>NW_024121155.1:0-255833 GCF_016745375.1 Pimephales promelas
AATCCATTTGATTTGTTGGATCCAGCGGGTTTCTCGATACAGCAGCGTATTTTGCGACTTTTTGGGCTAAACCACATCTTGATGTTCTTCTTGTTCTTAGGGACAGAGCTCTTTTCTGATTGTACGGCAGTGGCCATGGCTGAACAAAGAGAATAAAACCAGGAAGTCAAATGCTGAGCACATTAACGTATTATTTTAAAGGATACAATGAGATGGTTCCTACACATTTTCCATTTAAAATTCCATACTTTTCCAGACTCAAGTTTTCAAACCTCCTTCCAAATGATTTTTCAGATGATATTTAACTTAAATGGTTAATTTAGCATTATTTTCATCGCTATTTTTGGTATTTAGAACAATCATCTGTAAATATCTTTTTTCTGTTTGTTTTTTTCATTGGTTTTCTCAAAGTGATAACATGCACTTACATGATTATTAAAAATTAAAACACTTTATAACCTGCATATCTGCACATGAAAATGTGCACCTTGAATTCATTCAGTCGTGACTGAACTTACTGAACTTATGCCATGAAAACACTGTATGATACATCCATTTTTAGAAACTCTTCTAAACTTTATATTTTAAAAATCTGAATATGGGCAATAGTCTGGAAACACAGATACTTTTTTTCCTTTTGGTTATTCCATTTGGGGTTATTGAATTAATTTTTCTTATAGCCTTAAAAAAATATTTTTTTGTATTTTTTTGTATTTTATATTAATATTATATACAGTATATATATATATATACTATATATAATATGTTTTTGTGTGTGCGTGTGTGTTTTTTTACTTCCAAAGAATTCTCCCTTTAATCATCTAAGACTTCCTTAATTTGTCAGTGACCCTTAAGCTTAGAAAAGAGACCTTTGAAAGAACAGTGAGCTTTGACATTGTTTTAAATAGTAGTTAAATGTCCCCTGCTGACATTAACCTCATATGCAGGCAGAGCTAAAGCACAGTGTGGTGTGTAAAGATGTAATGTGCTCATTTATCCAGTGGTTTTATACACTTCTCCTGCCTAGGTGTTGTATTTGATGCTAGAGCAGCACCAGCATGAGAGATTCAGCATGACCTCTCCACCAACTCAATCTCCTCTGCAGCGTTAAACTCCCTGACCCCTGGGGCAGAGAGCTGTCTGTCAGACGGCACATCTCTCTGCCATCGGCAGCATCACTTCAACTCAGCTCAGAGGAAACCGCCAGAGCTACTATGGAAAATTACATTGCATAATTATAGTCATTATCAAGCTCAAAGTTCAGTTGGGGATTTGAGTGTTGAGAAAAAAAAAGGACCATCAATTTATAAAGTCCATAGTGTTCAGTACATTACATTCAGGGATGTAATAATATACAAGTATTATGGTTATAATTGGTGGCTTGATGTCATGATGTGAAGGTTGTCTTACTTGAGGACTCTGGTGAATCCAGCTTGCAGAATACTTGTTATGTTACTGAGCTGTTTCTTGATTTGAATGTCTTTCACCCAAGCAGGACCTTGGCACAGTGCAACCATCACCAGCATAAGGTCGTGCACAAGACCTATAGGACAGATCACATGCATACTTTATTATTTCCTATACGTATTGGGGCTGGATGATATAATGGGAAAACAATATATATATATATATATATATATATATATATATATATATATGAAGAGTTCAGATGCAAAAGCCTTTAAATGCCATTTGAAATTTTCTTCTTTAATGATGATTTTTATCAAACTTGTATATTTAAGTTCAGTAATTTCACTTAAATAACAATTAATAGGTAATTATCATCGCCATTTAAGTGAAATCACTGAACTTAAATATACAAGCTTAATAAAAATGATCATTCTAGAAGAAAATTTCAAATGGCACTCTTCATATATACAGTATATACAGTATATATATATATATATATATATTTGTGTGTGTGTGTGTGTGTGTGTGTGTGTGTAAATATATATATATATATATATACACATATATTTACATACATATATATTATTATATATACATACACTACCGGTCAAAAGTTTTAGATCGGTAAGTTTTTTTATGTTTTTAAAAGAAGTCTCTTCTGCTCACCAAGGCTGCAATTATTAGATAAAAAATACAACAAAAAAAAACAGTAATATTGTGAAATATTATTACAATTTAAAACAGCGGTTTTCTATGTGAATATATAGTGAAGTGTAATTTATTCCTGTGATCAAAGCTGAATTTACAGCATCATTACTCCAGTCTACAGTGTCACATGATCCTACAGAAATTATTATAATATGATGCAAGAAACATTTATGATTATTATCCATGTTGAAAACAGTTTTTTACATTTCTATTTCAGGATTCTTTGATAAATAGAAAGATCAAAAGAACAGAATTGATCTAAAATGGCAAGCTTCTGTAACATTAATCACTACCATTCAAAAGTTTGGGGTCAGGCCACCCTTAAAAATATTCTTGTTTGCCGTAACCCGACCGACCCTGTCAATTTAGGGCCGACCCAATTTTTTTTTTTTTTTCCTTTTAGTCCGACCGACTTGCCGGTTGTAACCTGCGTTCAGACCGACCGATTTTTTTTTTTTTTTTACTCTTCAAACGACTAATTCAAATTCAATAAAATAATATTAATTATATTTTAGTTAGTATTGTAAAAGTTGCTTGTGTCTACATAGCCAACAAACGTAGGCTACGTTCTTTCTTAAATAAAAACCCGTGGCGTCATATTCATCCGATTATGTTTACACCATTGGTTTAACGTTAAGCGTGTCACTATATGGCTTGTACGTTCGCTCGTTTCAGTGTTCCCGCTTGGTACCCGGTATTAAAAGGGCAACGGGGCTGAATATCAACCATTTCTATAATAAAAATATTAAACAATTTGTCTGTGATGCAATTTTGCTATTCGCAGTCCAGAAGAGAGAGCGATCTCTCACCCGGAGCCACAGCGCGCACAGCACGACAGCCCTGCTTAATGAGTGACAATGAGGACAAAACGTGGTTACACTTTAGATCTGGGATATTATTCTAATTGTATTTTAGATTTCCGCTTTCAAAGATTATAAAAAGAAGATATTTGAGATGAAACCATTACAGACGCATTGTGTCTAGCGCAACTTCCTTCACAGCGCTGCGCTGTCATTTCTTCCTAAAACCCAAACGTACCGTCAGAATCAGCATGATCGGTGATTGTTGTAAAATGCAGTCTGTACTGTTGCTAAACTGCGGACGCGTTCAATCATTAAAAGAGCTATTAAAAGCACAAAAGTCTGCGCAAGAGAAGTTGTTCACGACGCGCGACACGCGCTCCGAAATGCACTAAAACGAGACAAGAAAAGTAGGCTATCGCCTCATTTTGGGCTTCATGTGCGCATCTAAACCATCAAATATACATAAAATATAAAATGACCTGCTCTGAGATTCATTTAAACACAGTTTATGTCTTAATTGGATGTAAATTGGGAGAAAATGATGGTGCATCAGTCATCTATTACAGTAGAGTTCTGCATTCGGTCTTAAAGGGGCAGTAGTCTAATAAACGTGACGATTGAGCCAATGCGAATCAAACAACAAAAGGCAGATAAAAATCACTCACAGCTCTTGAATGAATAACTTAAACTTTAATAAGCATTAATCTAACTATGATAAACTATGTAGTGTCATTTTACATTTGATTACTAGCTAAATTAAATTTCTTTTCAGAGAGAGCGACAGACTTGACTGAAAAGCTAATTTTAGACCTTCCTGAAATTAAAGCACTGTGTATATAGGCTAATTTGTATCTTTGTTTAATTGTATTCTTTGTTTGACCATGTGTTTGTACTTGTTTTTGCTGATCTCATGTATATATGCATAACAAATAGATATTTTATACATTTTGTGACATTTTGAGCCTAAAATGTAACTGGTCGTATTTTGCATTAACACCTAGCGGTGGATGCACAGTTTGAAGACCCAGTCAGTGACGTCACAATATGCTTTTTTTTTTTTAAATTCACGATCACCATCTCCAAAATTGTACCTTTTTTTTTTACACTGAATCTTGGAAAAAAAAATATAGACCTACCTACCGACCCTTTTTTTAAAAAAAATTGCTGTTACTGCAAACCAAAATATTTTTAAGGATGGCCTCAGTAAGAATTTATTTTTTTTATTTTTTGGGGAAAGAAATTAGAAAATACTTTTATTCATCAAGGATGATTTCAATTGATCAAAAGTTACAGAAAAGACATTTATAATGTTAGAAAAGATTAGATTTTAAATAAATGAAATTTAAATTTCTATTCATCATAGAATTTTGGGGGGGGGAAATGATACATGACTGTTTTCAACATTGAAAATAATAATTTATGTTTTTGAGCATAAAATCAGCATATTAGAATGATTTCTGAAGGATCATGTGACACTGAAAACTGATGTGTAATCAGCAACAGTAATGATGTTGAAAATTCAGCTTTCAAATTACATTTTAAAATATATTAAAAAAGAAAACAGTCATTTTAAATTGTCATAATATTTCACAATATTACTGTTTGTCTTTTTTTTTCCATCAAATAAGGCAGCCTTGATGAGCAGAAGAGACTTCATTTAAAAACATAAAAAATCTTACTGATCTAAAACTTTTGACCGGTAGTGTGTATATATATATATATATATATATATATATATATATACACACACACAGTATACATGCACACACAGATATGTATATATATGAAGAGTTCAGATGCAAAAGCCTCTAAGTGCCATTTGATCATTTTTATCAAGCTTGTATATTTAAGTTCAGTGATTTCACTTAAATGGCAATAATTACATATTAATTGTTATTTAAGTGAAATTACTAAACTTAAATATACAAGTTTGATAAAAAATCATTATTAAAGAAGAAAATTTCGAATGGCATTTAGAGGCTTTTGCATCTGAACTCTTCATATATGCATATACATACATCAGAACTGTCAAGGAAGTTACAAAACTAATTTCCATTGTGGTCCTCGTTGTAGTCTAATAAACATATATACTTATACATTTGTGTGTGTATACATCTATACTATAAATGTGGTCAAAAATACTGTAAAAACTATTATGAAATTAAAATATTTTTTTTCTTTAAAATACTTCAATATGTAGTTTCTGTAACAACGGAGCTGAATTTTCAGCAACCATTACGCCAGCTGATTGTCTGATCCTCAAGCTAGAGAAGTACTTGCCTTCTGCAGTGTTGTGCATCTCTGGCCTTGTCCACTTCACTCTCTGTCCTGGTTCAACACAGTTTACTTTCTTATTTCGAGGCAATGTCTCAGCCTTCAATGTCTCAGTTCTTAATAATGACTCTTATTATTATTATTATCATCATTGTTGAAAACTTCTTTTGCTGCATAACATTTTATGGAAACCATGATACATTTTTCTCAAGATTTTTTGATGAAAGTTCAGTGAATGGCATTTATTTTAAGTGGAAATCTTTTGAAACCTTGTCCCTTCCGACCAATTTAAATCTGTCCTTGCTGAATAAAAGCATACACTTCTTAAAAAAAAAAACAACGTCCTTACTGCAAACTTTTTAAATGGTAAAAAAATAAAAAATAAATAAAAATTGCTCCAAATCAGCATAGAATATCATGAAGACACAACACTGAAGACTGGAGTAGTGATGCTGAAAATTCAGCTTTCCCATCATAAATTAAAGCTTTAAATTATTTCACAATATTGCAGTTTTTAACTCTTCTTTTCAAAAACATTACAAAATTTTAATTCTTCCAAACTTTTTGCCGATAGTATATACAGTATAAATCAAAATAAATGGCTAAGGAGAAAGATCTGTGAACATTTGGAATCGTCAACATGTTTTTTTAAAGTGATACTTCTCTTAACAAGGTAACTCTTAACTGATCAAAAACACCATTACTAAAGGTGTTATTACTGTTTATGTTCATGTAATTCAATCTTAATCTGTGATGAAAAGCCTCATTTGAGCAGCCAATAAATCAGTCTAAGACAACATTACCCTATTCAAAGCACAGTAATGTGTTGTAATATGTTCATTTAGTACTAAAGAACCCTTTCTTATTATCTTAGCGCAGTTAAAAAGGTTGTCCTACTTAATGATGTGTAGAAACAGCACTTCTACGGCTTTGTTTTGAGTATTGAGCACACTTGCATTCCTAAACTCTCGCTTCAAAAAGGGCTGTAAAGAAACAGCTTTCTCAAGAAAAGCAGCCGTTTTTGTTCATTTGAGAGATAAAGGCTATTGCACTTAATACTGCTTCGAAATAAGAAAGTAAACTGTGTTGAACCAGGACAGAGAGTGAAGTGGACAAGGCCAGATGCACAACACTGCAGAAGGCAAGTACTTCAGAGTCTCTAGCTTGAGGAACAGACGCTCAGCTGGCAGCTTCAATAAACAGTACACACCAAACACCAGTTTCATCTGCCACACTGAGAAGAAGACAGAGAAACGCTGGCCTTTTAAGAAGACTTTCAAAGATAAAACCACATCTGAAACTGCCAAATGTGAAGAAATAAGGTAGGATGACAAAAATAACATATGAACTCGATGGTATACATGGTTAGAAGAGGGTGAAAGTAAGTTTGGCCCATCCATAACAATAGGTAAATAATATGTTATGGATCAACCATCCATAACAATAGGCAGTGTTGTGCCTGAACTCCTCTTTTCTTCTACTATCATTTTTATCAAGCTTGTATATTCAAGTTCAGTAATTTCACTTAAATGGCAATGGAGATTCCCTATTAATTGTCATTTAAGTGAAATTACTGAACTGAAATATGCAAGCTTGATAAAAATGATCATACTAGCAGAATGTATATATATATATATATATATATATATATATATATATATATATATACTACACAAAGACAAATACACAAACTGAAAAAGTCAAATATGTAATCAATCATATGCCTATAAGAGTGTAACAGTTTTAAATGTAACTTATGTCTACTGGATATAAAAAATATTCATGACATAAGCCTGATAAAGCTGCAACCCATAAATAAGCTGCAGATTCAGATACGCACGATGCGAAAACTACATGCCAATAATTTACTAATTTATTTAACCAGCAAAGCATCTGGTCCAATATATGGTACATTGAGTCCAAGGCTTATCGCCTCTCTCCTGAGATATGAACTGTAAAATCATATTGAAATGACGTTTTGGCCTGTTAGGACCAGGATGCACAATCTACTTTCATTATGAAACTAAACATAACCTACCATTTAGAACACAGCGGAAGTTTTCGGAACTGTGCAAGTGTCTCTTTAGTCCTGGTAAATGTCTCAGATTTTGACAGTTTGACAGGATGATATTTCTTGTTACATAATAACCGAGTAAGAGACCGATCATCACAATATTTCTCTAGACGTGTTTTTGAAGGTGGCGCCAACAGCGGGGAAGCGAAGGGGAGGAGCTCAGTTGAGCGGACTTACACTCTGATTGGTCAACTGGGCTTTTAGTTGTGAAGTTTCTTCCTTCCTGTTTACTTACTTCAGAATAAAACGTCAATATAAATCAACCAAAACGTTTTTAAAAACCCTTTAAATATAAAGTGTAGTGTCTCATGGGCATTGTAGGCTATAATAGTGTGTCGTCGTATATTGTATTTTACTGTATATTGGATAAAATATTAAACAATTATAGATTGCAATCATATTAGTTTGTTTTTCTTTTATCACAAAAGCACAATTAAGTGAATATATGAGTCTTTAATTATCATTACTTTGAGTACTTCTAAACGAAAAAAAAAAAAAGTTTTCTTAAGAACATAATTAAATACCGTGGTTAGTTGTGACTGATAATTTCCATTTTAATTTGACTATTGTGTATCAGTGTATCACTAAAGTACAATTCATCACTCTACATACAGTAGTTCATTCGGTTAAGACGGTTTGTTGTACATTTGCTTTTAAAAAATCAATTTGTAAAGTGTAGTGACGGTATTTAGCTTTTTTTAAATGTCATTGTGTGAGGGTTAAGTCTTTTGAACTATTTTAATATGACACCGGTGACAAATTATCAAGGTGTCCCACTTTACCTGTGTTCCCATATGTAAAAAACAAACAAACTGAAATGCAGTTCGAATAATCATTAGTTCATCACTTCCACAGAGCTCGATTTTCTATGCAAAGAAATTGCATACCTCAACTCATGACATAAAGAACCAATTGCCCCGCATTCAATAAGACAAACGCTCAACAACTGCATGTGAAAAATAGCTTTAATGTAAAAATAAGCTTAGTACATTTTTAAAAGAGGAACTGTGCCTTGCAGCAGACAGAGGAAAGGGCCGATGAAATATTCAGTACATTCTTGCACAAGAGATGTGCCTTCAGAGAAAATATTAATGAGAGTGAAGATGTGCAGACATTGAAGAATCATTTATATCTCCAAGCCAAAAAGGTCTTTGTGATTTATTTCAACCCCAGACAAGAGCTGCATCGATGCAGCCAGCAGTTTAACAGGATGGACTCTTCTCTCTGCATACATAATTAATTCTGTTATGTCGTGATTAAAATATATATAATATATATATTTGGTAGAGCTGGTCAAATTTCAAACAATTTAGTAAATAAATGACTTAATTTCCTTTGATAAGAAGCAGCGAATTTGTTTGACGACAAATTAAAGTATACGTTGAATTTGCATCAAAATGTGTAAACTAATGTAGACTTTGCAAATAACAAAACAAAACAAAAATCCATAAAAAGGTTCTTTAATGTTGATCCCATATTTGGAAGAGTAGAAAGAAGGTGAATATACATAATTTTTCATAATGATCTTCAATAATTAACCATAAGGTATTTGGCGACTTCATTATTCAATAGCCTTCCATCAAAGTCAAAAACCCAAAAAATGATCGTGTTTATAAAATATGTCCTATATATTAAATTAATGTCTTTTTTGAGGTTCATTGAATCTCATAATGTGCAAATATTTTATGAGTCTAAAGCATTGTACGAGTCTAGACTGTCGATGTCCGATCCTTCCGTGACTTCCTGTGCGTCTGTGTCCGTTTTCCCCATGGCGAAGTTAATGAAAACCTAAGGAGACAAGTTTTTTTTTTTTCATTTTTCAAGTTCATTTTTCTCCATTGTCACCATCACCAGCTTCACAATTAAACATTTTGTCATTATTTACACATTATTTATTCATATTTCAGTGTATAAGACATTTCAGTGTATTTTAGACATGTATAAATGTTAATATATAATAAAATAAAATAAAATAAAATAATGCCCTCCTATTTTCATTTAGTCTAAACCTGATGTACAAAACTAGACATTTACAAAAAAAAATGACATTTGACAAAAAGTCAGAACAAATGACTAAAACTTTAACTGAAATTAAAATAAAACCATAAAATCTCATTAAAAATATTAAAGCAGCATTATGTTATTTTTGAAGTTTTGCTCTCGGGCTCCCCCTACAGTTGGGAAACAAACTAGGGGATACACGCGTGCATTTGACAAGCGATACCCCCGAACTCTGCAGAAGGAAGTAGTTCTCACATCTTGGGCAGACTGCCAGTGTTGCGTGTGAAATGTCTTCATCCCAGGTACATTGGCATATATTTCAGCATGTCTTATGAATATAGTGTCATGGGCTTTATTTTTTATTTTATTTTTTCAAACGTCAAAAGATTGCGTATCTCACGTTTACAAGCCAGCGTCTTTATAGTAACGTTAACCTATTGTTTACTATTATATAATGGATATGCTAATTCATTTAAATGTTTGTTTGTAGATAATAGCCATGTCGTCAATATTATAATATCAAGCTACCATAGATGAATCTGCAAATTTGAAAAAATCGATTCGCATTATACCCTGAGGCAAGACACTTTCACCAGAAAAATAAGTAACAAACATGACTATCAGCCTGCAGACATAGGATAGTTATCCTGACCGATTGTTTTGTTACTTACGTGCAAGAATTTAACGTTAGCCCCTACCCTACGAATAAAATCGCGCTGCGGCAAGGCAGAATGGGGAAACCCAGGCTACGAAGTTACAGAGTGCCAGTAAAAGCGATACAGACACCGTCAGGCTGTGGCAGACCTGTCATTCAACCTATTTTAAGTCGATGTACCATCTCAAGGGTTTTGGAAAAATATTATAAAGGTTGAAAAAACGACATAGTGCTGCTTTAATAAAAGCTATAATGATGAAAAAAAAAACACTGGTTTAAGGACTACTTTTATGACTTGACAAATCACTGGATAGTGTGTGAAGGAAATAGGAAATGAGATGTGTGAAAATTCTTCAAACATAAACTAAAATCTTTGTGTTCCACAGAATGTATCTTACCTCATCCAGAGTGGTCTGGCTGACGGAAAAGTGTTTGATTTGCAGTACAGCCTTGTTGGACTCTAACAGGCCAAAGATTGAAGCCACACCACCAGGAGCAACAGGCACATGGTACTCCACCATATTCGAGTGATGATCCTTTTTGGACAGAAGATGGATAACTTAGCTAGCTAAAATAACAGAATACACGTATTGCAAAGGGATCACATAAAAAAATTAATTAAAAAAAATCCTGAGGTCCACTAATAATGCTAGTAACATAATTTTCTTTGTCCCCAAAACAAGCATAATTGAATTTTTAGGACCATTTCCACCCTCTCTCTCTCTCTGACCCATGCTGTTTTTATTTCTTCTGTGCCTTAAAGACTTCTCTGTAAACTCCCTATTTACTGCACATGTGAAATGAGATACAGTGCATTACTGTCGAGTCCGATGTACTGTCATTTAAATCTTTAAAAATTGCACGTGGGCACATATGTGGGCTGTCATATGCTTAAATATCTTCATCTGACGAAATACGACGAAAAAGTTCAGAATTCACAGCTTAGTTTTAAAGAGAATATATTATGTGTGGGTTTTTTTTTTTTCCATTTTCAACTTTCTTTAATGTGTAATGTTTTTGAGCACGGAAAAAGGATTGCAAAGTTAAAAAGTCACTCCAAAGAGAGTTATTCTCTATATATCAGAAAGCACTGAAAGAGGTTCTGCGACAATGTAAAATATGAAAAACATTCAAGCATCAAAACGTGAATTGACTTTGTATACGTGCTCTTTAAATAGATACTAACTTTCACTGGAAAAGTTTTAAAACTTTCACAATAGGTTTTCATTTAAAAAAAATCAGAAATAAAAGTGATCAATTCATTTAAATTTAGGAGATATCCCAGAATATATACCCCAAAAATGTGTTAGATGAATGTGTTAGAAATGTGTTTAATGAAAAATATCCCTATCACATGCTTTTTTTTTCTCTTTCTCACCTTCAGGAACGTGCTGGGGAAATTCTGCTGCATGAAGTTACTGATCATATCTACATCATAGGAAGATCCAGCTAAGTACATCTTCACCGTGAATCCTTTGCCAAACCTGTCAGATGAACACAAGATTATTTTATCAGCAGGGAAAAAAAATTATGAAGCATCTGCAGGAGAAATCAGGCTCTAGAGTGTGGGACGTGAAAGAACTATGGAAAATAATTGGTGAAAGGAAGCACAGGACACAGAAAGATAAACCACTGACCTGTTCTTGATGTGCTGTAGGGAGCCGAGACATCTGAACTGCCCTTTTACCATTATAGCCAGACGGGTGCAAAGGGCCTCACACTCCTCCATACTGTAGGATACAGAGACAAATTGCATAGTATAGTATAGTTTTTTAAAACGATTTAAACTTATAAGACAAAATTTGAATGTTGGCTTCAAAGCATCGCCTGAAACGATACATAGGCTAGGTTTAAAAAACATTAACAGGTTAACTCATAATATATAGTTAAACATGTTTAATGCAATATTTTACTACATTATTTAATATATATGTATATATATGAAGAGTTCAGATGCAAAAGCCTCTAAGTGCCATTTGAAATTTTCTTCTAAAATGATCATTTTTATCAAGCTTGTATATTAAAGTTCAGTAATTTCAGTTAAATGGCAATGAAGATTACCTATTAATTGTCATTTAAGTGAAATTACTGAACTTAAATATACAAGTTTGATAAAAAATGGTCATTTTAGAAGAAAATTTCAAATGGCATTTAGAGGCTTTTGCATCTGAACTCTTCATATATAAAATATATGTATAGATATGGCTACATTGTATGTAAAGCTGCTTTATAATGGCATTTATTGTATTTACATTTAAATGGGATTTTAAATGTGTTTTTTAATTTTTTTAGTTAAAGGGGCACTATGCAGGAATTCCGTTTTTGTCAAACAGCGACCCCTAGAGTCGCTGTGGAGTACTTGCATTTAACGTTACTGTTGTAAATACCACTCACGCAGAGTGTGACGCGTTACATACTATACAATAGTACATTGGGTTTAATTTGTTATTTAATGAGATCTATTTGATAGTGGTGAGAATTTTCATGTGATTAAATACATAGATCCGGCTATTCTCCCCATGAACTTTAGTGGTCCAGGGGCAGAACTTTTGCCAAGCGTGTCAGAGGTTCTGGGTTCTAATCCGTACTAGTTGTAGTTTATTTTCCTCACAAAACTGATAGTTTATTATTAGTTGTATATCAAGCAGGGACACGTTTTTTGTGCATTAGGTTTTGTGATTTCACCGTTACAAATATAGAGACTCTCTCAGTCCCCCTAACCGATTGAAGCGCATGTTCATGTCCATATCCGCGCCACTGATCGCAGAGGCAACGAGCTCTTTGGTCACTTTATTTCAAAAACAACACATTTCAGATCGCCTCTTATTTACCAAACAAACGAATTGAATGCTCTACTAGAGTTAACTGGAAATGTTTTATTTGTTTGTAGTGCCGCGAAATGTTCCAATGGGGACATATCACACCCGCAAATTACGCCTATGTTCGTGTCTGACTCTTTACTCGGTCAGTCCTCTTTGGGGACGGCCACCATTCAACCCGAAAGAAGTTGAAACCATAAAACCATTTCAATAATTCCGAAGCTGTTCTGTTAAGCTAAATAACTGCTTATCTTATGATTCAGATTACACGATTTGTTTTGTCTGTTACGATAGTCACTGTGTCAGATTACGCAATTTTGACTCCTAAAATCTTGTCGTGTCGTGGACAAGACACATATCAGACTACACGTTGCTTCCTGACTAGTCATCGCGTGCCATCTTTAACGAGGCGCGTGATGTCATCGAGAAGGTGAAACTAGTAGCGAGTGACTTCCGGAAACGAACGTAAACAAACAATAGATGAAGCGGTGAGTGTTGGATTGGCTGTCCTGTGTTCAAAAAAAGGAAAAAAAGAAAGAAAACCCGACAATGGACACGTTCCTGGATTGCTCGAAGAGGACAGTATGGGCTGTCGATCCTCCAAAGAGAACTTGAGGTAAAACATTGTTTTCTTATATATTTTTACTTTTTAACGTTAGCACTCTTTCGTTTCGCCATTTTTGAAAGTTGTGTACGGAAAAGCTTCTGTAATCCTATTGGTCAACCTCCTACATGTGACGGAACCGTCGTTGACGACCGTTAAAAAAATTAAACTTGCTAGTCTTTTTGTCGTGATGTCGTGAAGCATCGCAGGCGCGACAATTGTAGGTTGTCGCCCACTATAACACACTATACGATATTATACGATCGAATCTTGCGTCTAGACGCCCGTTGTCGTTTACGAATCCCCACGACACCCGACGTCAAACGGATCGGGCCAAAATCGGTATAAAATCGTGTAATCTGAACCAGGCATTAGTCTAATAGAGGGTTGCTTAGTATAAAGGCCAGTAATTGTCCTTATATATCATGCTTAATATTTTTCTCAGTACAAATGCATCTGTATCTAAGAAAATATGTAGCTTTATAATACACAAAAGATGTCCCTTACTCTATATTTGAAAGTGGATCATCATATTTGGATGTCCTTGGCATCAAAAAGCTTTGGCTAAATGTGTCGTTACTGCCCCCTATTTGTTTGGAGGAACTGATGCAGTGTCAGTCAAGCGCAGTCATTACCTGTGTGATGTCAGGACCACTGCACATTTGCCCATCACTTGCTCAGAGATGATCTTCCAAAGGTGCCGTTTGGAGCGTGGGTCCATTCCAGAGCTGGGTTCATCCTGAGAGGTTAGAGGAGACATTTAAGAAACATGTGGGATGTTTCTGTGAGTTTAAACAGTGTGTGCGAATCCCACACACTCCCCAGGTAAATGCACTCGTGCAATGCACCAAGCCAAAATTTCAAGTTAGAATAACTGATGTGCTTAGAGACTTTGGCCAAACAGCACACCAACGCATTTCAGAGGTGTTTGTAATGAGTGTGCAACGTTTTACCCATTCAAACCCCTCTGAGCAAACACTCAAGACAACATGAAATACAGTGATTTATAATGTATCTGTACTGATTACTAAATGGTAACTAGTTTCAGCTAAGTGGGATGATGTGTGTTTTTCGCTCACCAGAAGAAGGATCTGTGGGTTTCCAATCAGGGCCAAGGCTGTAGACAGCTTCCGGCGTGTTCCACAACTGTAGTTCTCACTTGTGTTGTGTCTGTGGTAATTCAGCTCCAACTTTTTCAACAGATAGTTCACAACCTAAAGAAAAAAAGATCAAATATTGAGATTCTCACAGCGTGTATCAATATAACATCATGTTAAATAAGAAAACCAATTGATAACAATTCGATTTTCACATTTTATGATGCAAATATGAGTTCCTCTTGCTCGTGCAAAACCCCACAAATCCAAGGTATTGTGATAGTTACCAGATAGTTGCCAGGTTTGCAAAGGGTGGTAGTTAGGGTGTTGCTATGTGGTTGTTTACTGGAGTTTGTTCAAATCCCTAACTCTAATAGTGATGCAAACATTACTAATAATGTAAAAAATAATTGCAATTTTAAATCGAGGTTGCTCAATTAAATCGAAATAAACTGAAATCACGATATGGGTGTAGTGTGATTATCAAATTGCAAAGGCTGTTATTTAATGAAATAAAAATATAAGCTACGTGTTTCTCATCTCTGCAACTGCTGAGTTTGGGTCGCTCATACAATTGGAAGCACAATATTTGCCAACCAGCTTCCCAAAATTGTAATGAAAAGCGTTTATAAGCCAACCGTGGTCAACAAAATAGAGGCTTCCTCGTGGTTTTCACCAAAATAAAATCTTGATGGTCTAACTTTGAAAATGAAGAAATAAAAACAGCCTTAAATGTAAGTATTGTAATTTTACAACAACAAAATTATTTATTTTTTTTTATTTTGTTTTTACAATGAAATATCCATTATTTTGTTTACTATATTTTTATAAACATTTTTGGTAGCGCTTTATTTTACGACCCAGCAGTAAGAAATTACAGTAAGTTTCTGTAATTACAGCGTACTTCCGTGTAGGTATAAGGGAACAATATGTTAAGTATTGGGTAATAAAGGGGTAACAAGCAGATATACAAGCAAATAATTTTTAATGTAATTATTTTAAAACTAACAGGTACCTATTCTGTTAATATATTCCAGGCAAAAATTGTATACGTCTGTTGTATATAAAAGTTATCATCACATTTCTGGCAAAATATGTTCTTGTGCAATTTTCAGGGTAATTTTGACATCTGTGGGTTAAAAATTAAATGTGTATACACACACACACACACACACACACATATATATATATATATATATATATTAGAGCCCGACCGAATATTTTTTGGTTTTAAAATCCGATATTCCGATATATTGGCCGATATTTTTATTTTTTTCAGAAACGTGCAAAAAAACATTAACAGATTTCCCTAACATTAGTTATTTGTAGTTATTTATGATGGGGATGTTCTTTTAATTGTTATTCAAACAATGTATTTTTCGTGACCAACTCAACAAGTGTTGCCAACAGGGACGGTGTAGAGTGCCATCTGGTGGACAAACTATACAACTCCAACACTCATGACATGGTTCAAGCGTGTTTCATCATTCAAGCGTTGTTTTTATTTTATTTTTGATATATTAATTTATCAGCCATTATAACTGCCGATACCGATAGTTTGGAAAATGCCTAATATCGGCCTGCCGATATATCGGTCTGGCTCGGCTGTATGTGGGCTAAGCACAGAATGATAAAAATGAATTTATTGGCTTTTCTTATTAGATTTGTCATGTCAACCCACAGATGTCAAAATTACCCTGTAAAATTGCACAAGAACATATTTTGCCAGAAATGTGATGATAACTTTTATATACAAGAGTCGTACAATTTTTGCCTGGAATATATTAACAGAATAGGTACCTGTTCGTTTTAAAATAATTACACTACAAAGTTATTTGCAGGTTGTATATCTGCTTGTTACCCCTTTATTACCCACAACTTAACATATTGTTCCCTTATACCTACACGGATGTACTCTATAATTACAGAAACGTACACCGTAATTTCGGTCCACTTACACAGTTGTTTGCAGGTCGTAAAATAAAGTGTTTTTTCATGAATAATATTACTAATCACCATTTAAATTTCAATTGCAATTTTTATCAGGAAAAAAAAAATCACAATTTAATGTTTTCCCAAAATTGTGCAGCCCTTTTTGAAAGCATGTATCACACTTACATTTCACTCATAATTTCCCTGCAATTTAGCTTTGATTAACAAAGCAATAATTGTCCCCAAAAAGGCTTAACAAATTGTTCTAACACATTAATTGTGTAGTTTTGACATCATAATGAGTCCCTTTGAATAATGTTTTGATTAAACGCCTGTTGACATTTGACCCCACACAGAGAATGTCATGGTTTCTGCATTCATTTAACTAATTGGATTCATACATCAAAGGATCCAAGTAGACATTCAATGAATTTAAATAGCTTCTCATAAACCTGCAAGAAACCATAAAGGACTCTCCGTCTAACGGGTTATACGCACCTACAGATCATCCTTTTGGGCCGGCATTGAATTGTGTGCTTCCCTCAGGACATCAAAATTTACCAGCCGTTTCCTCTGAATCCTCTAATCCAAGTTAATGGGCCAAACCGCAAAAGCCATTTCAAAGTCTCAGCAGCTTCTACACAAAGGCTTTCAGTATAGCCGAAAGATGACTGATGGTATTCATAGATTGTTAAGTCAATTCCTTATTTGCCCTTTTCATAGAAGGGTAACATCATCATTACAGGGTGCTGGTTTTACTTCATTTTAGACAAAGTTGCACTTTATATCAACTTTACTCAACGATTTAAAGCATTATTTCGCCGAGCATGAATATTCTGTCATGATCTACTCACCCTTATGTAATTTAAAACCCTTATGACTTTTTTTCATTCACGGGTATATAAGAAGGGACGACGTTTGTAGCATGTTCGAGCAGCTCTTTTCCTCAAAATGAAAGTGGATGGTGACCAGGCAAACGACAAAAAGTAGCATAAAATAGTCAACATGACTCGTGTGCCATTGTGTCTAAGTGTTTTGAAGCTAATCAATAGATTTGTGTGAGAAACAGAACAGATTTTTCCCCGACAATCCTTTAAATTTGTTGAATTGCGTCGCATTACTGTAATCAAATACTGCACATGGCAAGCTTCATATAAAAGCAGACTCTTTTTACAATAACTGTAGATGACTCCTTTCACCACAGGCTATCAAAGTACGTCTAAAGTATTAGTGGAGACAACACCAAATTACATAAGAGAAAGGAAAAAGCTCAACAGTGAGGTATGTGTGTGTTTGAGCCATGTGTTCATAACGTCATACTGTAAATGCATGTCACAGTCTCTGATTAGAGCCAGACCGATATATCGGCTGGTCGATATTATCGGCCGATATTAGGCATTTTCCAAAATATCGGTATCGGCAGTCATAATGGCCGATAAATGAATATTTAAAAAATAAAATAAAAATGGAAAAAACACACTTCAATCATCTCTCCTTCACTGTCAGAAAAAAAGGTACAAAAGCTGTCACTGGGGCGGTACCTTTTTAAAAAGGTACACTTTTGTACCTAAAGGGTGCATATTGGTACCATAATTGTACAAATACAGTAGGTACCATGAAGGTACCAATATGCACCCTTTAGGTACAAAAGTGTACCTTTTGAAAAGGTACCGCCCCAGTGACAGCTTTCGTACCTTTTTTTCTGAGAGTGTTGGTCTGTTATATTGAAAATGTATGTTTTACAATTTGCAGTATGACGTTATCCATTGCAAAATTATGGCTCATCATAGACTAGCTCACCACAAAGCTAGCTAATGCCACTATCATCAGTGGAGGACCGCTAACGTTAACATTAATGAGCTTGGTAACCACAATGAACTTTTTCTGCCTAAATAAAGTAATGATTATTGTATTTATAACTAGCATATCTCTAGTTACAGTCCCTGCATTGTAAAACGTAAGTTAGACTTGCGAGGAGTGAACATTTAGACATACTGTAGAGAAAAAGTATCAAACGTATCTTGTGCAGAAAAGTTAGCTTTTCTTTTACACGTGTGTGAAATCCAACAATATTTAATTAAAAAAATATCGGCCGATATATCGGAATGTCGGATTTTAAAACCCAAAAATATTCGTATCGGTATCGGCCTTCAAAATCCTTTATCGGTCAGACTCTATCTCTGATCATAATGAAGTTGATATTTTCAGTTCAAGTTTAAGCCCTCTAGATCAAAATGTTGTGCAGGATCAGGATGCAATAAAGAGGAAAAAAGACAAAGCAGTGCGATTTATCTTCTAAACAGTTCTCCTGCGTATCTTCAGAAACGTAGCTGTTGAGAACAGCACGGCATGTCCTGCATTACACAAACTGATGATTCTGACTCCAAAATTTGATTTAGAAGCTCACGCAGTCCTTGCGTTGAACTTTTTTAAACTGACATCGCTGCTGCTGTACAAAAGCAATCAAAGCCGTGATTCAGTGTTACACTCAGCTATTAATAACCCAGAGTTTCACAGAAACACTATTCCGACTAAAACTATTTTCATAATAACTTCCTAAAATGACAAGCTATATACCAGTGTTTTAGTGTTTAGGAAGACTGAAGCCAAAGGCAAGTTTTACAGAAGTGCTTTTTACCAATAATCCTGGGAGAATGCAAGATTAATTAGCTTTCTCGTTAATCAATATGGAAAAGAGCCAACCATTTTGTGTCAAATGCAATACTAAGACAATACCAAACTGAAATCTATTGAGAAGTCCAGGAGGGACTTCCAGGGGGGGTCGATGATTGTTAGTGCTGGTCAAGTGGGTAGATCCGCATTGCAAAAGTTGTTTAAAACTGGTGACGCTGGTCTCAATCACAACAGAAGCATCTCAATCACACTCTGGTGCTTTCAGAACTGCTGTTAAACCTCCATTTCCTGCGTCACACTTGACGAAAGACACATGCACAATCTTTCTTGGAGTGTTACAGTAAATGACAGTCAGTCATTGAGTTGTGACATGAAATTATACAGACAGCTGTCTGCCTTATCTCTTCTCTCTCATTTCCAATCAGCAAACTCTATCAGTGGAATACATTTAGTTGCATATAAGCAGGGATGGCAAGAGTTCCAGCATTATAGAATCAAGTCGATACCAAAATAAATAAATAAAAAAAATGTAATGATGCCAGTCTTTCTTTATTTTCAGCAATACGAACTATTGATTCAGTACTAACTCAGATGACTGCCTATAAACTTGTGCATGTGTGACTTTCACTTTAAACTTTGGGGTCAGTAAGATTTCTTTGTTTTTAAAGAAGTGCTCACCATGGCTGCATTTATTTGATCAAAAATACAGTAAAACAATAATATTAATAATCAAATAGCCTATCTATTTTACATTTTATACTGTAAAAAGTCATTTAGTTGTTTTCTTTAGTGTCACATGATCCTTCAGAAATCATTCTAAAATACTGATTTGATGCTCGAGACACATTTCTAATTATTATCAATGTTGAGAACTCTTTTTGTGGAAACTGTGACTTTTTTTCAGAATGCCTTGATGAATTGAAAGTTCAAAAGGACAGCATTTATTTGAAATAGAAATCTTTTGTAACATTGTAAATGCACTGATCAATTTGATGTTTCCTTGTTGAAAAAAAGGGTTTTATTTAAATCTTACAGACCCCCGATGTTTGAATTCTTGAAATTAGTATTGAGACGCTTGAATTTGTATCGAATACTGGATTTTTATTCAATAAAATGACAACCATGCACAGGTATCATTATAACCGAAACCATGCACTGTTTGCAAGTCGGTTAAATAAGGAACTGGCCATTGCCAGAACAAAATAGATGTTGATGTAATGTAACTGTGACCTTACCTGCCCAGTCTGCCTCTTGGAGATGCCTCTGATACGGGCATAAAAATAGAGATGTTCTTCTCCAGTCAGGAGGTCATCCAGTGCGTCCACCTGGGGGCAGTAACCGATGTTTATGCCCTCTCTCCTGCAGTCTATGATGTCAACCATCCTCCTGAGGACACAGGCCAGGGAGATTTATGAACATGCAATGAAACCCAACACAAATGCCTAGTAAAATGCTTTAGAAAAAGACGCTGAGCGACAGTAAAGGTACCAGATGTAGTTTTTAAAAGGAGAAAGAAAAGTACCCGTCAATGTCCCGGATCTTAGCAGAGCCATCGGTAGGGCTAATGTCTCCAGTTAGCATCTTGAACGTAGTGGTCTTCCCTGCACCGTTGACTCCCAGCAATCCAAAGCACTAAGGAAGATATTAAGCTTCCGTTCAATCACAATGAATGTTTTGCTGTCATTGATTATTCTTAAAATCTGAATCATAAATCTTCTACACTCAACCAAAATTCAAAATTTGGGTAAAATTTGGACAAACCCAAATGTTGGGTTAAAAATTTATTTTTTTTTTTAACATTTCACTTTCAACTGTACATTTTTTAATTGCATTTTAACCTAATATTTGGGTTTGTCCATATTTGAAACAAATTTGGAAAGTGCCTTAAATATTAAGTATATATAGCTGCATTTCCCCTCTGTGATTCATCACTCCAAAAAATGCTGGGTTGTTTTAACTAAATTTGAGGTCAAACATGGACAAACCCAAACTTTGGATTAAAATGCAATTTAAAAATGTAACCCAATGGCTGGGTTTGTCCATATTTGACCCAAAATTGGTTTAAACCAACCCAGAATTTTTTAGAGTGTGGTTAAAACTATTGATTTGGTAATTTTGTTTAATACTTGCACAAAACTTTCTTATTTTTAAAGTTAAAAAACAATCAGAACAAGCATTTTGATCTTTGAATTGAATTTACCCAATTTACTTTCATAGTACAGATTCTTAACCTCCAAGTATTATAAATCAGAAAGTGGAACACCCAACTTTTCACAATCCAGTTCATTACCAAATCCACAAAATGAATGATCAATTCTTGTTGATAATCGTAAATACATCTCATTACGAAAGCAAAATGTATTGCAAATTTATTTGGACTTCAATATTCTTGTGCATGTAAATGTTCTCATAATTAATTGTACTATGCAAATGGCACAGACCTCGCCAGCTGGGATGCCAACAGACAGGCTCTTCACCGCCTGTACCCTCTTGCTCAGGTTTTGGTACACCTTAGACAGCTCATTAACCTGCAGAATATCTGCATTTGCATCCCCACGGTACACACGCAAGCGTTCAGCCACCACGTCTTCATCTTCATTGGGGCTATAGCTCTGAATGACATTTCTCTTACACCCAAATAAACGTCTGTGAAGAAAACACAAATGCACAAAAATGAGACATTTACAAACCAGTAAGCACTTTAAATCTATAGTGCCCGAGCCTCAGGTATACCTGACTTTGCGAAGGAGTGTCTTGTTAAGTAGCAGGCGGAGCATGAAGCAGATGAAACCCTGCAGGAACATGGAGATGTACATCCAGCCCAGAGAATCCATGCTGAAGGGGTTCTTGTAGGCATCCACCCCAAAAGAGCTCAAGATTTGCACCTGCATGTCAACCCTTGTCAGCTCCATCAACCCATTGCCAAAGCTGAACTGAGGGAAGACTAGGAAGATGTTGCTCATGGTACGGTACACGTTCTGGATGTTCTGAAATGGACAGGGAGAGCAAGTAAGAGAAGGAAGGACAATGTGCAAAGATACTTATGTTGATCATTTATTTTGGTTAGTTAATAATATTCTGTTCTATTCCATACAAAACATTTTCAAAAATGTGGGGTCAGAAAGATATTTTAAATAGATTGATACTTTTATTGAGCAGGGGTGGATTAAACTGATCAAAAGGGACAATAAAGTCAATTAAAGACAGTTATGATGTTACAAAAGATTTACATTTTAAACGAATGCTGTTCTTTTGAACTTTCTAATTATCACTGTTTCCAAAATGAATATTTAGCAGCAACATTAATAACAATAAGAAATGTTTTTGAGCACCAAATCAGCATATTAGAATGATTTCTGAAGGATCATGAGACACTGAAGACTGAAGTCCTGAGTCACAGGAATAAATTACATTTTAAAATATATTTAAACAGAAATATAGTTATTTAAGTTGAAATGATATTTTATGAAAAAATTTAATGTATTTCAACCTTGGTGATCATAAGATACTTCTTTCAAAAACATAAATAAATAAAAAATCTTATCGACCACAGACTTTTGAATGGTAGTACACATATCCATACTTACTAAAGAATAAAAAATGGGTAACACTTTACTTGAAGGGGTGTGCATAAGACTAACATGACACCTTCATAATTATGACAAGACATGTATTATGAATATGCAACACTATCTCACGACCAATTCATACGAATTCGGCGCATGATTAAAAAGTGTCTAATTCGTACTAATTCGTACGACCTCACTCGTACTAATTCGTACGATTTGTCTAAACCCACGTGATGGTTAGGTTTAGGGGCGGGGTAAGAGGTAGGTCATTCGTATGAATTCATACGAATTGGCCAATTCGTAAAATATGTACGATTTAGCAAAATCTTATTAATTCGTACGAGTGAGGTCGTATGAATTGTTACGAATTAGCCACTTTTTAATCATTCGTCGAATTCGTACGACTTGGTCGTGAGATCGGGTTGGAATATGAAGTTTTATGCATGTTTGTGACAACTGTTATTAAGTATCATTCGCTCAGTTATGACATTTTTAATGCAAATATGACATTGTTTGAGATGTCTTTGTCACAACAACTTGACATTACTAAGACAACACAACCTGTCATAAACATGACATAGCAGATTAATTATCAAAGCTTTATTGGTTAACAATACATTAAACTGTCAGTTAATTGGTTTTGACATTGGCTGTCATGAAGCCATTATAACATTTTAATGACAAACTCAATTAGTACCACTGTAGTTGAGGTCACGAAAAATAGTCATGACACAGTTATAATGCCTCATGACAGCCAATGTCAAAGCCAACCACATGACAGTTTAACTTGTCATGACAAAGACACTGACAGGTTATGATGTATTGGTTTATGTCAAGATGTCATAACAAAGACATCTTAAACAATGTCATATTTGCAATTAAAAATGTCATTATTGAGCGAAAGACTACTTCATATTCATGACATATGTCATGTCATGGTTATGAAGGTGTCATGTCAGTCTTATACACACCCCTTCAAGTAAAGTATTACCAAAAATGGATAATAGGTAATGAGAATTTGAGGGCAATACTTATCATGAAAAAATATTACAAAAGCAAAAATTCTAAACGATCGTAAAATTGGTTTCAGTGTCTTAATATAATGTGATTTCTTTTTTAAATTGGGGGTGAAACATCCCTCTGACTTTTCTCTCACCGGGTCATTCGTGTTCAGCTGACCCAGGAAGTAGATAATGGATGTGGCGATGATGGTGTTGATACTGATGAAGAGATTGATGCAAACATAACCAATGAAGGCCATCTCCGTGTCCTTGAATAACGCAGACAGAAGGTACATCCAAGGGAAGGTGGAGAAACTGAAAATAAACAATGAAATCAATGTGGTGAGTGACAAGCGTAAAAAAAGAAGAATTACAACATGGAGGAAGACAAAAGAACTATAGTGAGACTTTGAGTTTAGCAAAGAGAGAGAGAATATATTCCAGAAGCCAGAAGATAAATGAGTTCATCTATTTCCTTTTTGTGAAGCATTCTCTCTCCTCTTCAGCTCCACAGAATGATCTGTTTTTTTATTCATTACTCTCGGTGATTGGGGTGGCGAGGTCAAGGAAGAGGATGTGTTTAAACTGAGAGGGTACCGTGTGTGTGTGTGCGCGAGTTGGCCGGCCTGTCTGCATGTATTGTTAGTGGTGGAAAGTCCACACCGCTCAGCTAAACAAAAGCAATTAAGCAGGTTGAAGGGAAAGTGGTCGGATCGCTGTGATGTGTGGTTATTTATGGGCCGAGAGCCGGCGAGCTCACAGGCGGATGAATGCGGGCCAGACTGCTGACTTCACACAATGAACGGCCTCCCAAGCAGCCTGGAGCTCTGAAGCCTAAAGACTGACTGTGAGTGGTCTCACTGCTCCCCACAATGCAATTAACTGGGTGACGAAGTGTGTGAAATCACTTCTTCAGAGCCCAGGCCTTGCAGGAAAGCTTCAAGCGGCTCTCCTCTTTCTAGCAGAGAGCCCGTGTTTACCTGAAAGACGGTGCATTGACTAAAACTTCCCCTTTGCCAATGCTGCGACATGTAACATTTGCTGAATAATACATTCATGAAGCTCCACTGCCTTGAGGACCTGTCAGCGCTGAAACGTTCTAATGAGACGTCTGTCTTGTGACAGGAACGTCTCTGGTGGTAAAGGTACTTTAATGTATGCTGACCCAAATAGCACCAGCAGAAGCGTGACCGCGCCAAGGTTCTGTCTGTCTGTGAAGGCTGGGAGCTGGAACGCTGCTATCATCGCCACCGAGAGGACAACAGGAACCATGTAAAGAGCCTGCAATGCAACAGGAAAGAGCGCATAAAAACAAACATATATACAGTTTTTTATTAATATTAAAGGGGTGATGAACTGAGCTTTTGACATCTAAGAGGTCATCATATTATAAGAATATCCTGTAAGTTTCAGAACTGAAAATGTCCTCGTTAGTCCAATAACAGCTTTTATTGACACTAGCCTCAGCAAACGACTCGTTTTTCAAAGTGGGGAACTATGACGTCAAAGAGGATAAAACACCACCCCCGCAGAAGAAGAAGATCAACTACTTTAACACGGCCGATTCCCGCATTCACACATAGCTAAATAACATAGATGCCTACCTCGTGATGACAAACCGGATCGAGCTACCGAGCAATACAAAATATTGTGAAGTGCCTGCCCAGCAAACACAGAACGTTCCCCTAACGTTCCCGAATGGTCTGATGAGGATATTTTTTTGGGAACCAAACAAGAACGTTATAGGAACGTTCCATGTAGGTTATTTTTAGGTTCCATTTTTATAACGTAAGGAGAATGTTCCGGGAACGTTCCCTTAACCTTAAGGGAAAGTTCTAGGAACGTTCTGGGAACCAAAAGCTAACGTTCCCAGAACGTTCCCAGAACCTAAATTTGTTTGCTGGGTGGTTGTGGAAGTAGACCGTCGCTGCATATGCTTCCTCTGGATTCCAATAGGACTTCATGGATAAACTTTATTTTTAACGAAGTTGATGAGGTAAAACATTGTCCGTCTGTTCGCTTCATTTCACTGAGGATTGTTTTGTAAACAAGACTGGATTTGCAGACCGATTAAGTGTAAAGAACGGTGCTGTGCCGTCTATATTGGATCTGACAGGAACGGTGCAACACACGGACTCTGGGTCGAACATGTATGGGCGAATCGTTCCGGTTGCCATTTTACAACATTGGACGTTTTCAAAATAATTTCCCCCAAGTGCATCGACGGTTGAATTGAAACTCATTATAATATGCAAAACTGTTATCCACTCACAGCAGTGGGCGTTTACTTTCAAGTCTTTAGTGCGAGACGCCCATAAAAACCGAGCGTTTTTCAGCTAGGCTCAAAACTAGGGTACAAAAAAGCCTATTACTTATTCATTTTGATGTTTTTGAATGCAAAAACCAAGCGAACGTCATAAGTTGACCTCAGACAAAAATATAATAAAATTTAAATGCCAGTTCATGACCCCTTTAAATTAATGATATAATCTGAGCAGTTAGAAATGGCACAGGCACTAATGGTTGTTGTTCCTGCATGCAGTTTATACATTCTGGGTTGTAATCTTTCTTGCATAGTTTGGGTTTGGGGATAGGCTGAAATCTATCAACTAATTATTAAGTACCATATCATAGAAGAAGTTGATGATCCAGTAAAAAGGTTCGCTGATGCCAGAGATCTGTTGGAGTCTCTTGGAGCCTGTGTGATGTTCCTGAACCTCATAGATGGCAAAGCTGGCAGTCATGATAGAGTAGCCAGTGAGGACACAGATAGCAACCAGGATGCTGACCAAACCGCCCACCCTTGAGGATACAAAAAGAAAGAGTTCAATACTAAGGATCAGTAAGTCAATGAATATATATATTTTGTAATATTTTTTTCAATATTTTTTTTCTGAACACCCAAATCAGCATATTAGAATGATTTTTGAAGGATCATGTGACACTGAAGACTGGAGTAATGATGCTGAAAATTCAGCTTTGCCACCAATAAATGACATTTAAATATACATTAAAATGATCAATTATATACACCATATAATATATATATATATATATATATATATATATATATATACTGTGTGTATATATATATATATATATATATATTAGTATATACAGTATATATATATATATATATATATGAAGAGTTCAGATGCAAAAGCCTCTAAATGCCATTTGAAATTTTGTTCTAGAATGACCATTTTTATCAAGCTTGTGTATTTAAGTTCAGTAATTTCACTTAAATGACAATTAATAGGTAATCTTCATTGCCATTTAAGTGAAATTACTGAACTTAAATATACAAGCTTGATAAAAATGATAATTTTGGAAGAAAATTTCAAATGGCACTTAGAGGCTTTTGCATATATATATAGTAATTTATAAAAATGTTAAACATTTATGTTATACATTTTCAGCATTGTTACTCCAGTCTTCAGTGTCACATGATCCTTCAGAAATCATTCTAATATGCTGATTTGGTGCTCAGAAAAAAAAAACTTAATATTATTGATGTTAAAAACAGTTGCTATTAATATATTTTGTGCAAACTCTAGAAAAACACATTTTCTGACCCCCAACCTTTGAATACTAGCACATATTTATTACAAGCACAAATAAATAGTTTATAATAAGACCAGAAACATGCATTAATAAAGTGAACAGGTCCATCGCTGTACATTTAATATACACACCTGCAGAAAAACACAAAAAAGCTGTCATTCTGCGGCAGCAGTGCAGTGAGAGCATGTCCTGCTGTCTTACCCTTACAATACAAACTGCACTTCATATTTCCAACAGTGTCACACATGAGCTTAACACTGTTCTTCAGTCAAGCCTGATGCATTTACAACGGCACCAGACACAGTGAGGAGAACACATAAAAGCCATGAGAATTAAGATCTCTCTATCGGTGAGAATTGTGTAAGACAGGGTCAGAGACGATCAAGAGTTTAGTCTCAGCAGGACACTTCTTTTTCTAGCAGTCACAAGCTGAGCTCTTGCCTTTAATGCTGCCCCTTTGCGTCCCATCTCTGCTTCCAAGCACTCCAAAAAAATATAGCAAGAATGGAGGACAAATAAGAACCAGGGAAAGACTGAAGAGTGTTGAGCCTGAAGTGGGGATCATTTTACATTCAAATAAGAAAGGGCTCGGTTTGTTGATGATCACTGAAGTCAAAGGATAAGAAATGACTTATAACGTACTTTTCTACAGCTTCAGACTTTACTAGACAATTTTGGAACCTTGAATTGCAGCTTTTCCTACTACCTCCTAAGGGTGACTCAGCCGTATTGAAGCACTTTTTATTACTTTGAATTCAACGTGGCTGCCTGACGCCAATGAAGACTGTTCGACATGGCCTATTTTAGCTATAACTCCCAAATAAGTCATTTTGAATACATTTGGTGTATAACTTTTTCAGATAGTTGTTAAATCTATACAATGATAAACCTCATGTTAAAGTGGTGCTAATTAAGACACTTAATATCGATTTGGTCCTAAGTTAACTAAGATGACAAGAATATTATTATACCTATACTGATTTTATTAGGTATGAGACAAGGTTAGCAGTCACTCATTACAATATGTTACTGAAACATAATCTTCACATTTTTTGAAGTATATAAGCTGCAAGAATGGCATAATTATGTGCACCAACCTAGTTAGAATCACCCTGGTTCCCTCAACATAAAGCCAATAGAGCTTTCCCATTGATTAGTTGAGAAAATAAGATCTGAGACAATGAAAAGTTTGACAATGTCACCACGTCTAAGTTTCAAACCAATATTTTAAGCTTTATTTGCTTACACTTTATTTCGATAGTCACTTTAGACATTCTACTAACTATAAGTAACTTTTCAACTCATTAGAGTATTAGTATATTATAGTAGACTGTAAGTAGACTGTTAGGTTATGGTTAGGTGTTAGGCTTTGGGTTAGGAGAATATATAAGATTACTTGTAGTCACCAAGTTACTTTTAGTCAGTTGAATGCCTGTTCCGGGACCAACAAAATAAAGTGTTAGCAGATATAAAGCTGACAGTCTACTAATACTCTAATCAGGGGTGGACTGGCCATCTGGAGCACCGGGACTTTTCCCGGTGGGCCACTGGCCAAAGTGGGCCGGCCCAGTACAGATATCACGTATCAAAAATAGGCTATATATAAAACAATGACGGAAATCATAATATTACATTTCTTTTCTACGCAAATGGATAAGGGAATCGATCGCGCAGGCGACAAGGAGTGCGTTTCGTGGGAATGAATGTGACTGTCTCTCCCTGTTAATTTGTTTGGTCTGCTCCGTTGCGTATCTTGAAACACGCCCCCTTTCACGTCCTGTAAAAACACAGACAGCCGCGGCGCGCAGATGAAAGCCGACTCCCTCGCCTCGTTACCTGTGTCGCGGGAAAAAAAGCTCCATTTGAACACCGAGAGGGAACTGTAAGCTAGAGGTAGATGCTGTGAAATCTGTGTGAAATGCTTCAAATTAACAAATTATAAATTTGGCGCGAAGAGTAGCAGTTCAACAGTTTCTGAACATGGTTCTGAAGGCGAAAGTTAACTCCCCCTGACTAGCGTTGTGTTTAAAATAAATGTTTAAATTGCATATAGTTTTATATTGTGTTTATATTTTTATGTTCTAAGTGGTGTTAAAAATATTCTGCACATTAATGAGCCAATTTGTTATGATGTGGTGGTAGGGGGGCCGAGAAAGCTCAACGCGTTGCAACTGAATGAAAACGCATGTAAATAGAATAAACACCTGCGAATTAAGAAAACATCTTCATCAGTTTCACAACACACGTGTGCACCAAATACTCACAACACTACCCAGATACAGAAACGCGCAAAAAACACAGACCACAATGGAAATCTTTCCAGGGGAACCAAATAAGTTACTAACCCTTACAGCTTAAAATTCTACTTTATGTATTTATTTATTTTTTTTCAAAACGTACAGAAATTACATTTTTATGACACACAACTTGTATACAATATTCAAAATGTATTAACAATATGTTCAATGTCATCAGAATACAAATGAGAAAAGAACAATGAGCTGAAAACTTAACTAAATAAATAAAGATAGTGAAGAAGAACATGAAGGAAAGATATTTATCTTTAATCTGTTAAACTTTAAAAAATGTTTCATGTTATGTTTAAATTTTTCATAAAGAAATGTTTCATAAGAAATATTAGGTAATGTAGGGTCCAAAGTTTTAAAGTTGAGACACACATATTTTAGCGCTTCGTCACTTATTTGGTTTACCTGGAAACATTTCTGTTGTGGTCTGTGTTATTTGCAGCGCGTTTCTGTATTTGGTTGTGTTGTGAACTTTTGCAGTGCATTTCTGTATTTGGAGCACACATGTGTTGTGAAACTGATGACAATGTTTTTTTTTTAATTTGCAGGTGTTTATTTCTATTTGCAAGTATTTGCTTCAGTTGCAGCATGTTGAGCTTTCTCGGCCACGGTGGGCTGCTGTGGGCCTGAAAGTCCAGGGCCACTTTTTGGTCCCAGTCCGCCCCTGACTCTAATGACAGTTAGTTGACATGTAGTTGAAAAGTTACTTATTTGTAGCAGAATGTCTAAAGTGGACTATCGAAATAAAGTGTTACCCTTTATTTAAATCTACAAGTTTTCCTGCATGGCGTGATGATGTTTAATGTCCCAGACAACCATTGTGGTCCCATTTAGCCAATAAAATCTTAGTAGGGTATTACTGATGTTAGGTGTTACCAGAGGTGGAAAGAGTACTGAAAATTTGTACTCAAGTACAAGTACAAGTAGTTGCTATAATATTACAAGTAAAAGTACTGGTGTTAAAAAATTCTAAAAAAAACCCTCTCAAAAACTACCCAAGTAATTACTTTTTAGCCTGTGATATTTATTTACTTTTATGGGAATCAAGTTATAAAGATAGTGTAATATGATTATTATTGTTAATGAATTATAATGCAACAAACAAGCTTGTTGGGTTAAAATAGTCTCTACCAGTCGATCTACGAACGCCGATCCAAGTGCGCTGAACTGTGCAGAATATCATGTGGTCTGATGTTTTCGGAAGAAACACAAACACGAACCGTTTTCTTTTCTTCAATATGTACACGTAGCTTACTGTTCACGCTCACCTTATCACTTTATTTACATCTCACCAGCGCACTTGGATCGGCGTTCAAAGATCGACTGGTAGAGACTATTTTTCAAAGATGGCTTCTTCCTGTATTCGCGAAGTTGACTGTGTGTATAAAATATCTTCATATATATCACTGACAAAGTTCTCAATGCTTCGGTTTGAATGTAGAGACCCTTATTATGCTGTCGTGTTAGTGTGGGGCTATTTTGAGCCTTGTTAGTGGTAATAACAAGCGATTTTTATTTGTCATTACTCTATGCCCTATATACTAGCATTATACTAGCGTTATAGGCTAAACTGTTTTTAGAGATAACACTATTTACATTCGGCAATCATGAAAACAAATCTCAGATAACGGTTGACTAGGTAACAACGTGTAATTAGACCAAACGTTCATTTTGCGCCGGAGTTGTCCTTTAACCTTATTTGTACTTAAGTACAAGGAAAATTACAGACTTTTAGAAAAATATACTCATAAAAGTACAAGTACACGAAAAACGACTTAATTACAGTAACGTGAGAAGTTGTAATTCGTTACTTACAACTTTGGGTGTTACTGTTGTCATAGAAAAAAAGCTTGTGTAAACCACAGCCCTTATTTCAGTCATATAACTAAAACCTCATTCAAAAACCCATTGACTGCAGGATGATGGAACCAAAAGCTCAAAAATTATGAATCATTTCTGTGTTTTAGGACTCATGCCTGCAGCACACTCTATTTGTAGTTGAAACAGCTGCTTGAGGCTGTTACCAATATGGCCGCCAAGTGCTTTGACTTGCCTTAAAATGGGACCTATTTGGAAAACGAATGCATTCTTTTCTGCTCTTTTCAGCTACTCACAGAATCATTTTTTATTTTGAGTAGCCAACCTATTCTTCTACATTTTACTTGCTTTCTCTGCATGTTTTCCCCTCAGCCTAAGCCTAAGTAGCAGGCGTCAAGCCAGACTCATCCCAGCTGTGAGACTGAAACAATTGCGTTCGTTTTACAGAGCGTATCTTTTAAATTTAGGCACGGTTGAAATCGCCCACAGTGTTGAAAATACAAGCATGTTTGGGTGGCGACGTTGAATCAATTAACCTCTGAACCACCTTCAGAGTAAACACACATTATATTGGGTTAGTAATCAATAAGCCAAGATCAGGGAAAAAAAAAATCAAAGTGGAGTAAATACAGGAGTCAAATTACATTAGTTCAAGTGCTTCACTAGAATGAAAATGTCAGAGCAATGTTTGCATATCTTATCTAAAGCCCATCATTTGGCTGATTGCTTTTTTTTCCCCACCACTGGGTCTGTGATTTGGTACCGGCCCAACTAATACGCTCAGTCTGTATTTGGTCCCACAGAGTACTTTATCAGCTTTAGCTGCCAGACAGAAGGACGGGCGTGTGTGAGTGTGTGTGTGTGTGCGTGCTCTTACATTACATCCTCGTCTTGCACTTGGCCAGGGTAGGGGTGGCTGGATATGGAGATAGCTGTAAAGAGAGATTTTAGCACATGAGAAAATACACACTTGCTCAGGCCAACACGTGATTGGCAATCTGCTCCTCCCATGAACCTTTGCTGAATTTATGCTCTGTTTTGCCCTGAATGAGTTCACTGGCTACATTTGAATGAATGCATCCCCCCTTTCCATTATTGACTGCTAGGATTGCATTAATCTTGCCTGGAGGCGGACAGTGAATCTCAGCCAGTGGGCCAGTCTGGCAGTGTTGAAATAAGACCAGCTCTATTCCTTCATTTCAGTTCTCAGCACCTCTAATTAGCATTCAGACCACTCTGCCTTCTAGTGTGAGATGGAATAGACACACTGCCCCCTGTCTAAGGGTAGTGGTATTGCGATTGTTAGGCACTATAAGGACTTCTTCTTTGCAGTCAGTCAGAAGGTGCCCGGTTCTTGCTCAAAGTAAATTAGACCTTCAGAAATCCTTTTAATATGCTGATTTGCTGTTTAAAAGCTTAATTTTGTTAGGGAATAAAGTGATAAAAACATTTTCAGAATTTAAAATATAGAAAAAAGTCTTTACAGTTCCTTTTTAACCAATGAATGCATCCTTGCTAAATATATTTTCTTCTTCTTAAAAAATAATAATAATTCTTACTCACTCCAAACTTTTGACCAACAGTGTATGTGAAATTCACAATTAGAGAGAGAGGTTTAACTAACTGTATTGTTGTCGTTTCTCAGGTGGCAGACTGGATCTCAGGATGAAGTTGTTAAGGCTGTTGAGGTAGGCAGGCATGGTGTGGTGACCTTCTGGATTATACCAAATCTGTGTGAACACAAATATTAATACAATGCACCACAATTCCACTCTAATCAAATAATGACTAAGGTAAATAAGCTTCTGTTCCAAAACTTACTGAGCTGCATTGACTGCTGCCTTTTAAGGCTTTAACAGGAAAACTAAAAACCTAATATCCAAACATGTGTGAATGATTTCTAAAGGACCATGTGACACTGAAGACTGGAGTGATGATGCTGAAAATTCAGCTTGGTAATATATACACTCATAATATACACTCACACCTAATATACACTCACCCAAAGGATTATTAGGAATACCATACGAATACTGTGTTTGACCCCCTTTAGCCTTCAGAACTGCCCTGATTCTACGTGGCATTGATTCAACAAGGTGCTGAAAGCATTCTGTAGAAATGTTGGCCCATATTGATAGGATAGCATCTTGCAGTTGATGGAGATTTGTGTGATGCACATCTAGGTCACGAAGCGATGCTCTATTGGGTTGAGATCTGCTGACTTTGGGGCCATTTTAGTACAGTGATCTGATTGTCATGTTCAAGAAACCAATTTAAAGTGATTCGAGCTTTGTGACATGGTGCATTATCCTGCTGGAAGTAGCCATCAGAGGATGGGGTACATGGTGGCCATAAAGGGATGGACATGGTCAGAAATAATGCTCAGGTAGGCTGTGACATTTAAACGATGCCCATTTGGCACTAAGGGGCTTAAAGTGTGCCAAGAAAACATCCCCCACACCATTACATCACCACCACCAGCCTGCACAGTGGTAACAAGGCATGATGGATCCATGTTCTCATTCTGTTTACGCCAAATTCTGACCATCTGAATGTCTCAACAGAAATCGAGACTCATCAGACCAGGCAACATTTTTCCAGTCTTCAACTGTCCAATTTTGGTGAGCTCTTGCTAACTGTAGCCTCTTTTTCCTATTTGTAGTGGAGATGAGTGGTACCCGGTGGGATCTTCTGTTGTTGTAGCCCATCCGCCTCAAGGTTGTGCGTGTTGTGGCTTCACAAATGCTTTGCTGCATACCTCGGTTGTAACGAGTGGTTATTTCAGTCAAAGTTGCTCTTCTATCAGCTTGAATCAGTCGGCCCATTCTCCTCTGACCTCTAGCATCAACAAGGCCTTTTCGCCCACAGGACTGCCACATACTGGATGTTTTCCCCTTTTCACACCATTCTTTGTAAACCCTAGAAATGGTCATGCTTGAAAATCCCAGTAACTGAGTAGATTGTGAAATACTCATACCGGCCCGTCTGGCACCAACAACCATGCCATTCTCAAAATTGACAGGTACTATACATTGCTCATACAAGTATTGGGTGTAAAAGACCATTTGTATTTAGACTCAACTACTGTATTTTGGTACTGAAATAACTTTTCTCTTGCTTCATTTCTCATCTTGAAAGTATTTTTTTTTCACACCATTCTTTGTAAACCCTAGAAATGGTCATGCTTGAAAATCCCAGTAACTGAGCAGATTGTGAAATACTCAGACCGGCCCGTCTGGCACCAACAACCATGCCACGCTCAAAATTGCTTAAATCACCTTTCTTTCCCATTCTGACATTCAGTTTGGAGTTCAGGAGATTGTCTTGACCAGGTCCACACCCCTAAATGCATTGAAGCAACTGCCAAGTGATTGGTTGATTAGATAATTGCATTCATGAGAAATTAAACAGGTTTTCATAATAATCCTTTAGGTGAGTGTGTATATATATATATATATATACAGTATACAAATAGAAAACAGTGATTTTTATTGTATTTTTGAATAAATAAATGCAGCCTTGGTGTGCATTAGAGACTTTTGACAGGTACTGTACATTGCTCATACAAATATTGGGTGTAAAAGACCATATGTAATTAGACTCAACTACTGTATTTTGGTACTGAAATAACTTTTCTCTTGCTTCATTTGTCATCTTGAAAGTATTTTTTTTCACTGAACTCTGGGATGCAAGCAATATTGCCTTAAAATTATACCATAAAGGTGTTTTAGAAGGCAACATAATGATGCTGCCTACCTTTTGGAACAGCTTTCACAACAGGAGGGTAATTATATGCATTAAAATGCTGCCTATGTGGCAGCTTACTTGGTTTTGGAACAGATCCTGTTAGCGTCCACATAAACTGCTACATTGGGACAATGAGCAACTTTGCCATTGGGGCAATGTACCGTAATATCACTCATCCAAATTACCTTACTAAGTGTTCTGTTATCTGGCACATCTAACATGTCCAACTTAAGATCAATGGGAAGAGGCTTCCCAAAGTCCCAGCCTCCATATCTGAAACAAAGCACAAAACAACTTACATTAGAATGTGTAACATCTTGTTCACACATATTTATTAGATCTTCTGAAAAGCTACTAATAGCTGAATTCGTTTAATACTTGATGACCTTTACACAGTTATTGAAGTGAACTGACCCAACTCTGTACTGGCTTTACAACAGAATTTGAATTTATCTCATATTTATTGAAGTTTGCATCATTGATTCCGTTATTTACAGTGAAGTTTTTTGGTTAATGCATTCTAGGGTTAGATGAATCTCTTTTGGTAACTTTAATTGGACTCGCAGCCTGGGAATTTATATGTTCTTTCCCACATTCTTTATATATTAAAGTTCAAATTATTTAACATTAACTTTAGTGTTTTGAGACGCTAAAGACTTCCTCATGATATACTCTCAATTAATAGTTTTATGCAGTTGTTGAATACTCATCCAATTTCTTATAGAGCAGTGATTTACCTTTTTTTTTATTGCTATTTTCGCCACCACACCGCAGCAGGGCTGTGTATTTTATTACATTTTTTTTTTGGAAGAGGAGTGTATGAATAATAAATGTATGCCTTACTATTTTAGGTGTAATAAAGTATTTTCATGCCAGCAGCACGCTCAAGAGCTGTGTGCTATTTGACTAGGATGGAAAATGTCAGCTGGTCGGAAATGCCATGATAAAGTTGGTATAAACCGAAGTGCTTCCTTTTTAATTATTAATCAACCTACCAGCGGTTCATAAATTCCTTAATATTCCACCTCACCATATTCTGAACTTGTGACATTAAGGAATTATCTTTTGAAATTAGTTTAATGCCGTGAAGTTATACGTGTAATCAAATTCACCTGTTTCTGACGAAGTCATTCGCAGTGGCCAACAGGTAGTCCTCTACGTTGATGCCCGTCAGGTTGTAGACAATCTGGGATGATGGATTTCTTCTGTGAGGTGGTTGGTAACCTGATGCAGGACACGACTGAAAGTGACAGAAAAGTAAGTGATGATGATACAGGATTGGGGGAGAATCTGAATATAACAACTTGCTCCCTGTCAAATTGTGAGTAGAATTAGCCACGCCCCACAGGAAGCTGATTTGAAATAACATGAAGAGGCATTTACTAATTTGCAAGTAAATTATAAGAAAATTACAAACATCAACAGGCACACAGCAGAAAATTGCATTAGCCCAACTCAAGTTTGGTGACAGAATGTACTAATTACATGATTAAGTTGACTAATTATACCAATTTACTCACTGATATGTAATAGTTTTTCTTCCTTTGATATCATTCCCTGAATTCAGTGAAATTCTCCTAAATGCATACATTTTAATTTCCATACAGAACCACACTGTTTTCATTTCATTTTTTACTATCACATTCTGATAATATAGAGTCTTCTGAGAAATTAAAGGAGTAGTTCACTCCTTTAATTTACTCACCTCCATGTCATCCAAGATGTCTTCAGTCGAAAAGAAATTAAGGTTTTTGATGAAAACATTCCAGGATTTTCTCCATATAATGGACTTCAATAGGAACCAAACGGTTCAAAGTCCAAATGAGAGTTTCAGTGCAGCTTCAAAGGGCTTTAAACGACACCAGACGATGAATAAGGGTCTTATCTAGGAGCCTTCGAGTCATGACTCGAAAAGAGATTTTGATGAACGAGTTTGAACAGGAGAGTCACGAAATCTCATCAAAGAACAGAGCAAGGCGAGCATTTGAGCTTATAAACTTAAACTTTTCATTTATTTTTTAAATGAGCGATCATTTCGCTAGATAAGACCCTTATTCATCGTCTGGTGTCGTTTAAAGCCCGTTGAAGCTGCACTGAAACTCTCATTTGGACTTTGAACGTTTGGTTCCCAATGAAGTCCATTACATGGAGAAAATCCTGGGGTGAGTAAATTATAGGGATGGGTACCGAAACCCGGTATTAAACGGGACCCGGTACTGAATTTTGAAAGACCGCTGTATCGATAAGCTCGGACGTTATCGGTTCTGCTGTCGGTACTGGAGAAATTAAGTAAATACACGCAAGTTGGGCTACTATTTATTATTCCTATAAAGACGTTATCTTGAACATGTTTATATCGCCAGCCATTTCTATATATAAACTATATATTAATTAAACCATTTGTCTGTGATGCAAATTTGCAATTTGCAGTTCAGAAGAGAGAGAGAGAAGAGAGAGAGCGATATCTCAACAATGAGCGACAATGAGGACAGAACTAAACATTCAACGCGGTTACACTTTAGATCTGGGATATTATTCTAATATATTTTGTATTTCGGCTTCCAAAGATTATAAAAAGAAGATATTTGAGATAAAACCGTTAAAAAAATGAGACGATCTGTCCAGCTTAACTTCCTTTACTTCACAGCACTGCGGAGCGCTGTCAGTTCTTCCTAAAACACCAAACGTAACCGTCAGAATCAGAACGATCGGCGACTGTTGCAAAATGCTGTCTTCTACTGTTGCAAGATCAGGAAAATGGCTATCAAAAACACAAAAACCTGCGCAAGAGACGCTGTTCACAAGGCGGTGCGCGCTCCGAAACGGACTGCAACGAGACAAGAAAAGTAGCCTATACTTGGGCTTCGTGCGTCCTTAACTATCAAATATAGACCATTTCACAAGATGTAAACAACACTGGTCCAGAAACACTTCCTGTTTCAGTTTGTAACTGTTTTCTTTATTTCACATGTAAAGAAAACATCTTAAAGATGCTTGTTTAACTTTTTGATTCAGTTTTAACTGTTCTGTTGGTTGTATTTTATCCCAGCTTTTATGTAGTGTTAAAAAACTGAAACAGGAAGTGCTTCTGGACCAGTGTTCTTTACATCTTGTGAAATGGTCTATACATAAAAAATGTCAATAGCTCTGAGATTCACTTAAACACAGTTTATTCACTTAAACACAATTATGTCTTAAATGGACGTAAATAATAGGGAGAAAATGATGGTGCATCAGTCCCCATTATCTGCACTCGGTCTTAAACCTGCTGACGATTCAGCCATTAATGCAAATCAAACAACAAAAGGCAGAGAAAATCACTCACAGCTTTTGAATGAGTAACTTTAGATTTAATAAGCATTATTCTATCTATGATAAACTATACAGTGCTATTTTATATTTGATTACTAGGTTTCTTTTCAGACAGAAACAATTACCTGAAAAGATATGTTAGTAGACCTTCTTGAATTTAAAGCACTTTGTATATAATTTGTATCTTTGATTAATTGTATTCTTGTGTTTGTACTTGTTTTTTTCTTATGTGTCCTTTTTGTATAAACAAAAAAAGCCTGCACACTGCTGCATAACAAAAAGATATTTTTCTTCGTTTTGCTTTTTCTATTTTACATTTCAAAATATAAAGTTTAATTATTGTGTAAAATAAATAAATAAATAATAAAAAAAAAAAAAAGAACCGATAAGAATACCGTTAAAGTACCGGATCGATAAGCGGTATCGGTAAGAGTACCGATAAAACCTTAACGATACCCATCCAATTATCAGCAAAAGATTTTTTTTAAAAGTGAACTACTCCTTTAAGTGTTCTACGACAGTCCATAAATTAAAGCTATTTTTAAAAAAATCATATAATGTCCACGTAAATGTGTGTTATGACTGATAACGTTTATGTGTAATTTGAAGTAAAATAATTTTTTGAAATAATCGTATTTTCAATTTTTTAATTGTTAAATATTCAATTTTTCTTATTCTTTACATGTGAATGTTGATTTTGCATTAGCTGCCTTGATTCAAAGTCAAAGGAACTGCTTTTAAAAGGCATCCTCAAATCAATCGTCAAGGGCGCGCAACCCTGCTGTGATCAACATTCACCTTCACGCTATCAAAACACTAATGATCTTTTTATTAATATTTAAACAGTGAACGATGCACATCATTGAGGATAAGTGATAATGTCGTTTGTGTTATGATGGTTATGCTCTGTTTGACCCACCTGCACTTGGTTGCTACACTTGCAGGTGGTAAATATAGCAGAGCTGTTGCCTCCGGAGATCCAGGTCTGAGTTCCTGCAGGTCTCTTTTTGCAAATCCTGTAAAAAAAAAAAAAAAAAAGTTTTCTTGTAGAAAACAATAGTCTACATGCAAGAACCACTTCAAACTGTGTAATGATTATTTTGAAGGTATGAGTGATAAAGTCTATTAAGGAAATCAATCCTACAAACAGGAAATGCATGAGAAATGCAAATGTGAATCTCACAAAAACCTGCAAGTGAGCTTCTTTGAGATTCACGCCCCTATACAGAAGCATTATTATAAGCTCTTACAGAGGAATTACAAAAGGCAGAGATTTCAGATGTGTGGGTGAAAGAGAGAAATGGAAAAACAGAGAACAAGAAAGCAAGGGAGTGTTATGAGCGAGTTACAGAGAGAGGAAAAAGAGTAAGATGAGAAGAGATGGGAAAGTAGTGTGATAAAAAACACTGATAGAAAACTAAAAGTGGCACATTAGTGTGATGAAATTGCCCAGGAACGCAAGCAGACCCGCTGATACAAGCAGGCAGAGTATCAGAGTCCCAGGGCTCAGCTAAGTAGATGGCGACCAGAGCTTAAGAACAGACCTGCGAAGATCAGAGAGGCTAAAATCATAGCTGGCAAAAATGAAACCCATTTGCAGTGGCCAGGTGAGCTGATGCTGTGATATGTAATCACTCATGGCTTATAGCGGCATGCGGTCTGATTACTGAGCTCACAGTTCGAAACTACACCGCAGATCACCAAGACATATGGATGATTACTTACGAATCTGTGGGGTCTCTCATGCAGACGTGGTCGATGCCTGGATAGGACATCATGGCATCTACAAGACTGTTGCTGGTGGCATTGTGATTCCTGTGGAGATGGTGCGCAATGGCAATGTTTAAGGATGTGCAAAATATTTCATATTTACACAGTATTATATTACTTTGGAGGCTATATAAAAAATAACCAACTTTGGGAATACCGCAATAATGTGCTTTTATTTGCCCACGTTGCTTCACCTACAGTGGCAATTGGCTAGTTGTGCGCCAGTGAGTGACACGGGGTGGTATTTTAAAAGCATCTCTGTCATAACCTTCATTAAATGTCAACAGAGTGAGGAAGTTCTAATAATTTCAGTGAATCAGTTATTTTGAATCAGTCAATGAATGATTCGTATAAGCATAATTACTCAAAAATGTTCATATAAGTTTAGGTGAGGCATTTTGCATGCTTTGAAAGGTTGTAGGAAAATATACTGTATATGGAGGTAAATGCTGTTGTTTATTATGCATTTTCCATAAATAAAAATGATTACATATATTTATACTTAGTGTTTTCCCCCCACAAAATGAACACAGGGGGGGGAAATGCCTTGCTAAAAAAAAAAGAATGCTACATTTACATTTCTAAAAATCACCGTTCAAGGCAATTTCAGAGTTAAATAAATAAAGGATAGCCAGTCATAATCATAAAATATGTTTAGTATATTTTCAATAATCACCAGATGACACTACATTATCCCATACTTGTATATGTATACACACAATAGCTATTACCCAGTAATTAAAGGAGTAGTTCACTTTTAAAAAAACACTTGCTGATAATTTTCTCACCCCCATGTCATCCAAGATGTCCACGTCTTACTTTCTTTAGTTGAAAAGAAATTAAGGTTTTTGATGAAAATATTCCAGGATTTTCTTCATTTAATGGACTTCATTGGGAGCCAAACGTTTCAAGGTCCAAATGACGACACCAGAAGATGAATAAGGGTCTTATCTAGGACCCTTCGAGTCAGGACTCAAAAAAAGATTTGTTCATTTTGATTGAACAGAAGAGAGCAACAGAACAGAGCAAAGCGAGCATTTGTGCTTATTAAGCTTAAACTTTTTTATTTATTTTTTAAATAAGCGATCGTTTTGCTTGATAAGACTCTTATTCATCGTCTGGTGTCGTTTAAAGCCCTTTGAAGCTGCACTGAAACTCTGATTTGGACCTTGAACCGTTTGGTTCCCAATGAAGTCCATTATATGGAGAAAAACCTGGAATGTTTTCATCAAAAACCTTAATTTCTTTTCAACTGAAGAAAGAAAGACATGGACATCTTGGATGACATGGGGGTGGAAAAATTATCAGCAAAAGTTTTTTTTTAAGTGAACTACTCCTTTAACAACATTATCATTTTCTGTTATGATCCTCACCATTACCTTTGAGTAGATTAGCAAAGTCTAAACTTGAGTTCATGTAGCTCAAAAAACAAAGCATGGCTCTGATAATAGTAATGGTTTCAATACCCAGAAGATACATAAATGTACACTTTGAATACAATGTAAGTTGTTGTGGACAAAAGTGTTGGCAAATGGAAAATGAATAGATTATTAATCTTAAAAAACAAGTAATCTGAAGTTCAGCAAGTTACAGAATGGAGTGAGTCTGACCTGAAGAAGGCATACTGTTCATCAACGTGGTACAGAGCAGGAGAGAGCACAATCTTAGGGAAGTGCTGAAGATCGCTCTTGATGGAGCCCAGGCCCATGGCAGCAATTACAAAGATTACGGGCAGCAACACCTGGGAGAACAGCCCCTTCCAGTCCCTCCTGGAGTGGTGCACGCGTTTCAGCAACATGGCCATCACCCGCTGTGCAGTCAAAGCAAGCCCACTCACAGTCGAAGTCCCAGTGAGGCCTTTCAAAGAGAAGAAGAGAGAATCCCACATGAGACAGAGCCAATCATCTCAACCACTTCAATCTAGGTAAAATCTTCAAAGTTCAAAGCATTCAAGGGGTAACTAGGAAAGTGCCTGTAATGCTGCAAGAAACTAACTAAGTCCTAAAAGACTTACTGGCTTTCTCTCCAAGGTACATGCTGTTGATGTCGTCAGGAATGCTGTCTCTTGAAGCACAGATGTCATTCACTATTACAGACTCTGATACAGAGAAGGTGTCACTGTCTCTAGGCTCCATGTCATCTCGAGTCAACTGCAGGAACACCTGAGAGAAAACACAATCTTTTTGAGTGCACCTGGACAGGGTGGATCATGGTTCCCCGTGGTTTTGTAAGGTTAACATTAAAGCAACTTTCCCCCTATTGTTTCCTTAATATGTTTCAGGATCCTCACTCTCTCAGAAAAATCGTAAGTTTGATGGTGAGTAAATAATGACAGGATTTTTTTTGTTGTTGAGTGAACTATCCCTTTAAAATGCTTGGCAACTCCGGCTGGAAGCCCACCATAAGATGACTGAAAATAGTAGCCTACACAAATCGTATGCATTTACATGTGGATTGATTGCCAGAAACATTTGAATTTCATTTCAATATAACTCAATATCTCCCAGCTCTATGTGGGATAATTGATTCTGAAATGTGAAGCTTGCACTTTATGCGCCAAGAATCCCAGGGAAACTAGTGTGGTTCCGCTTTCTTTAACAATCTTGGACTGCACTGTTTGAGGCTTTGAAGGTTTCTGGGCTGGGTGTTTGAACCCCAGTTGCAGTCCATAATTCAATCTTACACCTGGGGTCTTCATCTGATAATTACCTCTTCCAAGGTGGTGTCTGAAATGCCGTAGCACCCCAGCTGAAGCATGTCCAGGTTCTGATCCAGATCGGTGAGAAGAGACTGGTACGCAGCTGCGTTCTGGGTGGTGTACGGTGGAAGGGCGTAGATCAAATCGCCCACCTCTCCCTCCTTCCGTCGAGCATCAGGCAGGTAGGATTGAATGAAATCCCTGATTGCTTCAATGTCAAACTTTTCATTTGAATCAGGACTCTGAACCTGAATCAAAAACATAGAAATGCATGTTGACATAACAATTTTTAAATATATACATTTTGGAAAACACATTTTACCACAGTAATATACCATTGTACACAGTATATACACTACCTTTCAAAAGTTTCAAATATGTATGATTTAAAAAATAATAATAATAATACTTTTAAACGTAAGGATGTAGTAAATTGACAGATTTCTATTTCAAATAAATGCTGTTCTTTTGAAAGTTATTCTCAAAAAATCCAGATTTTTTTTTTTTCACAGTTTCTATAAAAATATTCTTGAGCACCAAATCAGCATTAGAATGATTTCTGAAGGATCATGTGACACTGAAGAGTGGAATATTGTTCATCAAAAATCAGCTTTTGCCATCACAGGAACAAATTAAATTAAATTAAATTAAATTAAATTAAATTAAATTAAATTAAATTAAATTAAATTAAATTAAATTAAATTAAATTAAATTGAAAAGTTAATTTATTACAACAATATTTCACATTTTTTACTGTATTTTTGATCAAATAAATGCAGTCTGGTTAACATAAATGACCATTTACAAAAAATCGTACTGACTTTTGAAATGTAGTCTATATCAACGTACCTTGGTATTACTATTTATACCCTTACTGTAGTGTCCTACAGCACTCTCACATGGGAGTTAACTCAAGTTAAGTCAAGAACTAAATGACATTTTTCATAGGGTGTACCTTCTTTGTGAGGGTGAGGTTGTAGCCTTTAGCCAGCTTGTCTTTAAGGTAGAAGGGTGAACCACAGCATTTGAGGCCTCCGCGCTCCAGGAACGCGATGCGGTCACTGAGAACTTCAGCCTCATCCAGGTGATGGCTTGAAAGAATGATGGTGCGTTCTAGACAGTTAAACAAAACGAACACAGAGGCATGTCAAATCAAAGATCCACTGATACAGGCAGACTGAACAAAGAGCTGATGAACAAAGATAGACTGACATGACCCTCTTTTACAGTCTTAAATCCTTGCTCGAGATAAATTCGCTAACTGTCTCCGAGGAAGATAATTAAACATCAGAGGGAGCATGCCGGATAACAATCAGTCGTTACTACATCTGCGTCTGGATTTTTCCCTGTCTGGATTTGACTGCACGCACCTTGAGAAAATCCATTCAAGCTTCATTAAATTCTAAACCAAGTGTCAGATACCCGATAAGAACAAAACCCTTTGGGGAGTTGGCCTCAGGTACGAGCCAGGAGATTATTGTCACCCTGGTCTAAATTGCAGAGAGATTTCACCTTTCTTGTGCTGAAGGACAATGTCCCAGATGCTGCGTCGGGAACAGGGATCCACCCCGGTGGTTGGTTCATCTAGCACCACCAGCCGTGAGCCTCCAATGAAGGCAATGGAGATGGATAACTTCCTCTTCATACCTCCTGACAGGGTGCCGACGCGCTTGTGGCGGTGGGCGTGCATGTCTGTTTCCATTAGGATTCTAAGACAGGAAAAAGAGGGACCAATTTAATGCAAATTTCTCATTTAGTGGACTCTTATCTATAGTGATCTGAGGCAAATTGCCTTGCTCAATGGCACAGTGTGTTCATGGATTGTCCATTGTGGTATCCATTGAACCAACAAACTTTTACCAACCTATTCATTAACCACTAAGACAGACCATTCCCAACTTAAGGTGCAATGCTGGTGACAGTTATGGTTAACTAAAACTAATTTGAAATAAAGCTTGAATAAAATAAAATAAAATATACATTTTATGTATATTTAAAAAAAAAATACAAAAATGATTAACTCCTCATTTTTAGAGCACTAAAAGAATTTCAAGCACTAACATTTATAAATGGAAAAAAATAAACCTAAATTAAAGTAAATTAAACCCAAATACGTATATATAAATAAAAAAAAGAATATAAATGACAAAAGCGTGCAACTAAAAAATCAAATAAAAATGAAAATATAAAAATAAAAGCAATTAAAAATATTAATATAAAACAATAATCGTATTTAAATAATACTAAAATAACAGTGGTCCAAAAATAAGTATAAATATTTAATACATTTTCAAGTTAATGAATATACAGATATATTTCATGGAAAAACAAAACTTTTATAATTTATGACTCTTCTAATTATTTTCGTCTGATTCTGTTCTATTTGGAATGAACATTATTTTCATATTTTTAATTTTTTTTAACATTCATTATTTATTTTATGTATTACTACTTGTTAATGAAAGCATATCACAGATACTTTTTCTAAGCAGCTGAGATATAGATTACAAGTAGGTTGTAGTGTGGGAAGTTATAATTTTAAAGTAGCTTCCCCAACACCATTAAGGTCACTTTAGGAACCTACATGCCATATCAGTCAAGATAACAAATGGCTCCCCGAAAAAAAAGTTAATTTCTCCCAGGAAATGTAACAGAACAAAGTAATACTGTGAGACAAATGTTGAAACTCACCTGTGCACTTGTTCATTCACTTCCTGTTTGGTCAAGTGTGGAGCTTTGATCTGAGCGTACAGCAACAGATGTTCCTTAGTGGTGAGGTGGTCGAACAGGACATCATACTGCATGCACACGCCCATCTCTTTACGCACATCATCTATGGACGACTGCATATCCATCCCATAAACCTCAATAGTGCCGCTGGTGGGTGAAAACAACCCCGTCAGAAGCGACCTGAAACATAGAAAATAGAAAAGTACAGTTCAATTACCTAAAATACTTGTGGACTACGTATTTTCATGCTTATTAGAATATGAAATCATTATTTTAGCAATTACAGCATTATTTAAATATAAAATAGACTGTTATGCTCGTACATAGTGGTGGTTTTTCCAGCTCCATTGTGACCCAGCAGAGAGGTGACATGCCCCTCATAGAAAGAAAGGTTCAGGTTGTCTACAGCATGCCGGCCTCCGTAGGTCTTTGTCAGGCCATGCAGTGACACTCCAACAGCCAATCCTGAGAAGTCTTCTTCTCCATTACTCGCCAAACTACTTTTACCTAACACAGATGAAGAGAAACAAAGATGTTTAAATATATTGCACTGAAATTTTAGTCTGGGTTTCCACATGCTGCCTTCCCGCAGTGCGATTTTATTCAGATTAAAGTTATTGACACTTTAGTCATTTAATTTAATTTTTAAACTTGTGAAGTACAAGTGCAAACAATTTCCAATGCAAATAACAACATCTATGTTAAACTGTACTTAATACTTGTGTTTGTCTAATTGAAACGATTGGCTATGAGCTACGCACAGGCGCATTTGATATACATTCTTAGCACCCAATAAACGGCGCCGGGCATTCATAAACCACGTCTCAAATACGAGAAAATGTATATGTTGTTCCCAGACCCAAGTCTCAACGAGAATTGGGTCTGGCGTTAGCCAGGCTACTGAAATTGAATGGATTAAAATGTTTTCCACATTTGTGATTTGTGTCTATATTGTAAGTATATTGGAGCAAATACATTTAAACACCACCATTCAAAAATTCTAATTTGACGTCACAGAAAAAAAAAGGAATTTCCAATTATTTTGTAATAAAATTTCACAATATTAATTTTACAGTATTTTTGATTACATAAATGCAACCTTGGTGAGCATAAAAGGTTTCTTTCAAATATTTTACAGCCCTCGAACCTTTGAACGGTAGTGTAGATACGAAACAAAGGGTCTTACTATTTAGTAATAATGACCAGCTGACTGTATATTACCCTGCTACTTACAAAGCTACTTCAACAAATCAATAAATGGGCATTAAAGGGATAATTCACCCAAAAATGAAAATTAAGTCATTAATTACTCACCCCCATGCTGTACCAACCCTGTAAGACCTTCGTTCGTCTTCGGAGCACAAATGAAGATATTTTTTTATTAAATTTGAGAGGTGAATCACTACTACATAGGCTTCCTAAGGGGTTGAAACTTGACGGCCCAGAAAGTCATTGAAGAAAATGTTTAAATATTCCATGTGACGACAGTAGCTGAACTATAAGTTTATCAAGCGACGAGAATACTTTTTGTGCGAAAAAAACAAACAAAAATAACGACTTTATTCGATTATTCCTTTTCTTCCTTGTAGGCCTGAAACGAAACTTCAAGAGGCTTCCATGACGCATGCGCGAGAACTGAACTGAAGTAGTTGAAGAAGAATGTCGCTTTGAACATCCTCTTCTCAGAACGACGTATCTCGCGTATGCGTCGTGGAAATCTCTTGAACTCTCGTCTCAGGCCCACAAGGAAGAAAAGGAATAGTCGAATAAAGTCGTTATTTTGGGGGGAGTTTCCGCACAAAAAGTATTCTCGTCGCTTTTGGAATATTTAAACATTTTCTTCGATGACTTTCTGGGCCTTCAAGTTTCAATCCCTTAGGGAGTCTATGTAGCAGTGATCCACCTCTCAAATTTAATCAAAAATATCTTCCTTTGTGTTCCGAAGACGAACAAAGGATTTACGGGGTTGGAACTGCATGGGGGTGAGTAATCAATGAGTTAATTTTCATTTTTGGGTGAACTATCCCTTTAATAGGCATTCATTTCTGTGAAATTATTCAGTTATCTTTCCCTTAAATCAGCTTACTTGTTTTCCAAAAAAAAAAAAAAAATAGTCGAACAGTACAGAACACATTCTTTGTTGTTTTCTATGAATAGCTAACATTTTTTGTTACAATATAGCATGCCTTGCTCTGTAATCGGAAACACCAATTAACTTTCACTGGTATTAAAAAGGGAGTGAAATGAGAGACAAACAAACATTCAGATTAATTAGATGTTTACAAGAAGTTAAATCTTGGATGTCAGACAATTTTCTGCATCTGAATGAAAGTAAAACTGAAGTAATTTGGTTCGGGATGCTTAACACAAAAAAATATTTCGATCTGGGCGAGTTAACTCCTTTTTGTAAATATACAATGAAAAACCTTGGTGTCCAATTTGATAGTTCTTTGAAATTTGACAAACAGATTAGTTCTGTAGTAAAATCTTGCTTTTTCCATTTAAGATCAATAGCAAAGGTGAAACCGTTTTTGTCCCCATGCGCTTTTGAGAAGATTATTCATGCTTTTATTTCTGTATGACTGAATTATTGTAACGGTGTCAGCCAAGTACTATTGAATCGCCTTCAATTGGTTATGAATGCGTCTGCTAGACTTTTAACAGGGACTCGTAAAAAGCAGCATGTGACACCAATTTTAGCCTCACTTAATTGGTTGCCAGCGCAGTTCAGAATTGATTTTAAAGGCTTAGTTCACCAAAAAAATGAAAATTCTGTCAGTATTTACTCACCCTCATGTTGTTCCAACCCGTAAGACCTTCGTTCATCTTCGGAACATGAATTAAGATGTTTTTGATGAAATCTGAGAGCTGGATCACTTCTGCATACTAGTCCATATACAGTAGGCTTATTGAGGGATTGAAACTTGCCGGCCTCGAAAAGTTATTAAAGACATCGTTAAAATAATCCAAGTGACTTCAGTGGCTCAATCTTAACTTTATCAAGCGACGAGAAAACGTTTTGTGCGCAAAAACAAACAAAAATAACGACTTTATTTCAACTATTCACTTCCTTCTCTATGGGCCTCTAGTCAGTTAACGTAGTGTGATAGCGTAGAGCTACATCACGCGTAGGCTCACTATTGGCCGACGCTGGTCATGTGTGTGATGCGTGTGACGTCCAATAACAGAAGCGTACGCTATTAAACTACTAGAGGCAGAGAGAAGTAAATGAATAGTTGAAATAAAGTCGTTATTTTTGTTGTTTTTTGCGCACAAAAAGTGTTCTCGACGTTTGATAAACTTCACTTGGACTATTTTAACGATGCCTTTAATAACTTTTCGAGGCCGGCAAGTTTCAATCCCTCAAGAAGCCTATGGACTAGTTTGCAGGAGTGATCCAGCTCTCAGATTTCATCAAAAATATCTTAATTTGTGTTCTGAAGATGAACGAAGGGTTGGAACAACACGAGGGTGAGTAAATACTGACAGAAATTTAATTTTTGGGTGAATTAACCCTTTAAATTATTGATATTTGTATATAAAGCACTGCATAATTTAGCCCCACCATATCTAGAGCATCTCCTTCATATACAACATACATAAACCTTCTAGGTCTCTAAGATCAGCAAATAGATTAAAATTGAGTGGTGATCAGGCATTCGCAGTGGCAGCTCCAAAGTGCTGGAATAATTTACCTTTACACCTTAGACTTGCTCCCTCTTTAAGTTATTTTAAACGAAATTTAAAATTGCATTTGCTAGAATTAGCGTTTGGATCAGTAGGTTAATTGGTAAGAGGCTCTTCACAGATATTTGTTAGTCGTTGTATTGTCTGAAAATACATTTTATTATGTGTTTTTACAGCACATTAGTCAACATCACGTTGTTTTAATTGTGCTTTATGAATGAATGAATGAATGAATTAGCACTCATGCAAAAGTTTTTTACCGCTCAATGCTGCTATAGACCAATCAGAATCAAGCATTCCACATCAGTGTGTATTAATGTACCTTTGCTCTTGTCAGTACTCGTTTGCTCCTGCATAATGTTGGTGAACAGCAGCCCTCTGCCTATTTTCTTTGGCGCTTTGCAACAGCAGCTGAACATATCTGCCCAGAAGGATCGTGTCACAGGGAAGTACCACGGAACACCAATCCCATACTTTCCTGATTGAGAGAAAAATACACTGGAATGGATTTCAACCATAACATTGTAACATTCACTTGTAAAATTGAAAACCACACAAAAAAATGGTTGAGTTTCTCAACTGAACAGCTCACACATACCTGGGAAGACCATGCGGATGTAAATCCCAATGATAAAATATACTACTGAGTCAATTAACAGCAACCAGCAGAGCCAACCGAAGGAGGAAGTGTCACCAGCCAGAGGAGAGATATACATGTTGCTCCATTGGATGCCTGTGAGGTGTAAATCCACAATACATCCAGTCAATGTAATTATCCCAAACAAAAACTAATTACAGAGAGTCTGAGGGTTTATGCCGACTTACCTTCCTCTTGTTTTTCATAGCGGGAGATATACTGACTGGCATAACTGAAGCATGTCGGAGAAAAGAGACTCTGTGAACCAAAAACAAACACAGACAGATTTATACTACAGCTTTCATTTGATGTTCACCCAAAATCCAACATTCTGTCATCATTTACTCTCTCCAACAGGTCATTCAAAACCTTACTTTCTTACAAAACGTGAGCTGTTAAGGACTGTGACACCATCCATCAAAAAAAATTTAAAAAAAAAACTGTGGCAAAATCAAAACAACTTGGGGTGATTATTATTTAAAGTTGTTTTTGCTGCGGACTGTGCATTATTCCTCTGCTGGTGTTCGCATTAACATTTCTATGAATTATGCGGTTTCACATTGGTGCTCACATTATAATAATTCAATTTGACCAAACAAAGAATGCTAATGACTTTTGTTAAATGTCCCGTCTGGCTTTGATTTATAAATAAATTATTCGTAAAGAATTCTTTCCTCAGTTCCTGTGTGTGTGTGAGTATGTGCGTGTAAATATTTTGGTCCCAGAGTGACAGTAAAACCTGAAATCATTGAGGAAAGTGACCTAGCAAACATACTAAATAATGTATAAATATAAAAATGCAAAAAGGTCCCCACCATGATAGAATGGTGTTTTAGAAATCACAACGAACAGAATGATATTTATAATGTCAAACTGAAAGCCTGAGAAAAGCTGCATTCATTTTATATAATTAATCCTGCGTTAATGAGAACTTTGAAAGCCTTTTTACATATCTCACAATGTAACTGTGCAATGATGTTATATTGCAAAACCAATTTAAATGCAGTACAGACCAGAGCGCTCTTCACAGAGAAGGAAAGATTGTCCTCCAAGTGGATCAGCACGATGAAGGGGAAGAAGCTGATGACATAGATAAGGCTGCCGCTCAGCCCGGCGATGTTGGTCTTATCAAAGAAGCTGCTGACCAGGAAGCTGATTGCAAGGATGCTGAAGCCGTAGTCGCAAAGGTAGAGGAAGAGCACAAAGCCATCGCTGCGAGGAAGGATGCCGCCACCTTTCAAAATGATGGTGAGGATGATGATGGTCAAAAGCAAGAACACAGCACTCTCTATGAACCAGGCGAAGAAGTGGCTGATGGGATTGACCCCCATCATTTTCATGTACTGTGGGATAAGCGAAAGAGAGTTTAGATACCTAATCAAAGCTTGTTGGAAAAAAAAAAATGTTTGGTTCCATACCTCATGAAGTCGTAGTTCTCTCTCGTGGACGAGTTTCTTCACAAAGTGGGCGATAAACAGCACCCAGGAAATCATGAGAGCCATTGGGAAGGCAAAAGCGATGCTGTTGAGATAACTGGGGAAGAGGAAGATTTGAGATTAGCAGGCGGAGGCTATATTTGTGATCCTTGACTATATTGCTTCAACTGTTTAAAGAAAAGAATCTGATAAGCTTACTGACTTGCTTTGTAATTAGTCTAAATTGATGGCCCAAAGTGTTAAACTTCTGCAATTAATTTAGACGTTAATTTGGTGTGTAATGTATTGGTTTTTATAAGATTACGTTTCATAAGATTTTTTTATTCAACATTTATTAAACGGATTTGCATCGTCGGGTTTTGAATATGAACATTGAAACAGTGATGATGTCATAATAATATTGGCATACTGGCCATTTATCCAAAATCTCTTCCATTTTAGCCTTCTTTCACATGTACCTTTGTACAGTGAAATTAATATAATAATCAGAGCTCTCATCATGAGCACAAAACAAAGTTAAAGGAGTAGTTCACTTTTAAAAAACTTTTGCTGATAATTTACTCACCCCCATGTCACCCAAGATGTCCATGTCTTTCTTTCTTCAGTCGAAAAGAAATTAAGGTTTTTGATGAAAACATTCCAGGATTTTCTCCATATAATGGACTTCAATGGGAACCAAACGGTTCAAGGTCCAAAAGACAGTTTCAGTACAAACTGCAAACTGTTCAAAGGGCTTTAAACGATTCCAGACGATGAATAAGGGTCTTATCAAGCGAAACAATCGCTCATTTAAAAAAAAAAAAAAGTAAAGTTTAAGTTTTATAAGCACAAATGGTCACCTTGCTCTGTTCTGTGATGCACGTTCGTGACTCTCCTGTTCGAACTCGTTTATCAAAATGAACAAATCTTTTCCCGAGTCAATTCGTTGATTTCGTTCGTTGAATGAACCAAATGTCAAGAAAAAAGATTCGTTCATTTTGATAAATGAGATCGAACAGGAGAGTCACGAATGCGTATCACAGAACAGAGCAAGGCGACCATTTGAGCTTATAAAACTTAAACTTTGCTTTTTTTTTTTAAATGAGCGATCGTTTCGCTTGATAAGACCCTTATTCATCGTCTGGAATCGTTTAAAGCCCTTTGAACCGTTTGCAGTTTACACTGAAACTGTCTTTTGGACCTTGAACCGTTTGGTTCCCATTGAAGTCCATTATATGGAGAAAAATCCTGCAATGTTTGTCAAAAACCTTAATTTCTTTTCGACTGAAGAGAGAATGACATGGACATCTTGGATGACATTTCAAAGTTTTTTGTCTCCCCTCGCCATCTCTAAACAACTTTCCTTATTATTATGCTGATTAATAATGCTAAATGTATGGGGAAAAACAAAACGTCTGAAGGAGTGACGTGTTAACTTGTCACAAACCTGCTTTAGTTAAACAGTTATCTGTATGACAGATTAAAACAAATGTATTTGCTGCATTCTCATTTTCTGCAGCGTTTTAGCAAAAAGTATCTATTTTTCTGCTCACTGTGTTTCAGCTATTTATTTTAAAATAACCGTGCCATCTGCAGCTTTTAATGTGGTGCTTTACGTCTTTAGTGTAAATGTTAAAATGATTTTTACTAGTTTTTTTTAATAAACAAACAACACCAGCATCTGCTTGGCCACCTTTGCATTGCAAAATAATTGTACTAGATGTCATTGTGATGTTATTTGTGTTGATCCTCTAGCCAGCAGAAAATAGTGCCATGACAACATCTCTGATCCAGCACTTCATCTACACACAACCAAAGCCAAACCTAAGCTTACCTAAAACTCATATAGCAAATGCAAATCTAGTTTTTTTTTTCCAACAAACAAAATGAAACAGATGGTGTAAAGCTGCTGATTATTACAGTAGTACAGACGCCACATCTTAGATGAGCATCTCAGCCCTTATACAGTCCCCCCAGAAAAACGCGATTATGCGATCGCTGAATTCAATGCAAAATCAGCCAAAGTCCGCATATTTATGCGGGGGCGCATTTTTTCAAATACGCCGCACTTTCCCCGCATAAATTGCCGATTTCCGTGCAAAATATGCGGGGTTTGCATAATTTCATAATCCTCGCATTTTCGTTGCAAAAAAAAGTCACATGTATCTTAGCAGAAAGTTGAAAAATGTTGCATTTGCTTCACACAAGAGCAGCCATTTCCCCCTGTTTCCATGGGAACGTTATGAAGTGACGCAATTACGCGACGCCAGACAGACTCACGGAGGCGATTGAAATCTCACAAATCGAACTCGTATAACTGTCTGTCGAACGTTCTACCGTCACATCGTTACTTAATAAACAACACAAGATAAAAGAAGTTGCATCAAACACAAATTACACGCACACATGGGGTGTTCGAGGCGCACATATAACACTGCAGACAGTTCAACAGGGAGCGCGCAGCTCTTAAAGGGGCCACACCTTATTTACACTCTTACAGTCTGAAATAAAACAAGATGAGAAATTAAATATTCCCAGCACTTTCTATGATGTAGTATGCTTGTTTATCAAAGGAAGTAATAAGAAATTACTCTTACATTAACAGGATGTTGGGGGAATCACTTTTTTCTCTTTTTCATCAAACCGCAATTTTTGCAAGTTCCCTCAATTTTTGCAAATTCCAGCAATTTCATCGCATAAAATTGCATAAATATCCCACATATTCCATCGCATTTTTAAAGAAAACTGGCCGCATAATCGATCAATTTTTGCCCGCAACAATCACACAAAAAAACTCAGCGTTTTTCTGGAAGGACTGAATACTATTATGGTAAATGTTAAATGTAAATCGAAAATTTTTTCACAAATTTTTGGAAATTACCACCACAAAATCAGTCATTTTGATCGCAAAAATCACAAAAAAAAATCGTGAAATCCTGGAGGGACTGCTTATACGAGACGCTCAGTGTGTATGGGGGGTTCGTGCTTGTGATACACTTACTCATCCTTGTAGTAGCAGGGATAAGGGAATGCCTGCATCTGGACCGCTGGCCCATCCACGGCTTTACCCGACTGCATTTCGATGATGGCTCTATCGATGCTCTCCTGCAGGAACACAAAGCCTCGGCTGTACCGCTGGGTCTTTGTTGTGGAGATGTAGGGATCTTTCACCCAGAAGGGATTTCGCGAACGGTCGGTGCGCATGACATTCTCGATGTTCATGCGGATGGTGTAGTCGATGTTCTGGGGCAGGCTGCTGGAGGTCTCCTCGGGAAGTTTCAAAATGATGCCTGTGAAGATGAGCAGAACTCAAGTGTATAAAGGGGAAGTTCAGTATGCGAGTGATCTGTTGTCATAGTAACCACAGAGGCCTGCTGCACCTCGATAACAGTGAAAATCTATATCTCAATGGAAATGAATCGAATTGAACTGAATTACAGGCTTTGCAGCCCGATGGCTCTCCAGTGTCGGTGGTGTCTTCGACCGCAAAGTATCACCTAACGCATGAGTGGAGTAGTCCGTTGAAAAGGTATCTCCTGTGTGTGTGTGTGTGTGTGTGTGTACTCACTGGCGTAGAGCTCACGGTTTTGAGCCAGTCTCTCCGCCTGTTTGTTGAGTTCATCCGTGGAGTTGAAGCCTCGGTAGCGGTCAAAGTTGACACAGGAGGAGAGGTTCAACATCAGCATAGAGAGGGTGGTGATCTGCTCCATGATAAACTTGTTGTTCTCTAACAGGACTGTCATGTTTGCTGAAAAGAGGGAAAGAAAAACTGTTCAAGTCACTGCAGATTTAGGATAAGACACATTTGGGTGTATAGGACTATGCATCGTAAAGTACCATTCGGACCGGGTTAGTTTTCCCTGAGGAGGTTTAGTAAATTTGTATCTCACAAACTTAAAGGAGTAGTTCACTTTTAAAAAAACTTTTGCTGATTTACTCACCCCCATGTCATCCAAGATGTCCATGTCTTTCTTTCTTCAGTCGAAAAGAAATTAAGGTTTTTGATGAAAAAATTCCAGGATTTTCTCCATATAATGGACTTCAATGGGAACCAAACGGTTCAAGGTCCAAAAGAGAGTTTCAGTGCAAACTGTTCCAAGGGCTTTAAACGTTTCCAGACGATGAATAAGGGTCTTATCAAGCGAAACGATCGCTTATTTAAAAAATAAATAACAAAGCTTAAGTTTTATAAGCTCAAATGGTCGCCTTGCTCTGTTCTGTGATGCGCGTCCGTGACTCCTGTTCGAACTCTTTTTTCGAGTCAATTCCTTCATTCAACAATAATTCAGTGATCGTTTTGCTTGATAAGACAAAGCCCTTTGAACAGTTTGCAGTTTACACTGAAACTGTCTTTTAGACCTTGAACCGTTTGGTTCCCAGTAAAGTCCATTATATGGAGAAAATCCTGGAATATTTTCACCAAAACCCTTAATTTCTTTTCGACTGAAGAAAGAAAGACATGGACATCTTGGATGACATGGGGGTGAGTAAATTATCAGCAAAAGTTTTTCTTTAAAGTGAACTACTCCTTTAAACCCTAATTGGAAAGTAATGACTGTATTTCTCAGGGAGGCATGAATTCAGCATGTATAGATGGTAGTCTAATTTAAATGGCTAGTTCACTCAAAAATGACAATTCTGTCAACATTTACTCATCCTCAAGTTGTTCCAAACCTGGATCAACTTGTTTCTTCTGCTGAACACAAAAGAAGATAGTTTGACTTCCATTATGCAAAAATAGCCTACTATGGAAGTCAATGAGGCCCATCAACTATTTGGCCGACATTCTTCAAAACATCTTCTTTTGTGTTCAGCAACTTGTTTAACAACTTGTCACAAACCTGTTTTAGTTAAACTGTCAGAGTTATCTGTATGACAGATCAAAATAATTATTTAATATTTAGTATCTATTTACTATATATATTTAGCTGCTCACTGTGTTTCAGCTAAGAAGATGTTTGAAGAATGTCGATAATCAAATAGTTGATGGGCCTCATTGACTTTTTTCATACTATGGAAGTCAAAATATCTTCTTTTGTGTTCAACAGAAGAAAGAAACTCATACAGGTTTGGAATTACTTGAGGGTGTGTAAATGATGACAGAATGTTCATTTTTGGCTGAACTATCCCTTTAATTGCTGTGTGAATCGTTAAAGGAGCAGTTCACTTTTGAAAAAACTTTTGCTGATAATTTACTCACCCCCATGTCATCCAAGATATCCATGTCTTTCTTTCTTAAGTTGAAAAGAAATTAAGGTTTTTGATGAAAACATTCCAGGATTTTCTCCATATAATGGACTTCATTGGGAACCAAACGGTTCAAGGTCCAAAAGATACTTTCAGTAAAAACTGCAAACTGTTCAAAGGGCTTTAAACGACTCCAGACGATGAATAAGGGTCTTATCAAGCGAAACTATTCGCTCATTTAATAAATAAATAACAAAGTTTAGGTTTTATAAGCTCAAATGCTCACCTTGCTCTGTTTTGTGATGCGTGACTCTCGTGACTCTCCTGTTCGAACGTGTTCATCAAAATGAACAAATCTTTTTCCGAGTCAATTCGTTCGTTTTGTTCGTTGAATGAACCAAATGACTCGGAAAAAGATTTGTTCATTTTGATAAACGAGTTCGAACAGGAGAGCCACAAACGCGCATCAGATACAGAACAAGGCGACCATTTGAGTTTATAAAACTTAAACTTTGTTATTTATTTATTAAATGAGCGATTATTTCACTTGATAAGACCCTTACTCATCGTCTGGAATCGTTTAAAGCCCTTTGAACAGTTTGCAGTTTGTACTGAAAGTGTCTTTTGGACCTTGAACCGTTTGGTTCCCACTGAAGTCCATTATATGGAGAAAACTGCTGGAATGTTTTCACCAAAACCCTTAATTTCTTTTCGACTGAAGAAAGAAAGACATGGACATCTCGCATGACATGGGGGTGAGTAAATTATCAGCAAAAGTTTTTTGAAAAGTGAACTACTGTTTTAAAATCCCTTTTTTAACCAATAGCAATAGCATTCTAATAGCAATGATGCATCGCCAACCATGATATCAAACTTTTGAGAACTTACAGAATTGGTTGAGAGTTGAGCTCATTTGTCCAACATCAATACCAGTCTGAGTCTGAATGAAGTTTTGGACGAAGGGATTGCGCAAAGCATTCTGTGAAGAGTTGTTTGATAAGAAAACAATTAATGCAGTGGAGGGAAATTAAATTAAAAAATCGAATAAAAAGTTATTATTTGATTTCCACTTGACTCATTGTAGTGTACCTGGAGTATTGGCAATGTTTTTGTCAGAATTTCAGCAGACTGTATTACATAGGTTGATGACTCAATCCACTCAGACGCATACAGCTTTAGATCACCGAACTGGTGCAGTGAAGTATTTGACTGCAGGAAAGAAAAAAAATGTTTTGCTACATTCAAAAATAAGAAGTTAAAAGAAAGCACAATATTTTTTTTCTTTGTAGCCAGACTTTGTCTACAGTATATCTTAAGAGGAGAATCAGATATGACTTTAGATGTAGGTCAGATGACCTTGTGTAAAAAAAACTCCACACAAATCGGAAGTGGGATAAGTACTTTACTTTGCAGGTATCTGATTCTCATCTAAGACGTATCCTAGCAACCAAACATTGGAGGAAAAATTACACTATGATGTAATTCGATGCTTCAAAAAATTCAAACTAACCCACTCATGTCACATGGACTACTTTGATGATGTCTTTATTGCCTTTATGGACATGGACAGTATAAGGTACATACATTTCCAATGGAGGAACAGAAAGCTCTCAGACTAAATCTAAAATATCTTAAACTGTGTTCCGAAGATGAACGGAGGTCTTACAGGCTTGGGACGACATGAGGGTGAACATTTTTGGGTGAACTAACCCTTTAATGTAGCTTAAATGTTAACATAAAACGCATTCAATATGGGATTCGATCTCGTTTTTTTTTTTTTTTTTGCTTTTTAAAATGGTCAGTTATCATTAATGTATTTTGTTACATTGGAAGTTTCAAAATAAATGTAAAAGCAGCACCTTTCTCATGATCTCTCTCGTCAATGGTGTGTCTGGTGAGTAGAGGACCTGTCCTAACAGCATGGGCTTGAGGAAGGCCCAGGCCACCGCACCGCCTGTAGTGTTCACCATATCCAAGTAGAGGTTCATACAGAAGGGACCTGGAGACCAAGACATAAGCAGTATATTAATTAAGCCTGACCACAGCACTTCATCAATCTGAACTCAACATGCTGTAAGCAGATTTTTGACAGGTCATTATCATATTGCTTTATTGCACATTTAGCTGGATGCTGAGATTATGCGTTCATACTAGCATCTTGTGGGATTTTGAACTTCTTGATGAGCTCTTCTCTGTTGTGGTCGGACTGGACAGAAGGATCATTCTCGGTCACGATAGGAACTTTCGGTATGGCAAACAGAGTCAGGATGCCGTTTTTGCACAAGGCACGAGAGATGGTGTTAAAGGTGGCCCTGCTGGATATGGTGGACCGCTTTCCCCTCACCAGCTGTGGGAGAGAGAATCCAAAAACACATTTAAATAAATAAATAAATACAATAATTAATACATACATGAATTTTTCTTTGGGACAACTTACACTGCGGAACTCTTTGTTGACTGCCAGGTTTAGTTCTCCTATGTTTGTCAGGTATTCCTGCAGTTTGCTAATGGAAGGTACAAGTTTCTGCATCATGTCCGTCAAAAATTTGATCATCTGTAGCATAATTCCCACTAAATCCTGAATCTCTTTGGATAACATTAGCTGCAAAAAAAATGTCACAGGGTTACAACAGGCAGCACCACTGGTTTATGGTATTTTTCATTTTTTCTGGAAATGTGACAAAAAGTGGTTTATATATATATATATATATATATATATATATATATATATTCTATGAAACTAAATTATAGTTGTTGTTTTTTTTTATATAGGGCTAATATAAAATATAATATAAAAGTTTGTGTTTACATAATACATGGGTGCACTGTGTATAATTATTTTATATATATAAATACACACACATGCTTGTACATATTTAAGAAATATTTTAATGTATATACTGTATATAGATTTATATATAATTTATATTATATATAAATATCAATATTTTATATATAAATAATATTTTTTCCTTAAATATACATGCATGTGTGTGTTTATAAATATATATATATATATATATATATATATATAATATATACAAAATAATTATACACAGTGCACCCACATATATTATGTAAACACAAACTTTTATTTTGGATGCGATTAATCGTTTGACAGCCCTATAATGTATATATATATATATATATATATATATATACTCTATATATAAGGGCTATACTATTGGGCTGGGTCTTGTATATATATATATATATATATATATATATCAGCCCTATATATCCAGCCCTAATCTAGTATAGTAACTAAGAAAAAATAATAATGACTGTATAAGAAAAAAACAAACAACTATAATTTAGTTTCATAGTATTCATGTGCGAAACATTACTTGTATTTAATTAATTACAAAACAGAGGAGCAGCCTTTGTATTTTATTAGATATAGTATGTCCAATACACTCTGTGGCCCCCAGTTCTTTACCCTGAATAAAGCAGTCTTCGTGTCCACATGACGAAGAAAGAGAACCGTGATGGTGTACCAATCATCTGACAGTTCACAGAAGGCACTGAAGATCTCCTGGCCTGTTGGGTCCAGATGCAAAGACGAGGGGTCTGAGCACTGGCGCAGGTTTGCCAACCATGTCAAGATCTGTGATGAGAGGAAAAAGGACCAACAGAGACCATTGCAATAATTTTATATTTACATATTGTATATATATAAAAAATCTAGACAATCAATTAAAAAAAGAGCTATAGTGCCAACCATTCTCTTGCATTACTTTACATTATGCATGATTTGTGGTGTACCTGCATGTTGCTGCTGGGTAGAGGGTAATCGAGCAGAGTCTGAAGAACGGTAGGGGGAAAGTTGGTATACCGCTTGACATCCTGAACAAACAGAGTTGTATTTTTCAGCAGCTCTGAAACTTTCACTTCAGCTGTCAAAAATGCAAGACAAAAGACAAGTGAGAGAGCAGACAAAGTTGAAAAAGACTGATTAAACCACCATCTGATAGCTAAGGGACACTGGTGTTTCTGCAGTTCTTTTGCTGGAAGCGACAGCTGTACACACCTGGAGATGTAATATTGATGATATCAAGAGTTTTCAGAGTGGAGACGTTGAAGCCTACAATTTGAGAGAGAGCTGAGGTCCTTTGGAAAAAAGAAAAAGAGAGAGTATTGAGTATTATTCCTGGAGACAAACCGTTTAAAATTTTGTAAAATGTATTATATATATATATATATATATATATATATATATATATATATTAAGTATTGGCATAAATATAATAATATAATATTATTTTAGATGGGAACCAGTGATAAACAGCTAGAATTAATTATATATATATATATATATATATATAGAGAGAGAGAGAGAGAGAGAGAGAGAGAGAGAGAGAGATTTGTAATCATCTGATCATTCATTTTTTTTAACCAATTCATTGGAATTTGGGGTCTGAACAAAAATAAATTCTCAAAATATATCAGACCGGCCAAAGCTTCATATGAAAACTTCATATGCCAAAGCTTCATATGGACATTCTAGGCGAGTGAGTTTAATTGCTACCCAGTTTGCTAAGCTTTAAAGTGTTAGTTCACCCACAAATGAAAATTCTGTCAGTATTTACTCACCCTCATGTTGTTCCAAACCTCTATGTGTTTATTTGTTCTGCTGAACATAAAAGAAGATATTTGGAAGAATGTTTTAATCAAACAGATCTCATTCCCCATTGACTACCATATGTATTTTTTCCTACTATGGTAGTCAATGGGGAATGAGATCTGTTTGATTAAAACATTCTTCCAAATATCTTCTTTTATGTTCAGCAGAACAAATAAACACATAGAGGTTTGGAACAACATGAGGGTGAGTAAATACTGACAGAATTGGTAGAGAAAGCGACACTAATAACAAATATAGTGCAAATCGTTGAAAAAGTAGCTTGATACTGGAAATGCTTCATTGTATTGAAAAGGAATTAGCTGATTTCACTCTAATAAAAATGTTAGCAGTGTAGCTACGTTTAGTAAGTTACTCCGCAACACTGGTAACATGCATAATACAAGCTACGGCAACAAGGTTGAAGGTCATTATAGAATGCAGTACCAGTCCACTTGACTGTTGTAACTGCTAGGGTCTCCAACAAATGTCTGGAAAATCAGATCATAGATGTTGCTGGTTTGGTTCACCAGGCTGGTTGAGAGCACATGGAAGGCCTGGATTGTGGGAACAACGGTGTTACATAGCAGTCTAGGGCCTAGTGGCAGAAACTGGCTGATCAGCTGCACAGAGGCCATGTTTTCCAGAGCACACACCTATTATCAAGAAAGAAAGTTACAGGTAAACCAACACTACACAGAAATACACTCATGTGCTACTGTATATTGACATAAAACTATATGCATGTCTTCAGAATACTTGAAATATTGCATATGAGTTAAATGGACTTAAAATGTCTCCTTTTGTAATTGTGTATGGTATGTGCATAATCATGAGTTGAGGGACATATTCCTCTACACTCTAAAAAATGCTGGGTTGTTTTAACCCAATTTTGTGTCAAATAGGGACAAACTCAAACATTGGGTTAAAAATGTTATTTAAAAATGTAACCCAATGGCTGGGTTTGTCCATATTTGACCCAAAATTGGTTTAAAACAACTCAGCATTTTTAGTACATTGTGTAATAAAAAAAATGTTTCAATGTAAACCATCAAATTTCTTACCTGAGTTAACAGGTGGTCCAGTATCAGGCCTGAACTCTCATTTGCCCAGTTGCTTGAGCCAAATTCAAAGGCAGTGTTTAGCACTTGCAGAAGAAGATGCAGATTTTCTGCAGAGAGACGAGAGTAGTGGAAGACAAAAACAAAGATCAAGTTTTTGCAGAGGTAAAGTAACTTAAATTCCCTACAGGCATCATTACTTGCACCTAACTCTGCTTTCAGGCCAACTGTGCAGCGAGCAGCAAATGATCTAGCAAAGAAACCCCCCTTAGAAAAAGAAAAGCTTTATGGTGCCGTGTGCTGATTTAGATCTGACAGCTCCTACGTGTATAACACCTCAAGCGATATATAAGATCAGACAATTATGAGGGAAATTAAATGCTCAAGACATCATCTTTATTAAAGAAAAAACACAGCAAACTGGAAGGCTTAAAGAGCGACTTATCAATGAAAACGAGGGTGTGCTGCCAACGCATTCTCACCCTAGGGTATATCCAGGTGAAAAAGACGTACAATTAAGTTTATTAAAAATGTACTTGAAAATGTTTTTAGTACAATACAAATCTAATGTAATGCATTTTTAATACACTTAATTGTACGTCTTTTTCACCTGGATCATATAGTGACGCTTTAGACAATGCGTATACATCCAACGCACATGGCACCCTTTAGCGTCAATAAAAACTTGCTTCGGTTATGGGTAGGTTTAGGTCTGGGGTAGGGTTAGGGTTAGACCACTAGTAGGCGCCATATACTGTATATCTGCATCTCATATTGACGCTAAACGGGTGCCACGTGTGTTGGATGTATGTACGCATTGTCAAAAGCCTCACTATATGATGCCTTGGGATGAGAACGGGCTTTTTCTGCACACAAAGAAAGTGGGGGATCTCCAGAGAAACAAAAAATTGTGCACTCTAAAGTACAGCATTATTTTATAGTTAACTCGTAAAAGGATACTTCATCAAAATAAATTGAATTACTTGCACTATCTACTGATCTAATTATGTCTTGGTTTCTGGTAAAAAATATCTAAACATGTGAAGTAAAATGAAGACTTGTTTTCAGAGCATACATCTCAATATATTATTTTTTTTAAACGTATTTAAAGCTCAAATGTCTCTAAATTTTGTTAGATATATATATGCGTGGAGGGGGGGTATGCATGTAGATTTGGAATGACATAAGAACGAGTAAATAATGACAATTTTTGGGTGAACTTCTTATTTAAAGCAACTGGGCTGACAATAAATAAGAGAAGAAAACATAAATATTAGCTATTTTAAATGGCACAGACACTGTAAAAGGTTTTCTCATTTATTCTGTCTGGCCATATGCCTCCTGGCTGAATACTGCAGAAAGCTGACTTCAAACCTGCTGTTTACTGCATTGCTATGAAAACCAAAAACACGTTTGCAGCAACATACATTGTTTAATGTCAATGGGGGCTTCTAAGAGTATTGCATTCAGTGGGATAATACGGAGCCTGCAACATTTCCTGAGCAAATGCATCTTGTTCTTGAGCTTAATAAATGCAAATTATGCAGAAAAATAATTAAGTATTCACACAGCTGAATGCAAAATACTTAAAAATGCTATATGCATCTGTGAATATCCAGTCAGCACATAAGATTGTTGAAATAAAACCCCTGAATGAACAGTGTTAGAGGTCAATAGATGTTGTGAGATGATTTATGTACCTTGGGATTCGTTGGCCAGACTTCTCATGATGGACTTAATAAGAGAAGAATACTGCAGGTCATCTGGAAGGCTATTAGCAAGGTTTGTCAGCAGCACAGGCAGCCTACGAAAACATGGAAAAGTTTAATTAACTAACAAAAAGTTGACATTGTTGCTGGGTTAACTAAATCATAATGCACTACACTATGAATTATGATCATTTATTTCCATGACCTCAAGAATGTGTTCTTTTCAGAGTCATAAACTATATTTCTCTGAGGAAGAAAACAATTATGTGGAGTAAATGTCCTGGTGGCAGCAAAGTAACAGCCATAATGAACAAGAAAAAGAAATGAAAAACTGGGCCTTGTTATGAGTTCTAACCAGGAACCAGCCTTAAGAGCAAAACCTCAAAGAAACTCACTTGTCGGTCCAGTTAGTGTCATTCATCCCCAGCAGATGGCCAATATTCATGCTAGAAGCCCCCAGCACTATTTTAGCGAGTTCAGACTCCATACCACTGCTATTCCCCAGCGAGATGAGATTTTGGGTGGTGTGCAGCAGCTGCTGGGTAATATCAACTGTTTGGGTGAGAGGACTTTGGTCTGCTTGGATGATCATTAAGATTGTCTTCAGGGTGTGCTCCAGGTCTCCTATGATGCTGCTGAAAGACTCGTTGGGCACCATGGCCAGAAGGTTGTTGAAAGAATCGACTACTTGAGATACAGCCCCATTGACATCCCCAAAGGTGCTGGTGTCATTAAGGACAAAAGACATTGTCTCCATGAGTTTCAGCGTGATATTGATGTACAGCCGTCCCTCGACAGGAATAATCGAGTATATGGAAGATGCAGCCTCACTTAAAGAGTTCACAACTTGTGAGATTTGGATAGGGGAACCGTATAACTTAAAGCCCTCGTAGAGACTCAAGGACACTTGATTAGACACTGTCATCAAGATGTAAACAAGGCCATCTGGAGTCATATGCGTGGATGTAATGTTTAGAGAGTTAAGGAGAGACTGTGTAACCAACTGAGAGATTTCTGGGAAGTGGGATGGGATTTCTGCAGTGCTAGATACTCTTGAGAGGGCAGTGAAAAGAGCCGATTTGATGGCGAAGAGGTGCACGTGTGTTTCTTTGGGGAGAATGACTGCCATCTGATCGAATGTCTGGGTCAAAAGCATCTCTCTTTCAGCATCGCTGCTCAGGCTGTAGTTTGACATGGAGAGGTTGAATAGGATGTGGGTGGCCATTGCACTGCTAAGAATGAGGGGGTGGGTGACCTCTTGGATGGGTTGTCCATTTGTAAAAGTTGTGATATTTGAGAGGGCAAGGACGTGATTTAGGGAGTTAGAAATCATGCTGATGGACATCATGACTTGGTCTATGTCTCCCGGATATGCCTCAAGCAATACAAAGGCTTGCAGCATTTGTCCAGATATGTTGAAATACCCTGCTTCCTCTCCAGAGAGGAGTGAGGCGAAGGTTTCAGCAGTTTGATCCATGGCTTCCAAATAGGATGCTATGCTCATCTGAGACCCTGTACTGTTAAATGAGCCAATTATGTTTTGGAGAACGCCAGTGACCTGAGGGCTGATGTCCTTGATTTCCTCAAAGTTCTCACTAAGGATGCTGTTGAGTGATGTGAGGAACTGGATTGCAGTGTCAGTGCCATTTCCGTTCTGTGAGACTATGTTCGACACCGAAGCTTGAAGTTGTTGGACCATGTGCTCGATTCTCTGTCTGATGTTCAGAGATGGCTGGTCAGATAGCGCCATGGCCACGTCAATCATTCTTCCTAGGCTTTCTGCCAGCTTCTTAAGGTCGTGCAAACTCCCTCCTTCACTAGCGATCTCCGTGAACATCTCTAGGAACTGTTGTCCATTAGCAGGGAGTGTCAAGTAAGACAGCACGTTCAGAGCTGTGTCGATGGTTACATCCTGATTCGTGTTTCCAGCCATTTCCCTTGAAAGACCCTTCAGGATGACACCCAAGTCTGGGTTTGCAAAGAAAACATGGATGGTCTCGAAAATGTCAGTCGATGTGGGTGGAATGGAGAGAACTGCAAGCAAGGCTTGGTAGTCAATGTCAAGGAGGTCAAGGAAGTCATCCACCGGCTCCCTCTGAACTTTACTTGCAACTCTTCTGGTGTTTCTTGTATGGGACACAAGACTTTGTAGATTCTGTCCATCAGCAATTCGCATTTTAATTGGACTTAGATATTGTTCCACAGGGGCGAAGAGGTCACTGGTTAGCTGAATCTGTTTCAGAAGGTATAAAGCATTCCCAGCAAGGTCAATAAAAGTGTTTGACAAGCAAGACAGAGGAGTTGGCATCTTGGTTAGAGCGTCCCTTAATATCTCGTACAACTTGCGCAGGATCTCCCAGGCAAAGTTTAGTCCAGTATCTTCAGTAGTGTACAGCCAGTTGAAAAACTCAACAGATTTCCACAGGGTGCCACTTGTATCTTCGAAGTACAGAACCTGCTGCATTAATCCATAAAGCATAGGCCACTCTTCCAGCAATCCTGTTCCAATGATTTGCTGGATCACCTCTTTTATTATATTGTCAACCATGCTTCCATTGGGGTTCATAACTATGTCTCCACTCAGGATATAATTTATGATTTCCTCTGTGAAGTTCATTCCGGTGAGTGTGATCTCCAAAGCCTGCATGACGATCAGGGGGCTTGCAGTTGAGTTCTGGATGAGATAGCCATTCTGTAGGATGGCCTCAATGGTTTTTCCAACTGCTTCGATGTATGGCACCATCCAGGGAGCTTCTGTCTTAATTGGCTCCAGAGCCATTTGTACTGTGGAGAGGCTGATGAGAGAGAAATTAGTATTAAAATACAAATAAAAATGGATGCATTCATTAGCTAGATTAGATAATGTACTGTTATGCACATACTGTATGAGAGAGATCATGAACTAATTCAATCCAAGACATTTAAATCGATTTTTATTTTACGAATCTTAATATCTAATTGCTGCAAAACCGTTTATAATTCATCTTGATTTTGCTCTCCATTTCAGTGGGCACTCACATTGTATTTACAGAACTGTATAGTTCTAATAGACATCGAGACAATTTTCATCATGTTCAACGATCTACAGCGTGTGCATAAATGTTCCTCCAGTCTTACGTGACTGATTTGCCCAGATATGCACAAATGCATAATTTGATTCCTATCAGTAGTCAGTTCATTACAGGGATGAGCACATAAAGCAGAATCAATTTAAGAGCAGGGAGATAGAGATAACAGAATAATAGAAACTACTTTATCTGCTCAAACCTGTTTGCAAGCAAAGGAGTCAAACTGAATAAATCAACCTTAATGCAGATTTAATTACTCTTACTTAGTTTGTTTGCATGATTCTAACCCCTGGTCCTTATGGGTAATAACAGCAAATCTCATTGCAAATTTGAGGAGGTATTTCGGTAATATAATCGGGCTTATGATAATGTCGAGGTATAATGGGTTTGTGTGGAATTGCTGCATACTTTTGTTGTCGACAATTTATTCAAGCTATACAGCTTGAAACATAATGGTGAAAAGCTCAAGTCACATTGAAGCACAGAGTGTGTATCTTTGGAAAAGATCTTTCTCTGTTATAAGACTGCCAATTGTTTTCTGTCATTTAATATGACTCAGGTCATGTATCACGGTGAGAATATACAGTATGTTCCTGTAAAAAACATTAATACCTTTGGTTCAGCTGCATCTGCAAGAGCTGGGCATTCCAGTTTGCCTGGTTAGTTAATTCTGATACTGAGAGGTTGGATATCATTGATGTGTAATACAACAGGACTTCAGTTAGCTGAATGCTAGCAAAGGTATTGTTCAGGATCGCCCCGTAGAAATTCTCCAGTGACCCGGCCATCATTTCTGCAGTGACGTTTAACCAAAGAGGGTTCATCTCCATTCCCTGTTTAGAAACATAAAGGGACAAAGTCTAAATCAGTCTTTAGTGCACACCACCATCTAGTGGTGACATATGACAGTTGCATTTGAGAGCAAAAAAACTACTAACAGAAAAACTATAAATTGTCTCACCGTCATATTGAAAGCTGGAGTTGCATCTCCTGGTTTATTGAAGGCTGCTATGACTGGCAGTAGGCTGATGTTACACCACAAAGAGACATGGTCTTCTCTTATTCCAGTCACAACTTGGACATCCTGCCATATCTTCTCTACATAGCTGCAGTTCAGGCTCTGACCCCCCGAACCAGCCTGAGGGGTAAGCAATGAAAATAAAATAATTATCAAAGAAGGCGGACAGCTTGTAAAAGCAAGAAAAACTACAGTATACACAGATAAATGTAAAACAAATGGTATATGATTTATATCTTATTCTTCAGGGACTTGTCACATTTTAAACAAAATAAGACAACATACCAGACAAATAAATAAACGCATAAACACATTTCTCAGTTTGTCAGGAAGACAAAAGGTTTTGACCATGGTTCATATGTTGGGCCCAAGGGAAGGGGAGGGGTTGATCCTGTTTTATGCCTAATGAATTCAAGTGACTTGATACTCTCATAGACAAAGCAGAAGGAAGTAGAGCAAGTAATTATACAATATATGACACAAAAGTAGAAGTAGAAGACTCCTGCCAGGATTTGAGCATCTTTTGTCCAAGGAAACCAATTTCACTCTAGGGATGAAAAGCAGCATCTAACGTACGCTAGCTAATGCATGCTAGCTAATGTATGCTAGCTGTTTATCTGTGATTAATTCACTTCTTGGCCCACTGAATGGGCCTTTTGGGCCAATATTGCTGTATTCATTTCTAAAGAAAATTACTTAATTGTGCCTATAGCTGTTTGGGAACACACAACAAGCTAATTAACAAATAATGCCAAGCTCTTAAGATCTTATCCCCTTAACGCCTGATCAAAAACATAGCACATTACTGTGATGTCGTGTTCTTACTAATAAAAAGAGATTTTAACCGGTTAGCCCTCTAAGTGAACCTTTCAAATCCTCTTTTGTTGTGTTTTCTTTATTTGGCATATAGGAAGCCATTTCTCTCACTTGGCCAAAATTTCAAATGGATCAAAATCAAGTCATTTGAATAGGCTAGTGGGACACGACCTTATTTCACACTATGCCATTCTTTTCTTTCTACTGTCAGTAAGGACTTTTTTCAGCTGGACCCACAACAAACACATTATAGGTATCTGATAACACAGTACTTTGTTACTGATACAGTATGTGTCATGAATGATAAGGTCAATCATTATTCACCAAGCTTGCATTGAAAGCCAGTTCACCAACCCTCTATTATATGCTGAAAACATGCGTTACATTCTTTACCACTTTATGAATGTATTGTATAATTGTATTAACAGTGCGTTACATCAGTAGATATGAATGTTGTTCTAACCTGTAGAGCAGCTTCTGCAGTCAACACAATGGCCTGTGGCAATCCACTAACAAAAGACTGAGCTGTAAAACTGCTGGTGTTCATAGCATGGAAAATATCTGTTAAAAGGCTGGACAATGGCTGCTGGAGAACATGGAAGAGCTCTGTGGAAAAGAAAGCACTTGCATTATAGATGCATACCGTTGATGTCTGGAAGAATCTAGAAACATACCCTGCAACTCTTTTGCAGCTGTATTCAACTGTAGGCATGTTTTTCTCACCTGTTTGTGCCTGAATGTTGTGAGTACTGTTGACAATGGCTTCTTGAATTATGGACACTATAGACGGCAACGAATCCCACATGGGAGTATCTCTGAAGGTTGAAAACAGAGCAGCCAGCATCTTCTCCAACCTGTTTAACAAACACAGTCGGATTACCATTCAAAAGCTGAGACATTTCATACATATTGGTTTGATTCCGGCCAAATCCATAAATGAATGTGTCCTTTTTAATATATTAAAGTGACATATTATGCTTTTTTGAAAATTATCTTTCATGCAGTGTATTATTGCCTTCTGTAAACGGTCTATTTACGTCTGATATTTCTGCGTCCCCTTTCATCATTTGTTATCATTTAAGACAAGAGTAGGAAACCCACAACCACTTGATTATAAGATCATCAAAGATCAGAATATGTAAAAAAATTGACCAAATCCAAAGAAAACAAAAGCTATCAGATCTTCAGTGTGAGAAACAAACTCATTAGTCACAGCCAAAACCATGATCTGTGATCATTTCAAACATGGTCAATGTTCTGAGAGAAACTCAAGATTCTCTTGACTTCGATGTAAATGAAGCTTTTGACTGAAAGTCAAGCCTTACTTGTCAAAGGTCAGCTGGTCAGCACTCCCGGAGAGGATCTGGACTAGAACGGCTACAGATTCTGTGGCAGTCTGGGCAGACTCATTCATGAATGGTGACACAGAGCCCAGAAAGATGGCAAGCTGTGGCATCACAAATCAAGTTAAAAGTTTAAAATGAGTATAAATTGACATGTTTTTATTTATGCAATAAATCCTCACATCACAATATGGTGATATATTTATGTCAGAAGATCTGTTTGTCCTGAAGGAGATTTCAATAACAGGCCTTCGAGAAATAAAAGCAATTTACCTGTTCTGTTATTTCATTTAGGCTGCCAAGACTGAAGTTTCCTAAGTTGTCCCACATGTTTGTATATCCTGAGAAAAATAATATGGTACATATAATATGGTACATATATCTATGACAACTTTATTAAATAAAAAAAAGAATGATGCCCACAGTAATTATCATCCAATGAATTCGAACAAACACCACAGTAAACTTGCCTTCATTTGAGTTTAGAAAATACTCTGTGACCTTAAGAAATCCAGATATGATGGGCTGAGCTGTGTTGTTAGGTGGCAGAGACTTCTGAAGCTCTCTCATCACATTTACAATGCTGAAAATGAGAAAGAAAAAGATCACTAACTTACATGATACATGCATACACAAATACATGTACTACATATACACTACAGGGTTTAGGGTCGGTAAGTCATAAGTAAATAAGTCTCTCGTGCTCACCAAGGCTGCATTATTTGATAAAAAAAATACAGTCAAACACGAATATTGTGAAACAATATTAAAATTTAAAATAGCTGTATTTATTAATTTTAAAAAATCTTACTGGCCCAAAACTAAGTTTTTCCCTATCTACTATATACAGTGGGGCCAAAAAGTATTTAGTCAGCTACTGATTGTGCAAGTTCTCCTACTTAGAATGATGAGAGAGGTCTGTAATTTTCATCATAGGTACACTTTAAATATGAGAGACAAAAAAAATCCAGGAAATCACTTTTTTTTCTTTATTTATTTGTAAATTATGGAGGAAAATAAGTATTTGGTCAATATACGGACTTTCATTATACTAACACAGTCTCATCCCAAGACGTCATATAACTGACGTCTTGGGACGTCTTTTGACCATACGTCAACATCTGCCTTTTTAGGGTACCCTTAAACGTGGGTTAGATGATGATCCCGGACCGTAATACAACTGACGCTTTACCTTTAACGTCGGTTAGGTTTAGGGGTAGGTTTAGGTCTGGGTTAGGGTTAGGATCCGATAACGTCATCTAACCGACGTTTAAGGGTACCCTAAAAAGGCGGATGTTGACGTATGGTCAAAAGACGTCCCAAGACGTCAGTTATATGACGTCATGGGATGAGACTGCGCTGATTATACAGACTTTTTACGGTATTTGGTCAATAATGGACTTTCAACTCCCTCTACAAATTTTCTATGGGGTTGAGGTCTGGAGACTGGCTAGGCCACTCCAGGACCTTGAAATGCTTTTTACGGAGCCATTCCTTCGTTGCCCGGACGGTGTGTTTGGGATCATTGTCATGCTGGAAGATCCAGTCATGTTGCATCTTCAAGGCTCTCACTGATGGAAGGAGGTTTTGGCTTAAAATCTCTCATGGCCCTGTTCATTCTTCCCTCAATGCGGATCAGTTTTCCTGTCCCCTTTGTAGAAAAACAGCCCCAAAGCATGATGTTTCCTACCCCATGCTTCAGGTATGGTGTTTTTGGGATGCAACTCTGCATTCTTCTTCCTCCAAACACGATTCCTCCAAACACAAGAGTTGAGTTTTTACCAAAAAGTTATATTTTGGTTTCATCTGACCACATGTTATTCTCATAATCCTCTTCTGGATCATCCATATGCTCTCTGGCAAACTTCAGACGGGCCTGGACAAGAACTGGCTTAAGCAGGGGGACACGCCTGGCACTGCAGGATTTGAGTCCCTCTCGGTGTAGTGTGTAACTTATGGCTACTTAAGGGTCTTGACCATGGTTAAGTTTGTAGTGTGACTGTTTGAGGTTGTGGTCAGGTGTCTTTTATACAGATAACGGGTTCAAACAGGTGCCAGTAATACAGGTAACGAGTGGAGGACAGAAGAGCTTCTTAAAGAAGTAGTTACAGGTCTGTGAGAGTCGTAAATCTTGCTAGTTTGTGAGTGACCAAATACTTATTTTCCACCATAATTTACAAATAAATTCTTTAAAAATCCTACAATGTGATTTCCTGGATTTGTTTTTTCTCATTTTGTCTCTCATGGTTGAAGTGTACCTATGATGAAAATTACAGACCTCTCTCATTATTCTAAGTAGGAGAACTTGCACAATCAGTGGCTGACTAAATACTTTTTGGCCCCATTGTATATCAACAGATCACCCTTATAAAGATACATTCTCTACATTTATACTTCATTCAATTTGTAGCTAGTCGAAGAGCCTTTGAGTTACAAAGGCTGAGAATCACTGCTCTGTACATATTTTTTTTTTTGGGGGGGGGGGGATGAAAAAGATACATAGACACAATCCTTTGGAAGTAATACAATCTACACTTACACTTCATTCCATTTGTCAGGTCCAGCAGATTGGGAACTGGTTTGCAAATAGGTTATAAAGCTGTTTTTCATGGGAACCAACACCTCAACCACCTCTGCTGGCAACAGGGCATGAAATGCCCCTTCTACCATCTGGATAGTCTCCTGAGTGAGGTTGTTAGCTTTACCGTAGTCCATGTTAGGGTTCAGGATCAGCTGAAGTGAACCATGAATTGCACCAAGAATACTGTCGACCACATGCTGAGGTAGAGCTTCAGTCTCATTAGAAATACTTTCCAGAAACACTCTCACAGAACTGATGATGGCTTCTGTGAAGTTTTCACTTTGGAGACCACCTTCAGTGCTAGCCACCTGTAGAGCGTAGGTTAGTGTCTGAGATACTTGTCCAGTGACAGAGATGAAGGCTCTGTCCTCAGGAGAGAGCAATGGTGTCAGTACTTCCAAAAGCTGATTAAGATCATTCCCAGTTGTTGTGAGATCTACAGTGGAAACGTTCCCCTGGAATATTCCAGAAAGTGCCATTGTTAATTGTTGGGTAAGTATCCACTCCTTTGTCAAGTTGCCTCCATTTGAGCTCAGAACAAATTCTGTGAGGTTTCGCAACATAGATATGATGGGCTGAGCTGTGTTGTTTGATGGCCAGAAAACCTGAAGTTCTTTCAAGACATTTATAACTCTGAAATAGAAAATGAACATTGTCAAGTTTCTCATGACTCTTTCATAACAGATTTGTTTCTATTTATTATTCATGTTCTATAATTCATGGTCAGAACTAGACCCGATATAAACCTAAATATCCTTGAGGGTAATATCCAAGTAGTAATAGAAGATGTTTATTGTAGTCATGATTATGACAGTATCGCACGCAAAAGTAGTAGCTGTTCCGTGCTACCACACAGTTAGTGATCACACTACACGTCCAGTTAAAGTAAGGAGGGATCATACTAGTCAAACGAACCAGATTTTGGAGGTCAAACGTGCTCCAGCAAAGTTCAGATAGCCTTGTGTCAGTACACCCTTTTACACATATTGAAAGACAAAGATAGCCAGAATGATTTGGAAGAAATATATTGTCTGCACTTACACTTCATTCCATTTGTCAGGTCCACTGGGTTGGGAGATGGTCTTCAGGTAGGTTAAAATGCTACTTGTGATGGGAACCAACACTTCAGCTGCCTCCTCTGGCAAAAGGGCATGAATAGCTCCCTCTAGCATCTGGACAGTCTCTTGTGTGAGGCTGGTAGATTGATTGTAGTTCATATTGGGGTTCAGGGTCAGTTGAAGTAGACCATTAAGAGCACCAAGAATATTGTCAACCACATCCTGAGGTAGAGCTTCAGTCTCATTAGAAATACTCTCCAGAACCACTCTCACAGCACTGATGACGGCTTCAGTGAAGTTTTCACTTTGGAGACCACCTTCAGTGCTAGCCACCTGTAGAGCATAGTTTACTTTCTGGGACACCTGTTCAGCAATTGAAATGAAGATTTTGTCCACAGGGTAGAGTAATGGGGCCATGGCTTGCAGAAGCTGGTCAAGATCTATACCGGTTGCCGCAAGATCTACAGAACTAACATTGCCTTGGAAGACTGCCTCAAGTGTCATTGTCAGTTGCTGGTTAATGATCCAGTCATTTGTCATGTTGCCTTCATTTGGGCTCAGAAGGTTTTCTGTGATTTGTATAATCATTGATATGATGGGCTGAGCTGTGTTGTTAGATGGCAGGGAATTCTGAAGTTCTGTCATCACGTTTATAATGCTGAAAAAGAAAATCAGTAAACTGTCATCTTTTCTCCAAATATACATATAGGTACATAATATAGAAATGTAATTAGAAAGTAAGAGTAAACAGAGAGAAAGAAATAATCACTATGCTTACAGTTCATTCCATTGATCAAATCCAGCAGGTTGGGAGACGTTTTTTAGATAGTTCAAAATGATGTTTTTTATTGGAACCAACACCTCGGCCGCTTCTGCCGGTGAAAGGGCATGAATCGCTCCTTCTACCATCTGGAGAGTTTCCTGTGTGAGGTTGCCAAGTTGAGCATTGCTCATATTGGGGTTCAGACTCAGCTGAAGTGAGTTATTGAAAGCCCCCAGAATTTGATCAACCACATCCTGAGATAGAGCTTCAGTCTCATTAGACAGACTATCCAGAACCACTTTCACAGCACTGATGACTGCTTCTGTGAAGTTTTCACTTTGGAGACCACCATCAGTGCTACCCACCTGCAGAGCATGGGTTAGCGTCTGCGACAACCGTTCGGAGACAGAAAGGAAAGCTCTTTCCTCCGGGGAGAGTAGGGGGGCAATGGCTTGCAAAAGCTGGTCAAGATTCACCCCAGTTGTTGCGAGATCTACAGTACTAACATTCCCCAGGAAGATTCTGGCAAGTGCAGTTGTCAGTTGTTGGTTAATGATCCAGTCCTTTGTCAAGTTGCCTTCATTTGAGCTGAGAATGAATTCTGAGATCTTCAACAACATGGATACGATAGGCTGAGCTGTGTTGTTCGATGGTAAGAAATTCTGAAATTCTTTCATCAAATTGATAATGCTGAAAAAAATGAAAATCATCAAGGCTGTTATGGAATCTACCTCGACATATACTGTACAGTCAATCCAAAAAGAGAGACACTTCATATGGAACAAATATATAAGAAAATAAGAAATAAGCAATAATTTGGGAGAGATATAGTTTTGCACTTACACTTCATTCCATTTGTCAGGTCCACTGGGTTGGGAAATGGTCTTCAGGTAGGTTAAAATGCTACTTGTGATGGGAACCAACACTTCAGCTGCCTCCTCTGGCAAAAGGGCATGAATAGCTCCCTCTAGCATCTGGACAGTCTCTTGTGTGAGGCTGGTAGATTGATTGTAGTTCATATTGGGGTTTAGGGTCAGTTGAAGTAGACCATTAAGACCACCAAGAATATTGTCAACCACATCCTGAGGTAGAGCTTCAGTCTCATTAGAAATACTCTCCAGAACCACTCTCACAGCACTGATGACGGTTTCAGTGAAGTTTTCACTTTGGAGACCACCTTCAGTGCTAGCCACCTGTAGAGCATAGTTTACTTTCTGGGACACCTGTTCAGCAACTGAAATGAAGATTTTGTCCACAGGGTAGAGTAAGGGGGCCATGGCTTGCAGAAGCTGGTCAAGATCTATACCGGTTGCCGCAAGATCTACAGAACTAACATTCCCCTGGAAGACTGCCTCAAGTGCCATTGTCAGTTGCTGGTTAATGATCCAGTCATTTGTCATGTTGCCTTCATTTGGGCTCAGAAGGTTTTCTGTGACTTGTATAATCATTGATATGATGGGCTGAGCTGTGTTGTTAGATGGCAGGGAATGCTGAAGTTCTGTCATCACGTTTATAATGCTGAAAAAGAAAATCAGTAAACTGTCATCTTTTCTCCAAATATACATATAGGTACATAATATAGAAATGTAATTAGAAAGTGAGAGTAAACAGAGAGAAAGAAATAATCACTATGCTTACAGTTCATTCCATTGATCAAATCCAGCAGGTTGGGAGACGTTTTTTAGATAGTTCAAAATGATGTTTTTTATTGGAACCAACACCTCAGCCGCTTCTGCCGGTGAAAGGGCATGAATCGCTCCTTCTACCATCTGAAGAGTTTCCTGTGTGAGGTTGCCAAGTTGAGCAATGCTCATATTGGGGTTCAGACTCAGCTGAAGTGAGTTATTGAAAGCCCCCAGAATTTTATCAACCACATCCTGAGATAGAGCTTCAGTCTCATTAGACAGACTATCCAGAACCACTTTCACAGCACTGATGACCGCTTCTGTGAAGTTTTCACTTTGGAGACCACCTTCAGTGCTAGCCACCTGCAGAGCATAGGTTAGCGTCTGAGACAACCGTTCGGAGACAGAAAGGAAAGCTCTTTCCTCCGGGGAGAGTAGGGGGGCAATGGCTTGCAAAAGCTGGTCAAGATTCACCCCAATTGTTGCGAGATCTACAGTACTAACATTCCCCAGGAAGATTCTGGCAAGTGCAGTTGTCAGTTGTTGGTTAATGATCCAGTCCTTTGTCAAGTTGCCTTCATTTGAGCTTAGAATGAATTCTGAGATCTTCAACAACATGGATACGATAGGCTGAGCTGTGTTGTTCGATGGGAAGAAATTCTGAAATTCTTTCATCAAATTGATAATGCTGAAAAAAATGAAAATCATCAAGACTGTTATGGAATCTACCTCTTTAGACATATACTGTACAGTCAATCCAAAAAGAGAGACACTTCATATGGAACAAATATATAAGAAAATAAGAAATAAACAATAATTTGGGAGAGATATAGTTTTGCACTTACACTTCATTCCATTTGTCAGGTCCACTGGGTTGGGAAATGGTCTTCAGGTAGGTTAAAATGCTACTTGTGATGGGAACCAACACTTCAGCTGCCTCCTCTGGCAAAAGGGCATGAATAGCTCCCTCTAGCATCTGGACAGTCTCTTGTGTGAGGCTGGTAGATTGATTGTAGTTCATATTGGGGTTCAGGGTCAGTTGAAGTAAACCATTAAGACCACCAAGAATATTGTCAACCACATCCTGAGGTAGAGCTTCAGTCTCATTAGAAATACTCTCCAGAACCAATCTCACAGCACTGATGACGGCTTCAGTGAAGTTTTCACTTTGGAGACCACCTTCAGTGCTAGCCACCTGTAGAGCATAGTTTACTTTCTGGGAGACCTGTTCAGCAATTGAAATGAAGATTTTGTCCACAGGGTAGAGTAATGGGGCCATGGCTTGCAGAAGCTGGTCAAGATCTATACCGGTTGCCGCAAGATCTACAGAACTAACATTCCCCTGGAAGATTGCCTCAAGTGCCATTGTCAGATGCTGGTTAATGATCCAGTCATTTGTCATGTTGCCTTCATTTGGGCTCAGAAGGTTTTCTGTGACTTGTATAATCATTGATATGATGGGCTGAGCTGTGTTGTTAGATGGCAGGGAATTCTGAAGTTCTGTCATCACGTTTATAATGCTGAAAAAGAAAATCAGTAAACTGTCATCTTTTCTCCAAATATACATATAGGTACATAATATAGAAATGTAATTAGAAAGTGAGAGTAAACAGAGAGAAAGAAATAATCACTATGCTTACAGTTCATTCCATTGATCAAATCCAGCAGGTTGGGAGACGTTTTTTAGATAGTTCAAAATGATGTTTTTTATTGGAACCAACACCTCAGCCGCTTCTGCCGGTGAAAGGGCATGAATCGCTCCTTCTACCATCTGGAGAGTTTCCTGTGTGAGGTTGCCAAGTTGAGCATAGCTCATATTGGGGTTCAGACTCAGCTGAAGTGAGCTATTGAAAGCCCCCAGAATGTTATCAACCACATCCTGAGATAGAGCTTCAGTCTCATTAGACAGACTATCCAGAACCACTTTCACAGCACTGATGACCGCTTCTGTGAAGTTTTCACTTTGGAGACCACCTTCAGTGCTAGCCACCTGTAGAGCATGGGTTAGCGTCTGAGACAACCGTTCGGAGACAGAAAGGAAAGCTCTTTCCTCCGGGGAGAGTAGGGGGGCAATGGCTTGCAAAAGCTGGTCAAGATTCACCCCAGTTGTTGCGAGATCTACAGTACTAACATTCCCCAGAAAGATTCTGGCAAGTGCAGTTGTCAGTTGTTGGTTAATGATCCAGTCCTTTGTCAAGTTGCCTTCATTTGAGCTGAGAATGAATTCTGAGATCTTCATCAACATGGATACGATAGGCTGAGCTGTGTTGTTCGATGGGAAAAAATTCTGAAATTCTTTCATCAAATTGATAATGCTGAAAAAAATGAAAATCATCAAGACTGTTATGGAATCTACCTCTTTAGACATATACTGTACAGTCAATCCAAAAAGAGAGACACTTCATATGGAACAAATATATATGAAAATAACAAATAAACAATAATTTGGGAGAGATATAGTTTTGCACTTACACTTCATTCCATTTGTCAGGTCCACTGGGTTGGGAAATGGTCTTTAAATAGGTTAGAATGCTTTTTGTGATGGGAACCAACGCCTCTGCTGCCTCTGCTGGCAAAAGTGCATTAATCAGTCCATCCACCCTCTGGACAGTCTCCTCTGTGAGGTTCCTAGCTTGAGCATAGCTCATATTGGTGTTCAAGATCAGCTGAAGGGCACCGTTAAAAGCACTAAGAACATTTTCAACCACCCCCTGAGGTAGAGCTTCAGTCTCATTATACATGCTCTCCAGAACCACTCTCACAGCACTGATGATGGCTTCGGTAAAGTTTTCATTTTGCATACCACCATCAGTGCTAGCCACCTGTAGAGCGTAATTTACTGCCTGAGAGACCTGGTCAACAACAGCAAGATACTCTCTCTCTTTAGGGGGGAGTAGGGGAATCATGGCTTGGAGGAGCTTCTCAAGATCCGTCCCAGGTGTTGTGATATCTACAGAGGTCATTTCCCATTGGAAAATTCCTGCAAGTGCCGTTGTCACTTGTTGGTTGGTGACCCATTCCCTTGTCACACTGAGATAGGTCATGATCTGAGCTTCAATTTCAGCAGGAATTCTAATGTTTATTGGGAAGCCAAGAGAATTGTAGAATGCCTCTTGAATCTCAAGGTTTCTTTTAATCAGTCCCAGCTCACCTTGCAAAATAATCATAATTGTATTGGCAACTTGTACAAGATCTTCACCTTCCAGAGGAAGCTGCACATGGGTCAAGTTCTGGATCTGATTCATCACCAGCGTCACCAGATCTGCCTCTGCATTGATAAGTGCCACTTGCATTTCTGTCATGCGTTTCAGATGATTGAGAATCTCTGCAAACATACTGCCACTGGTGGCATTTCCAAGCTTGTTAAGATACCACAGTGTGATATCCACATACATCTTCTGTGCATACTGCCCCTGCGCCATCAATGTTGAGTTAATGGTGTGGTATGGATATTGTTCTCTGATTACCGTTTTCAAGAGGTCTTCCAGAATGTTTAAATCACTTGTAATATTATTGATGTTCTCTACACCGAGACCCTGGAGGTTCTGTCTGATGTCTGCAAGTGTTGTTATCAGCACCTCTTCTGTCAATGCAAGTGGGTCAGATCCGGAACTAGACATGCTACTTAGTTTCTGATACTCTACCACAGTGATGTTAAGCAGATCTTTAAGACTCATTTGAGCGTTCTCTGCTACAGGTATTATTTCAATTAAACCAGATGCACTCTGAATGAGCTGAAGGACACATTTGGCTTCTCCACTGGCAGAATGCCAATGTGGAGATTGTGTGGTTTGAGTGTTCAGGCATTGTGGGATTTGAACGGCCATATTCAGAGTTTGCAGTATGGACGCTGACCTTATGTAATGAATTGTAGAATTGATTTGTGCTAATTCAAAAATGGTGAGATTGGAGGCTTGTAGTCCTTGACTGATGTTGAAAACAGGAGATGCATAAGCCTGCTCGAGAAGATGTTGAACCTTCCTCACAGTTTCCATAGAGGCTTCGGCTGGCTGGGACATGTTCCATGGCAGGAACAGAGTGAGCACATCAACTACAACAGGGAGAGTCATGTTTCCCCCAAGAGGTGTTATTTGGATGGTGATATTATTTCCAAATGCAAGCATTGCACCAAGAAAATCAAATACATTCTGGACATCAGCAACACAGTCCTGGCCAAGAGCCGAACAGATCTCCAGATCTCGAATGAGGACATAAGTCTTATTTAACCCTGCTTCTAACTGATAGTGCTGCTCTGGAGGCAAAATGGCTCCAAGTTGGCTCAAAATTGTGTGAAGAACTGCAAAACCCTCCTCATTGTTTAGCATCTGCATGGACCCATTGTTCAAGAGCTGAAGAACGTCCATGATCACTGGGTGTAGGCTGGTTGTTTGGGATCCTCCTGACAAGAAGTTTTCTATCTGCCCCAGTCCAAGAGCCGCCATGATGTCATTTAACAGATCGAGTGAAAGTTGGGTGTCAAACTGCTGTGTGGACTCAATGTTGGAGAGGAGCTGGATTTCCTTTTCAACTGTATTAATGAGGTTCAGCAACAAGTCTTGTAGTGAAATGTCACTACCAAGCAGTTGACTAGGTATGTTGTTAAGAAGGACTTGTTTTAAAAATGCCATGTAGCTGTTTTGGAGGAAAGCCACTGTTCCCTGGAGAGGTCTAAAATCAGAATAAAAAATGTCTGTATTACAGGGGAAATTAGTTTATAACAAAAATATATATACATACAGGTCTTCTTATGCAGTTTAATATATTTTGAATATCATGACAACACATAGTAGTGCAGGAGGTAAATATTGCTTTCATATCAATAAATATTTTGCAGTAAACCATCACTACCTTAGCAGGCTGTCAGGTTTATAAATCACTTGAGATATCAAAGACTGAATCAGTGGAACAGATGATTCCCATGTAAAGCCAGTCTGACAGGTGAAGGGAAATGAAGAGCCTGCAAAAAGGTGCATATAATTCATTTGTTTTGTATATTAATTGTAATTTTAAAATAAATAAAAGTACAATCAAGCAATAACTTCAGGAATTTCACAATGTTGATAAGTTATATGATAATTGGAATTTATAACACTTTTCAGTCAAAATTATATTTAAGTCATATCAATAAAACTGGCAACAAATGTTAACTTATAAATATACTATTGTTTAATGATATTTTATGTTTATTCGAAATACATTAATTTGAATTTATACAGCATAACTACTTACATAATTGAATTATACTTCAGCATAAGAAAAATGATTAAAAAATGATTAAAAAACGCTAAAAAAAAAATTAAAACCAGTCTAGATTAATAAATGATGTAAAAAAAAATTACTCATCATTATAAAATTAATAGCAAAAACTATGTTAAATCATCTAATTCCACAACATAAACAGATATTAAGAAACAAGTCTACTGATTGATCACAGATTTGTAATTTTTTGACACTCACAGTTTGGTGATACCGTTACGTTTGGTTGGTAGGTCAAAATCCAATAAGCAATATGAAAATATGGTTCCATGGAGGGCCACAGAGAGCTCTTCTCTAGCAGTGAACCTATGGTCTCAAGTCCATCAGTACCCCTGTATCACAAGAAATCAAATCAAAATGCAAATAAACATTGCAAGTAAATTGCCCTGAAATGTGTTTCTATGGGGACTGTAGTTTGGTTCACTATTTGATGTAATTCTCAGCAAAAAATATCCTGATCACATAGCAGATATTGAACAATAAGTAGGTTACTGACCTGGTCAACAGAATCTGTTGCAAACCAACTGAAATGTTCCCTGGGATCCAAGCAGTAAAATATTCCTCACTAAGCTCAGTTTGCAAGTTCTGAAGGGCAGAGCCATACTGCTGGGAGGTTGTGTATAGACTGTGCCACTCCGCCATAAGAATGGAGGGTGTGACGTTGTACATTACAGTTCCATTTACTACACCAACCAACTGTTGGACCTATGGAAACATTTTTAGTAATAATCATTAATTTCCAATTTTGGTCAAATAGCAACACAGTAACAATCTGCAAATCACTTCAAAACACATCCCTTTACCTTCTCGATTACAGGCAAAAGTGGTGTAAAGAGTATTTGCTGAAGACTTGAGTCATTCCCAGAGCAAACTAGAGTGCCCCATAAGTGAGGGTCTATAGAGCTGTATGTTGACATCCAAGCCCAGGGAGCAGAAAGTTCTCTGCAGCTAGTGTGACCTTCTAGAACCTATATGAAAAAAAAAAATAGGGGACATCCAATCTGGCAAATGAAGTCTTTAAAGCAAACTACAATATTATTATTTTTTTAAACCCACCTTAGCTACTGTTTGCACAATAGAGTCCATGCCATGGTCAACCCAGGCCTCAGCAAATGTCTCATTCTGCATTAGAGAAAGGAAGACCTCCTGGACATACTTGGCATCCCCAAGGATCACATCGATGAATTCTGTGAAACAGATAATGATAATTCAGATGAACTACTGTCTGTGGCTAGCATCAGAAATAGTTTTCATATCATAATTTTCTACACATGCTGATACATACGTAGCTGTGCTTCCATTGCAACTCTTGCCACCTGCATGGATGAATGGCCACCCATCAAAAAAGTCTGAATGTATTCCCAGCCAGGCATCCCTTGTAGAAAATCAAATGCTGTACTGCCTAATCCGAAGATTCTGTGGGAGGTGATTTTAAAAACAGATTTATTTATTTTTTTCATTCAGATGCCAGATGAATCAGCAGGAAGAAGCAGTGAGAATAAAATTAACAAAAGTTTTACAATAATGTTTTTATGACAAACACTTATATACTGTAGATTTATCTCGCTAAACCAGCAGTAACATGCAAATACAGCATGTTTGTTTGTTTGTTTAATGTCATGCCAGCTTCTCTTGGCAAACTATATCAGGTTTTTCAAATCGATTTTTGCCAAAAACAATTGATCCATGTAGGTGCTCTATGTTATTCAAGCACAAAGTCACCTTTCACTTCATCAAACCAGATTCTGCAGATGCCACCATTGACAGATTGCATTCTCATTCTCAAAAAAACAACCAAAAATATGCAAGTAAAAACCGGTTATATACTTTCATGGTTTGTCCATTGAATGAATCCTGAAGTAAAACTGAGTATTTGTTACAGAAAAACAGATCAATCTCATTACTACATAACTCCATCTAAACAGATGCAAATAGTCTAGGTTGACATACAATTGTTCCCCTAGGCTCTGTGGCTGAGCGTCACTGCTTCGCTGCGACCTGCTGTGTTTGAGAAGAGCATCCATGCTCGATGGAGAGACTAGGCCCAGCAAGCTGTCGAACACCTCCTTAGAGAAGGCCAGGTCTGCAGAGGCAGAGGTCTGAGTCCAGGCCAACAGCACCTGCAGGGAGCACATGCAGGCATGAGGCATGGAAATATTATTGGTCTGGTCATTTACAATATTAAAAATATCATGCAAAATCGAAATAAAATGCAAATGACATATGCAAGAACCTTTTTCATTTTTCAATCAACTTTACAGGAAGTTATTCGGTCGACAAAAGTAGGTGAACTAGCCTCAAAACATGCATGCATTATTTTTTTAAACACCCTAAATTAATATGATTAATTAAAAGTCCTACAAAACACTCAGCATGGGATTTGTCATTTGAACATGTCACATGACTTTTGAATGCAAAATCATGGTAATACGATATTGTTATGAGTCCCCTCTGAGGTGAGGGGAGTATCTAATTGGGGCTCCCTGGAGGCTTGCTCCATATACATACTTTTCATGCAATCAGCCTCAGTGCGGCTAGCATGCTGTTTTGTATTTAGACTGAGCTGGTTTCCAAGGTTACATGCATAGCTGATGTTTGTGTATTTTCCCACAAGATAGCAGGTAAGTAGGAGGAACCACAATTGAGAATTTCTCACCCTACAACAGGTTATATTTTAGGTTATAAAGCAGCTATTAATAGATACTGATATGAATCTGAGAAATTTACCTGTTCAACAACCTTCCACGTATCTATCCCTTGAAATATCTGGCCCACTTCCCAGCTCCAACAATAGGAGGCGAGAATGTTTTGGTCACACAAAAAGGTACGAAAGCCTTCCTCATTTAGCAGCACAAGAATCTGAGAAGGACACAACATGTGTGAGTGTGAATGATTGTGTAGTAATTTGTGTGTTTATATAAACTCCTAAACTTCAAACAAAGTAAAACAGTCCGGCATCGAATACTTCCCTACTATATAGCACGCGGAGAACAAAAAAAAAAAAAAAAAACAGTAGGCAAAATTGACCCACTAAATTCTGAAGTGTGCATTCGATAGTCACTTTACTATCCCATGAGGCCATGGGAGAAAATTAATGAAAGGAGGTGAAGCGGCGCAACTGACGCTGGTGGGTCACGTTAATGACAACATGGCGAATGTAGTACGCCCGGGTAACATTCATTCTACGCATTCATATTTAACACATACATTTTAATGATAAGTTAAGTTTAAAAATAAGTTTAAAATCAAATGTAGTAGCTACGCGATTTAGGTCTCACTGTTGGTCTCTCGCAAAAAAAAATTCAAAGTTAAAAAAAAAGACATTTTGCTAATGTGACCGCATCTTTAGAGTGTCATGTTGTTGTTAGCCTAGCAACATGTTAACGCCAAATTTTGCTTAAACTGAAACACAAACTGAATAAAGACTTTTGCCAAAATTGTCAACGTATGAAAAAATCCATGAAATGTTGAGAATAAATACTAAAAAGTCATACTATAACTAAATGCATGAATCAAGTTTAATGTTAGAGAATCATGTTGTTGTTAAATTAGCAACATGCTAACATCAAACTCTCCTGAAATCAGGTGAAATATAAAACGAATAAGGAAGGTAAATATCACGTGTGATATGAATATAAAATGCTTACTAAGAAATTAGCCTTAGTGTTAAAATGTTTAAAATTTCCACCACAGAATAATACGCACATCATTTGTGGTGGAAATGTTCATAACTTTTAAAGGAAACAAAAGGCAGACAATTCTCTTTGATACACGCCTATAAAATTGATGTAGAAGCGCTCATATTTTGAACAAAGAACCATTATTGAGAAACCAAGAGAGGCCTACCTTGTCTAGAGGGATCTGGGTTTGGTTGATAAGGTCCTTTATGTCTGAGCTGAGTACAGCAATGCTGCTTGGGCGCATGACATCACTCAGTTTGACATTCACATCTACATAAAACAAGAGAAACATGTGATTGCACTTTTGCACTATTGCAACACATGAGAGTTCTTGTGCGAGTGTGTAGGCACAGCTTTCTAAAACACTTGAAAGTTGAACGTCAATTGATGACTGTTTTCAAAAAGGTTTCCTTAACACTCCTGACAATAGTCAAACCAAGCCCGAAACTCATATCTTTGGTTGAAATCAACCTATGAATGGCTCTCATATGCATATCTTTAATGGTCACCAGCCGGAGGAGTGCCCTTGAAAGCCACCAGAGGGCACTCCACAACAGACTGTTGCTTGTAATTCCCTCACAAACTACATCTAGCATAGTTCTCTGTCTGGACTCATTAGCACTCATTGTTTTCACCTGTGTCTCATTTTCTTGTTTTCTCACTCTATATAAGCCTGGTTCTTTCTTTCATTCCCTGCAAAGTCTTGTTTAGTGTCACATTGCAATTCCTAGCATTCTCCCTGGTTTCATGTCTCTTGGTTTTTTGATTTTTTTGCCTGTTCCGTGGATTACTGTTTTGCTCGTGTTCCCTGCCTTGTTGTGATTGTTTGGATTGTTTGTTTGTGTATGACCCTTGCCAGGATTTGGATTACAATTGTGGATAACCCTTTAAATAAATAATTCATTTGGATCCTCAAACTTCGTGTCTCGGAGCAGTTTGTGACAACATTTGTGTATATTAAACAGGGATCAAAATAATAATTCTCAAACTAATAAAATCCATTAAAAACTCCACTAGGATATTGACCTTCATTTAAGGCTGTGGTGCACATAGAACAAGGCTGTCCAAACAGGTTTTGACAATAGACCATTGGTCTCTAAGGCCCCATTTACACTGCATGGTTCAAGTGACCCAAATCCAGGCCTCACTCATGTGGTAATAAACTGGATATGAATCGGAAACGTGCATTTGCGTGTGCCATGTAAGCAGACAAATCGGGTATTGCCCAATAAATGCGAGTCGTACGTCGTTAAAAAAGTGATGTCAAATCAGGTGGATACCACCAACTGAGATCACGTGACTTATAGGCACGATGGATACACACAGTGGAGAAATGCGAAGGGGTTTCATCTCTTTTGAGTGTTTGGGGCAAAGAGACGGCGCGGGGGAAAAAAGACATTTCACGAGATATGGGATTATGTGCTCTCATCTTTTTTTCTCCGCCGTACGTTTTGCTGACTTTTTTGCTGATTTCTCAGAATACTGTGGAAAGCAAAACACTGGGTAATTTTATTCGCATCTACATCCATTGCATTTCGTACTGTTTTACTTTCTTTTCCGGGTCAGAACGTCCACATTTGGTAGTTTCAGCAGTGTATAGTGTAAATGCAAAGATCGGATACGGGTCACTTTTAAAAGATGATGTAAGCGGGTCGTCAAAAAAATCTGACATATTTAGAAAATAAGATTTGGGCATCAAGACCTGCAGTGTAAATGCAGCCTGAATGGAGCCTTCATCCCATAGTGATCAACATCTCCCCCAAGATAGTAAGGCTGTTCAGTGGTTTTAAACCAACAATTGTCCGCTTAAAAACCTTTTCTGTTTATCCTTATCCATTGAAAAAACTCTTCCAACCTTGTACAAACTTTACATGTGAAGAGTCACTTTACTGGCATTTAATGTTAACGATGCGAAATTGGTTTTTGTGCATTCAAGTTTAAATACTGTATTGTTAGATTTTACTGTATTTGGCCCAGCGGTCGTTCGGGTAGCTCGCCAATGTATTCGATTTCTAATATATAATATATTAGTATATTAGTAATATATTAATATATAATATAATATATCGATTTCGATAATCTAATATATAAAATTTGACCAGAGTTCGTGTGGGGAGAAGATAAGGTGTGTTTCTTCAGCAGCTTCAAAAATCTTAACCCAAAGTTCTGTCTGAAGCAGAACTTTATAACAGAGATTCGATGCCCAATATTTGTGTGGCTGGCCTACACCTATCCGTTCTTATGGGCCATTTGGTTCACGTCTTTACAGACATATAGTTTCATCTTGAGGAACAGTAACAGTAACAAAGAAACTGCATATAACTAGTTAACTGAAATACAGCATCTTTCAGTATGCATTTGAATATTAATTTGTATATTATATATAGAGTATATACAGTATATATATATACAGTGTTGGGAGTAACGCATTACAAAAGTAATACATTACAGTAACATATTACTTTTTGCTGTAACGCAGTAGTGTAAGGCATTACTAATCAATTTTCAGTAATATTTTACTCGTTACATGTTCAGTCAGGCTTATATTACAGTTGTATTACAGTGTATTTTACTTCTTAAAGGCAACAGACTATGTGAAAGTTTTAAAGCAGTCTTTTTGTGCCAGTTTAGAGCGGTCGCGTCTGTAACATTGTTTTTTCCTCATAAATGCGAACACGAAAACTAAAATGCCAACCCCTTCTCATCCGATTTGCGCAGTGTAATTAACAGAATTACAAAAAATATATTTTGCCTCCTATTTTTTTTTTTGTCACGCATGAATGTGTGTCTTTTCCTTAATATTAAAAATAAAACATAGACTGATATTTGTCTAATGTCTGTCCTTTAAGGAAATAGCCTATATACGTTTCAATACATGTATTTTCTGAGAATTTTTATTTCAAGTTTTGACTGCAAATGTCACGTCCATAATGCTGGAATTTTAAATAATTTATCCTCAACTAGTTTTGTGGTGCAGGTCTACGTATTTTATAATGTTAACTTCAAATAATACTAATAGCCTAATTTAAAGATAAGGCAGCATTGGATCTGGACGGTAAGGAGAATAACGCTGGGAGTTGGAAGAGGTGTGTCGCGATTCTGTAGGTTCGTGGATCTGAGTCGTGTGGTGAATCGCGATTTCGGTTTCAAATTGCATATCGTTACAGCCCCAAAGTTAAGTACTACTTAGTTATTTTGGTGAAAGTAACTCAAAAGTAATACATGAGTAATGTAACGCATTACAATTCTGAGACAGTAATATTGTAAGGTAATGAATTACTTTTAAATAACAGTAACGAGTAATACCTAATGTATTACAGTTTGGAAGTAACTTGCACAACACTGTGTATATATATATATATATATATATATATATATATATACACATATATACAGGGGTTAAAGTGGGCTGGAACGGTCCTCAACGAATCTCGCTGGTCCCGATATGAGCCGACCAACCGACCAACTTCCCTTCCTCCCCGCTGAAAGCGAGCGTTTACAAATGCGTGAAATGCACTCACGGTGGTTGAGTGCGGTAAAGTTAGTTTTAGGTTCGATATGAAGAGTTCAGATGCAAAAGCCTCTAAATGCCATTTGAAATTTTCTTCTTTAATGATGATTTTTATCAAACTTGTATATTTAAGTTCAGTAATTTCACTTAAATAACAATTAATAGGTCATTATCATTGCCATTTAAGTGAAATCACTGAACTTAAATATACAAGCTTGATAAAAATTATCATTCTAAAAGAAAATTTCAAATGGCACTTAGCAGCTTTTGCATCTGAACTCTTCATATATTTCGCCTGACATTTGTTTTCCCAAAACAACTGTTCTATAGACCATTTCAAAAGATGTAAACAACACTGGTCCAGAAGCACTTCCTGTTTCAGTTTTTTAACACTACATAAAAGCTGGGATAAAATACAACCAACAGAACATTTAAAACTGAATCAAAAAGTTAAACAAACATCTTTAAGATGTTTTCTTTACATGTGAAATAAAGAAAACCGTTACAAACTTAAACAGGAAGTGCTTCTGGACCAGTGTTGTTTACATCTTGTGAAATGGTCTATAAGGGCTTACAAAGAGATCAATAGCTGGATTAGTTACAACATTATGTAACCATTGAAAATCGACATTAAAGGGATACTCCACTTTTTTTACTCAACCCTCAGAGTTAAACAGTTGAGTTTTACTGTTTTCGAATCCATTCAGCCGACTATCAATGGGACCAGAGACTGTCTGGTTTCTGATATTCTTCTAAATATCAGAAAATTGTCTGAATGGATTCGAAAATGGTAAAACCCAACTGTTTAACTCTGGGGGGGAAAGTCGCCTTGAGTAAATTAACTTGTTTAAGATAATATGAATATCAGTTAAGCCTATGTTTACTTTCTTCACTGACACAGACAAAAATGAAAAGACTATCAGTCAAAGTTCAGCTTTAGGAGGGAAAGAAATAGGGCAGGATAAGGAGTTGTTGTTTTTTTGGCCTTTATAAGTATTAAATTGCACATGTGTAGGTCAGAGAAATCTAAATTTTCTCGGGGGAGCGTGCCCCCGAACCGCCCTAAATACCTCACATTTTAATGCACATGTCTGTGGGTGGGGCTGGGGATGATAATGTGGGCTGGCACAGTGCCAGGGCTCAGTTTTTGTCCAAGTGTTAAGCAATTTTAACATAGTATCGTCATCATATCAGTATAGATGAGCCCAAATAAAGCCATTAAAATATCAAGTAAATAAGTGATAGGCCTACTTGGTGCCACAGCGACACTCCTGACCCAAAAATTATTATTCCACGATACTCTGTTGTTCCACGGTGAGTCATTTTTCCCTGTTGTACCTATACAAAATTTGAGGGTTCCCCCACCTGCCAAATCCCACTTTAACCACTGCATACAGGCTATATATATATATATATATATATCAACTTAAATGAAAAGGAATAATCAAGTACTCACAAAGTATGATAGCACTTAGACTACCACAAATACCATGCAGTTCACAAAACAAGTTCAGCAAGTCAACTTCAGCATACCTCTCCCTTTCCATTCACCCATGTAGTTGAGAATGCCAATGCCTTTATTGATGACTGGGTTTGTGGCCTCAGTGGAGATGTTGGCCTGTGGGAAAGTCCTCTGGAGGTATGTCAAGGCTCTAATTGAAAATAAATAAAGTGAGGCTGAGATTCTTTGAAACTAGACAAAACAACAAACATTACATGTGTAAAACAGAACGTGCAGTGTTGTGGATATCAAACTGACTTTCAAAATCCAAGCAGAGCACCTACATATACTGTATCAACATAGAATTTCCAGAACCCTAATGTCTGAACTAACATATTTTATCACTTGCAAATTGACATATACGTAAATACATACTGAAAAAACAATACTGTTTCTTATTGTGAATTTCATTTATTCCTGTGATGGCATAGCAATTACTTCAGTGTCACATTCTGATTGATTAACAACCCCAAATCTGTGAGTGAACTTATGACCACAATTTTATTTGAAGACTATTTTCCTCATAACTCACTTCTTAAGATTCTCCAATTCCTCTGCCCCAGATTTTAGTTTCTCTTTATCTGTGGGCTTCAGGAAAAGATCTGGCAGGCCAAGCATGAAGTCCCACACTGACGTCTCCAGTTGAAGTCTATCAAGGACCACCACAGTCCCTCCGATCATTTCCAACACTTCTGCCGGGTTATTGAGCAGCATTTCTGTCAGTACCTGGTGACCCACACAAGCCATCAGATACACATAAGCCATCTTGTCTAAGGATTCATTTAAATGACACTTTAATTTGATATTCGTGGGCTTAATGAGACAAGACTGAAAGATTGTGAACAGTGTGGGAGGTCAAACCCACCTGGTTCAGGGTTAGTAAGGATGCTTCTAGAACCGTGTCGTCAGAACTGCAGAAGTTTATTAAGCCTTGCGTGAAGAGATCGTGGGCCCCGGCTGATGTGTTGATGGCAGTCATGGAGAAACTGCAGAAGGACTTTTTCAGAATGTTCACTGACTCCCAAACAGGTTCCATTGTCTACAACAAAGAATAAAAAAAAGAACATTTTAATTGAATAATTAGCCATTTCCTTGTTTGTTGTTGCATGAGTCAAGGCGAGAAATGCATCTAACCATATTGCATGAAAAATATACAGAAACATTTCAACTATAATGATTACTTTTTAATGGACCATCACAATTTTACAAACATTTCTATTACAATTACAGTAGATGTATTTTTGTATAGACGGTATTACCATAAATGAATTAACCTTTTACATATTATCTCTTAATAAAATAAAATAAAGCGGTATATGTACACAAGAGACATGTATACGTCAAGATTGCCAGGTAACATTTTACTTGAAGGCGTGTACATAAGACTAAGACTAACATGACCTTGAATATAAAGGAAGTTTTATGCATGTTTGTGACAACTGTCATTAAGTCTCATTCACTCAGTTTTGACATTTTGAATGCAAATATGACATTGTTTGAGATGACTTTGTTATGACACCAATACATCATAACCTGTAAGTGTCTTTGTCATGACAACTTGACATTACTAAGACAACACAACCTGTCATAAACATCAGACAGCAGATTAATTATCAAACTTAAGAAACCACCTAGCTTTATTGGGTAACATTGGTTGACATTGACTGTCATTATAAGCCTGTCATTATAAGCCATTATAACCTTTTAATGACAAATTCAATTAGTACCACTGTAGTTGAGGTCACGAAAAATATTCATGACACAGACAGAGCCAACCACCAACCATGACAGTTTAACTTAAATTAATGTCAGGTTGTCATGACGAAGACATTTTAAACAATGTCATTATTGAGCGAAAATGTCATTATTGAGTGAAAGAAACTTGTCATAAACATCCATAAACCCTACTTCATGTTCACACCCCTTCAAGAAAAGTGTTACTGATTGCGAAAACCACAAACCTGATCTGTGTTGTTAAAAGCTTGCATGACGGAAGTCACATTGGGAATGTTTTGAAGGCTGGAATCTTTACAAAAAAAATGTAAACAACAGTTAAAAAACATAGAAACAAAGTAATTTTATTTATTTTTGTGCCGTTGTATTAAAATGACTTAAGATAATTTACATACTGAGCATCCTGTCCCATATCTCCAGGAGCTCTGGGTGATTTGATGTCTCTCTTTTCAGGATTGAGTGAACCAGACCTCCCTTCTCTAGATGGGCCAGTGGAGGTAAACCATGGAACAGTGATGGTAGACTAAAATAAAACAGGACCATGGATATATATATAAGAATTCTAGTTATTTTTTTAAAATTATAATCTATTTTGTTACTTAAAGTGTAGCAAATTGTTATATTCTACAATAGTTATATAACATACAAAGTCATTGTTTTGTAATGCTGACGTCTATAAGCCAACACATAAAAGAAACAGGATAGACAGATATTTTCAAAAGCCCATGTCACAGTGAAAGATGGATCATTACTTTAAGATAAGCACTACGTGGAGGATTACGAAAACAAGTCATGTGAATTTAAACCCTCCCTGAGGTATGAGCTGCTTGTGAGTTTGTTGAGAGTACACAAAGAAATGATATAGTATATAATAGGAGGACGCAAAAAGAGGAATGCCACCATGGGAGTTTCTACTCTTTTTTATACAGGCTATCTATGGAGTGTTTAAATTCACTCATGAAATGTTCTGTGGTTTATGTTAAAGCAAAGCAAATCTAAACTAACAAACCTTATTGTTAATTATAATTTTACTTTACTTTATTGAGCCAATGCCACTTCATTTTTCATTCTTCAAACATTCTTTAACCTAATTCAGTTCACTGATGTTACTACAATATTAAAGTTTTTAATCTGGAAGCAAGAAGAGCAAATGTAAACCTAAATGTATGGAAAAGAGCAGCGTTAACATTTTTACTCCTTTTGAGTTTCGAAAACAAGTTTCAAACAATACTACAATATGACAGAATTAAATTTAAACCAAGTGATCTTGACTGAACTGATCGAATTATAACAATGAATAAGTGATTTCTACTCCTATTTTTTTTTAAGTAGCAGCGTCAAGCCTATAGGCTCAAAAATCTAAAGAGACACATGACTCACCAAACAAACATTTGCAACAATGACGAAAGATTTTGACTGTTGACTCAACAAGGACATTATACACACAGCACAATGGGTTTGGTAAATATTCCTCTATTAAACAGCCAAAAACTTTTGTGAACCATCTGACCAAACAAGGGTATTCTTAGCTTTATAAGTATAATATACTGTACTTTAATGAAAACTGAGGAAAAGGGTCGCGCGATGTCGCGGGAGGTGCAGTATTCATTAGAGATTCATTATTATCTCATCAGTGATGCATTCCAACAGGTGAACTGAGCCATCTTTATCAGACATCTAAGGCACGTGCTGGGTCACAAATATCATCATTAAAGGGATAGTTCACTTTGAAATGAATGTTTTAGCTTACCTCAAGGGCATCCACTGATAAGCTATGGGCACCACCTCAAAGAGCATGCGCAGAGAAGTCCAAATTAAACATGATTTAATGACCACGTCCAAGTAATCTGAGGGTGCGGGCGCTTCGGTCTGCGCAAGCGCCGGAAGTGATCTCTCGCGTGTGTACGTCACTCTTTGTTTACAGAGATTTCAGAAGTGTTACCCTTCACTGTGATGATCTAAACATATTTAGATATACAGGAAATTGCAAACGAAGACGATTTCGATATATCAACAGACAACTTTGATTTTTTTTTCCGCAGTCATGCGAGAGATCATTTCCAGCGCTTGCGCAGACTGAAGCCCCCGTGCCCTCAGATCACTTGGACGTGGCTGTGGTTACAAGAGGTAAAAACGATATAAATACTGTTCGTTTTCTCACACAAACCGCTCGTTTCGTGTCTTAGGCCATCAATGTGTTCTTACATTTACGAGTCATTAAACTTTTCTGTGCATGCTCTTTGAGGTGGTGACCATAGACCTCCATTATATGACTGACAGACAAGAACGGTTTGACCAAAAAATGTCAAAATTGAAAATATTGTGGAAACAAAGACACCTACATCTTGAGGTAAACTAAAACATGCCAAAAATGTATTTCAAAGTGAACTATTCCTTTAATGTACACATCTGATCATCATAACACAACCAATATGGAATTCAAAACAAAAAAACAGACTTGATACTTTCTAAGAAAATGAAACAAGTTTGTGGGGGAGAACATGTGTTAGATTCCAGACTGGTCTCATTGTTAATGCGTAGGTATTTTACGTTACTTGCAAAGATAGAAAACGTACTTTTTAGTACGTTTGGATAGATGCTGAAACGTATAATATGGGCGTATCTGCAACATTTAAACATAACATTTTTACGTTTTTACAGCTACAAAACGTTAACTATTTAAGTGTATTCTATATCATAAAGATATCTTAGATTCAGACCTGTGAGATTCAACATCCCTGCGGCGACGATGACCCGTGTACCAGTTGGATTTGGACTGTCCTTCTGTTAGGTAAGATTTGCTGGTGCACACAGTGTCGGTGCTACACATGAGGGTCTGCAGGAAAGGGAAAAATCCGGTGCTCGGAAGGTTTTTCGGAGCCACATAGCCTGAAAGAAACAGCGCAGAGTTATATTTTATTGCCCAGAGGTTTTTTTTTTTTCATTGTTAAGGATAGCCCATGATGTCTTGTTGAACACAGTTTTACTTCTTGTGTTGACATATTTCCCACTGAAACAGGACATATCAAATTCATAATTTGCCACTTGCTATTGCTAGACGATGGCAGGTGGTATAAGTGGGGACATTCTCATTCTAGAGACATTTAATTGGATAGAAATTTGTATAGGTCCCTGAGGGCATTTTTAGTCTGCTTTCCAGGAAGAGAAAGACTGTATGCAAATTGTTTTATGTCAACATTTATAGTTCCTAAATATGACCTCAAATCTAATCGGATTTGGACTAAAAGCAGCGCATGTTTCTCTTAAAACTTAGGAGAAATAAAAATGCGATTAGACAGTGATATTTGTAAGAATATGGACAGTAAAATAAATGAAGGCAAATAGTATCCACCTTTGCCCCATGATGTCTGGCAAAATTACTTTCCTTAAAATGTGAACAATCAGCGACTTTGATGGTTTGATGCAATAATAACCACTGGCAAAAACTATACGATGAGGTGACATTATTTCCCTCGCTCTTCAAAGATCATCAAAATTAAACTTAAAAGTATTTAGAAATTATCATCAGCAGACCATGAACTAGCCCAAAAGCTCAAATGAGTCTTTCTACAACAATGTTAAATACAGATTACGTAAATATACTGTGTTAATATACGTATATATATATATATATATATACATATTATACATACAAGTCTATAATACTTAACATGTACTGTATGTTGACTGAATGAAACATTTTGTATTTTTAACTAGTAATATTTGCCTGTGGGTGATCTTTGGGTTTCAATCCTAAGAAAACTTTAGGAATATAGAAATAAAACCATCGGACACTGACAATTTCTTCTTTTTTCACTTCTTTCTACCTTTTTCTCTCCTTCCACTCTCTGCATATACCTCCATCATAAACAGATGAATTGACATCAAACATTCAAAGCTTTCATATTTGACATAATGTAAAAGACCTTTTAACTTTTACAATAGCCCACATAATTTTGTCTTGAAGTAAAGCTCATATTGAAGTCTTAGATATATCTGACTGCCGACTGTTTGTCCTCTGAATCTCTAAGAGAAGGTACTTTTCCTCAGGAGAAAAAGATCTGAGAATCAGAGCAGCAACGTCTACCTTCATTCTCTATTTAAACACATTGCTGTCTGAGGAAAAACATTTGAGATCTCAATCATGTTTTTTTAAACCTGTGTTGTTTTTTTCTTTTTTCTAGGGGAGGGAGAATGTTTGTTTTTAAAGTCTGGTTTTACGGTCTAGGACTTTCAATGGCAATATACCATGTTTGATTTCGTGAGTTCTTAGAAACACAATGCCATGATTCAAAACATACATTAGATTGAACACTTAAAAGGATTGGTACTTTAGGATTGATGACGTTATGCAATGTTTGTCCGGCAAATAGTGTTTGAATGAACCAAAACCATAGAGAAAATAGAGATTGATATGAAATAAACATGACAAAAGCTACTTGGGGTGTGCCAAGCATACAAATGATTTTAATGCTGCAACTTCCTGAAACATACAGAGAAGGTATTATCAAAGGAAAAGTTTGTCATTTACACACCCTCAAGTTGTTCCAAACCAGTACAAAAGTCTTTTTTTTTCTGCTACACACACACACACACACACACACACACACACACACAGATATTTTGAAGAACGTCGGAAACCAGACAGTTGATGAAACAGTTGATGGTCCCCATTGACTTCCATAGTAAAGAAAATACAATGGAAGTCAATGGGGACCCGGGACCATCAACTGTTTCATCAACTTGAGGGTGAGTAAATAATGACAGAATTATCCCTTTAACATGAGGAAATACTAACAAGGACTGTTGCATTTACACTCTGGTTCTGTTTGAGTAGAGGTCAGAAATTACAGATTTAAAAAAAAAACTATATTTTAGTGCAATTATGTTTTTATGTATGTATTTAATGTATTTATGTAATAGTTTTGATCAATTTATAATATGTTAATCGCTTATTGAGCATGAAATTAAAAAAAAAAAAAAAAAAAGTTACTAGATAAGATCCCAGTACAACTGTGACTCATTTATTTTTTTCAGGACCATTTAACCTTTATGAATCAGATTCATATCCATGATTTTTTTTTATTGTTATTCACATATTAATGTCTCAAAACCTTTACCAAGTTTCATACCATTCCGAAAAAGTAAAAAATTCAAACCAAATTAGTTCAATTAGTCATCAATAAATTTAAATGTATTAACAAATGCGATTTGATCATATCCAAATGTTGTTTATTCAGCCATTACAGATTTTTACAGATATAGATGACAATGCATCATATTTCATCAATTTACTCTTTATATGGAAAAGGGTGGCCAGGATATTAACCTAAATATTCTCCTCGTATTAGTTTTTCTTTTAACAATAAAAACAGCCCCTACAAATAATAGGCTGCTATTTTATTTACTTATTATCTATACATCTCTCCTATATCAAGGAAAACACACCAACTAGAATTAGTTGGGGTCAGAATAGATTACCTCTGAGGTTAAGCACTTGTTTTCTCACATTATTAAATGAGTTTCTTATGGATGCAGATATACAATTAGACAAACGCTGAATCTGCCAGTGCAGAACATTGCAAGGCATAAGGGAGCTGCTTATGGGAAAGACCAGGCCTAACAACCCAATCCTCAAAAGAGAGATGTGAGATAACAGAAAACTCCCAAAGGACAGTCAGCTTAAAGGGGCGGATTGCATACAAATCTGAGAAAATGTATTTTATCCCATATCATATTTAAATGAACCTGGAGGCAGATGGATAATGTAAAACATTGGAGATTAGCTGTTGGGCATCCATTATGTAAGAATAAGACACTATAGTCTAAAACATTCCCAAGCAATGGGGTGGATAGTGTCAAATGTGCTCAAGAGATCAGTGGAAACAGCCTGCTCAAGATCTGCACCATATTGCACATATTGAAAACTTGTTCAGTAGCATATATCTCCATCAAACCATGAATCAAACCATCAGCAATGTTACTGTTCCTTGCAGATGAGCAGACCCGCTTTTGAGTATGCAAGTTACAGTACACTAAGTGCAATGACAGTCCCCATAGGTTCAGTGTTGTGCTCAAGGACATAGTAGGAAAGCAGGATTGTGAGCTCAGTAACTCCACAGCTTCTGACTCAGGATTGAAACCGCAACCCTTTAGAAGCCCAGAACCTAAACCATCTTTTAACCGACCCAGAATGCCTTCAGTCACTGTCATGTCACTGTGATCACAACAGCATTTAGTTGACTTTCTTTTACAGTCTACAGGATGATGTGTAATAGAGGTACAGTACTTACAGGTCTCTTTCAGTTTTGGAGGGAATTGTGAACGGGTGATCGCCAGGATGATAAAGATCACAAGTGGCCAGATGATGAGAGCCAGTGACCAGCCCTGAAAACATCAATAAACAAATGTCCCATCAGATTTTACTGTTGGTTACATTCATGAATTATACATTCATCCATGAAACATCAGGAACTAACAAGTTCAATGTTTTTCATTCATGACTTCATGGATGATCAACACCTTAATTAAAACATTAACTAAGAGGAGCACATCGCACTACGCATGATCATTATATTTGCTTTGTTAAAAGATTTGCCACCACATTGTTCATCAGTGTTTCAAAGGATCTAGTCACCACTTTAGTTGAGGGGCCACACACATGATGAAGTCATTGATAGATAATGCTTAGTTAATGATGACTACTGTATAGAGAGCCTAAGTCCCGCCCCTCCGCTTCCAGCTCATGGGACCTTATTTCGCAAAAAAAATATGTGTTGTAGTCAATGGCGAGAGACAACTTATCTTTTTATTTCGTCTGAACTGTGTCCTGAATCACACTTATGATGTTTGTCAATTTAAAAGATAATTCTGAAAGTCATAAACGTCGCAGTTTGTCATGAAACAGAAGAGTAAAATTTAGTTTTATGTGAAAATCGCTCAATGAACTACATCTCCCGGGAAGCAAAACAACGAGCAAGATCCGCTGCTCGTGTGTGTGCAGTCTGGTACAAAACACTCAGGTATGACGGCGTAACGTTACGATTATAACGTAAGACTATAGAAACAATGACAGACATTAGTCTCAGTAAAGTAAGCTTCATTCATTGAGAGAAAATGTGCGCCTTTGGGGGTTGTAGTCTTTGTAATTACGTATTTTCACAGTCTTATACCTCAACGGTTTTACATCAAACTGCGACTTTCTTTACTTTAAAATGTATCTTTTAAATTGACAAATATCATATGTGTAATTCAGGGCACAATTCAAACGAGATCAAAATATTTGTTGTCACTCGCCATTGACTACCATATAATATTTTTTCCGAAATAAGGTCCCATGGTGGTCGACCGGAAGGGGAGGCTCTCTATTGGACAGACCCCAAAATAGACCAATCACAGCTCATAGCACACAAATTTTGTTGACATTCCAATACAGAAGTCATCATTATCTATTAATGACTTCATCATGTGTGTGGCCCCTCAACTAAAGTAGTGACTAGGTCCTTTGAAACACTAATGAACAATGAGCTATTAATGGTGGCATAACTTTTAACAAAGCAAACATAATGATCATGCGTAATTAATCATAATTCATGATGATGTACTCATCTTAGTTAATTAATTAAGGTGTTGTTCATCCATGAAGTCATGAATGAAAAACGTTGAACCCGTGTTAGTTCCCCATGATTCATGAGATATTAATGCATGAATGAATGCATAATTCATGCATGAATTTATACATGAACTCATGATAATTAGTGTAACGTGTTACCCTAAGGTCTTCTGAATCATTTAAAAAAATATATGTTTTACGGATACAAACAATATTAAAGCAATAAAGCACAATACAAGAACTACTGTCCTACTGTACAACGCAGCAAGTAATTTCTCTGATAAGAGTACAGTATCACTTTGCTGTGTTAACTTAATTCTATAATAGCAATAACACAACCAAATCAGCTAACAAAAAGAAAAAAAGGTGTAGAACTTAGGCTACTCTTACATTTTAACATTCATTGTGCAAATATTATGTTGCGCAAAGTTAAAGTTTAATTCTGGGTAGACACCCAGAGAATTCCACAGAATCATTGCTCAATGCAGACATTATCATTTTAATCTGGGCATCCAGTTTTTTTGTTTTTTTAAACCATAAAATGAAAATGTCTAATTGTACAATTGCATTTACTCACTGGCTGCCGGATGACACTGAGGCAGTTTTTCCAGAGAAGAAGTCTTAACTGTTGTAAGAAGGCCATTAGAGGAGATGTGCTGATATAGAAACAAAAGAAAAATGCAGGTTATGTTATTCAGTAATTCCAGCAATGGTACAGATGCTATATGTTTCAAGATCAATTGCACTTTAATATCAAGAAGCAATCAAATAGTTCATTATTAATGATGATGGTGAACATGATGGAGCTTCAAGTTCATCATAAATCCACTGCCAAATGAGAATGTTCTGGAAGAGCATCTGACTTGGTAAACTTTGGACAAATTTGTAGACCACATTACATCAAAAACCAGGGATGGAAATGGGTGCAGGAAGTGAATTTAAAGGGTAGGATTTTTTCCCCATATTTTATCTACATCCTCAAAACGCTATGCTGGGTTGTTTTAACCCAATTTTGGGTCAAATATGGACAAATTTAACCCAGCCATTGGGTTACATTTTTAAATGACATTTTTAACCCAATGTTTAAGTTTGTCCATATTTGACCCGAAATTGAGTTAAAACAACCCAGCATTTTAATAAGAGTGTGGTTGGATTTTAATGCTTTTAAAATATAAAATATGTTATTTTCACCACTGACAATAAACCCAGTTTAAGTAACTTAAAGCAATTTATGATATATTCCTTGCCTGTCGTGTTTTTACAACGCCATTTTATATAGCCTAGATGCTGTTTAAATTCATAATAATAAAATTAATAAAATAATAAATACACAAATGTACATAAACATAATTTAAAAGGCTGATTTTTTTATTATTATCTATTCCCCCCTGGCCCCTTTATGTTGTGTCTTTGTGCGCTTTTGGCTAAAACTGTTGAAAATCACTGAGTTGTTCCTAACTAATCCCCACATTCAGTTTACCTCATATTTAATACCGCCAAATATTTAGGCTAATTAACATTAATTTATGACTGAATCTCTGGAACTCACTTTATTATCGCGATGCGCCTTTACAAAATTAATAGCCTACAGTAGCCTACCACTTCATCAGATGTCAGAACTCTATACTTATTAGAGAATACTAAAATAATATCAATGGTTGAAGTTATTTACCTTTAGTCTGGGTTGAATTTGGTTTATCGTTATTGGGTCCGGTGCGTTTGATATACTGAAGACATTTTGCTAGGTTATTCCTAGCAAAGAGCTCTTTCCATGTGATAATCAACCACCTGAAGAAAAATTAATAATAACAACGAAAATTAAGTATATGCTGCTGTTAATTACGCGTCGTAGAAGAATCGTTTTAAGTCTCGCCAGGTGTTCGCGCCGGTGCCAGTGATATCCAATATAGACTTCTCACTGAAATGCTTATGACTGTGATTGTATACACTAGCATGTGAGAGGCGGGTGTTTCACACACAGCTTGTATGACCGGTTTGACCGAAGATTCCGTGCCTGCCTCTCTCTCTCTCTCTCTCTCTCTCTCTCTCTCTCTCTCTCTCTCTCTCTCTCTCTCTCTCTCTCTCTCTCTCTCTCTCTCTCTCTCTCTCTGGTTAACAAAGGGAAGCCAAAAATAATGCAAGCAAATAAGTTATGTAAAACAAACTGACTACTATTATTAAAAACTGTAAGAGAGAGTAAATCATTGGAGAATAATAGAAAAAACATAATAAAATCATTTAATATTTAAAATAGGCCTATTAAATGAAATAGGAAAGGTTGGAAGGACAGGATGCACAACCTATATTATGACAAAGAATAATATAGTCATAGGTGATAAGGAACAAATTGTTAATGAATTCAATGATTATTTATATATTTATTTTGGTCAATGTTGGTCCCAGTCTGCCTGGGGAATTGATAAGAAAAGTAGAATGGAAAGAGAAACAGGTAGTGTAAAGAAGCAATCAATGTTTATAAGATGAACAGATGGAAAATGAATAATGGATGTTGTCAGATCATTTATAAATAAAGAAGCAACTGACTGGAATGACATGGATATGTCTGTGGTAAAACATTATTGAGTGTGTTGAGAAACCCCTGGTACATATATGCATTTGTCTCTTCAAAAAGGCATATTTCCCAAAATAATGAAAATCGCTAAAGATATACGCATATATAAAACTGGAGATAGACATAACTTTACAAATTATAGGCCCGTTTCTTTTCTTTCACAATTTTCAAAAATATTAGATTTTTTTTATTTTTATAAAAGATTAAATGATTTTGTTATAAAATGATATACTAAGCAAGCAACAATGTGGGTTTAGAAGTTATGCACAACCTCACATGCCTAATAGAATTTGTGGAGAAAATACAGTATTTAAAGCAATAGAAAATAAACAATACACAGTTGGGGTATTTTTAGATCTAAAAGCATTTGACACTGTCGACCATGACATCTTACTAGAAACTGAAAAAATATGGAGTAAGAGGGGTAGCTCACTCTTGGATAAGTAATTATTTAGAGAAAAGGCATCAATATGTCAAAATAGATACAGTAATTGCAAGTCACAATTGGTGCAGGTAACATGTGTGGTTCCCCAAGGCTCTGTGCTGGGCCCATTGCTTTTTCTGTTATACATTAATGATATATGTGAGGTTTCCAAAGTATTCAAATTTATATTATTTGCAGATGATACAAACTTATTTTGTTCTGGTGACAATCTGAAACAACTTCTGGATACAATGGAAAAAGAAATGGTACAGCTAAAAAATTGGTTTGATTCAAATAAAATAACATTAAATACAAGGAAAACAACATTTATTGTATTTGGTAGTCGTTTATTGAATACAATATAGGTAAATTAATGATTAATGAAGTTGAAATAGAAAGGGTGTCAGCTATTAAATTTCTTGGAGTGATTATAGACAATAATTTAAATTGGAAGCCCCATATCTCATATACTGGAGAACAAGATCTCAAAGTCAATCGCGATATTGTATAAGGTTTAAAGATCATTATACTTTGCATTGTTCCTGTGCTTCCATACATTACTTATTGTGTGGAAGTATTTTAATACGTATAATACATATAAAACAAACACCGACCCATTTATGCTTCAAAAGAGAGCCATACGAATAGTAAAAAAAACACCTATGGAGCCAGCAAACTCCCTTTTTATCGAATTAAAGGCTCTAAAGTTTAAAGAAGTACAACTTAAAACATTACAAATCATGTACAAAGCAAAAAAAAAAAAATCATTAGTGGGTTGAGTAGGCTGTCAAAAAATGCATTCCAGATACACAAACACATACTGACAACATCCACTGAAAAAATAACTCTTAAAACACATTTCTACATCAATTTAATGCAACATAAATAAATAAATAAATAGGCGTTTTCTCACATTTTTTTTTTCCAATATTTTCATCTTTACTTCATTGGCAATCAAGTAAGTTATGACCGGTTATGACATCATATGACATTCTTTTCACCAAACACTATACTCATTCCACAGAAAAAAATATTAAAATCCAACCAAAATCAATGGATATGTGATGATTTCCAGCCCATCTAACTGACGCTTTTCCTTTAGCGTCAGTTAGATGACGCCGTAGGATCACGTCATGTAACTGACCAGCCCATTCTCACCCCCAAGGCGTCACTTAACTGACGCCTTGGGAAGCATTTGGACATGCTTCAATATCTGACGCTTTAGGCGCCCTTTAGCGTCAGTTAGATGACGCCCTAGGATCGCGTGTACCCTACCCCCACCCCACACCTAAACCTAACCGCGTCCTCTAACCGACGCTTTCCTTTAGCGTCAGTTAGATGACGCCGTAGGATCGCGTCATGTAAGTGACGCTAAAGGGCGCCTAAAACGTCAAATATTGAAGCATGGTCAAAGGTGACGCCTTGGGGTGAGAATGCGTTGAACTGACACTAAAGGGCGCCTAATGCGTCAAATATTGAAGCATGGTCAAAAGGTGACCCCTTGGGGTGAGACAACGCATTCTGGGCTGGGTGAGAATGCGTTGCGATTTCACAACTAGTTGGCCATCAACAAGCTCAGAACTTCAATAGAATTTTAGACTCGAAAAAATTCTTATAAACAAGCTGGATATTTAGCATCATGGCACACTTGACACACACATGACACACACGCACACACACACACACACACACACATATGATCTTAGTAATAGTAAAGATCTTAGATATTAGTTTGGATCAACCAACCAACGGACTTCGAAGCTGCTCATCATTGTCTGTGGTAAGTGACAGTGACTTTCGTGAAAACCAGTAGGTCTCCCCCAGCATTTTGGGAAAAGAATGGTAATATGGATATTGTAATGGTAATTAACTGAAAGGACCATGCCAGTCTTTAAACAAGTATATTCTGATGATTCCTCATCCCAAACGTATCCCTGTAGCAGCAACATTCATTCTCTACTGGTTTACTTAGCTAGCTTAGCTGTTTTAGCTCATTTCGGTGCTTTCTTTAAACAGCCATAACTCCTCACAGGAATGTGGTCGAGACTTAGCGAAGATGTATGAAGGCTGGTGTGGTCCTTGAACTGTTTTTCATGTCAGACAGATAGTAGGCTAGTAAGGATAACTAAAGGCTACACTAAACGTAAGCTGCCGTTAGCACGTTGTTACGTTCAGGTTTAGAAAAGTTTTAGCTAGTTAGCTTGTGGCATGAATGGCCACACACAAAAAAATAAAGTTTTCCAAATCGCCGGAGCAATACAACTAAAGGCTCTACTTCCCATGGTAGTCAAACCCACAGATGGTACAACAAAACTCTCAGAAACGAAAGACCTGATGGATTGGGTAAAGTAAAGTAAATAGTACATTTTTTTAATTGAATCCGATATCTGGCTTAAATATCTCATGGAAAAGAGGTTTTCCCCCTTGCACAAGATATTACGCACACATCTCGTTATTACGACATAATTGCATAGGGAAAAAATAATGTGTGTGTGGCAGCAATGTGCCACCGTAGAATCAGTTTGCGATTCAGGAACAGTTTCTCTCCACAACAGTAATGGGATGTGAAGGCGCAGAGAACAAAACCAGTGGATCAAGGGAAAAATATACCTACAATGAATTGAAACAAGATATGATTATTGTTTCCATCGTTTGCCAGTGATAAGGAAACTCTTTATTTAAAGGTTCAACGCCAGTGCAGCACTAAGTACTGCAGGTCAAGACATTTTCCAAGCGAAAGAGATGTCAACACACTAACTAAATGAACTATAGCACATAAAGAACTATTGCATTACCATGACTTTGAAGTAGGTCTACTCTTCCATAAAATAGCCTAAAGCCTATAGGCTTCCATATTTATATATATAGGCCTATATCAAATAATAATATAAATATGAAATCCATCAGTGTTGGGTTACAAGAAGTTCTAAGTAACAGAAAAAGTAGCAGTGCTTGGTTGAATGTTCACTATTAGCTAATCAGTAACTACTATTTTTTCACCTCACTTAATGTCAATAATGCATATTATAATGTAATGGTAACCCGTAATGAATCAAGTGTTACTACATCCTTATAAAGGAACTACATTTGGATCAGTATTTTGAAGTGAAAAGCTTGATAACTAGGTTTTTGTAAGATTTTGAATAGGAATGAATTGCTACATCAAGTGTTGCTACATCATTCTAAAGGAACTACTAATTATTTGGATCACTATTCTAGTGTGAAGATCATGGTAACCCACTATAATGACTCAAGCGTTACCAAATCCAACAGGAAGTACTGTTCAAAATCTTACAAAAATCTCTCAAAAGCTTACAACGACTTGAGTCATTTCTACATCATGCTTTTCACTTTAGAATACTGATCCAAATTAGTAGTAGTAGTTCCTTTAGGAGGATATAGTAACACTTGAGTCATTCTAAATCACACATTATCCATGTTAATTATTGACCTGTAGTAGTTAGTTCCTTAGTTCTCTGTATGAAAAAAAAATGTTATCTTTTAGCTATAGTGAACTACCACATTTAACTGCATGCTATTACTTACTAATTTGTTTGTATCAGAGTTTCCTGTTAACAGTAGTAACTAGAATGTTAATAGTGACTATTACTCATTTGTTCCTGTTATCCATTTTACTTCAAGACCGGTTAAGACCACATAACACAGTCTCATCCCAAGAAGTCATACAACTGACGTCTTGGGACGTCTTTTGACCATACGTCAACATCCGCCTTTTTAGGGTACCCTTAAAGGAACACTCCGACTTTTTGGGACTTTAGCCTATTCACCTTAACCCCCAGAGTTAGATAAGTCCATACATACCTTTTTCATCTCCGTGCGTGCTATAAGTCTGTTTGACGCACCCACCGCTAGCCTAGCTTAGCACAAAGACTCGATGTGACTGGTTGCAGCTTTCATACTGATCCAAATGAGTGGCAAAAAAAAACGGAAACGTTTTCCTATTTACATGTTGTGATTTGTATAGTCACATAATGTACAAATAACAAAGTCAAATGAGACACAGACATCTTTTAACCGTATAAAACCTGGGAACTATTCTCTGAAGGCAAAGCACTGCTACTTTGACGGCGTAATAACCGCATCACCGGAGACACGCCGTGGTGAGGAGCGGAGAGTTCGCTCGGTGTTTGGGTAATAGAGTCAGCAATTTATAAATAGTAAAAGCGTAGTTTAGAGTCATGGGTTTTCGCTCTATTGTAAATAGCTGCGACTGTAAACAGGGGAGGTAATACCATGTTTCACAGAATTCCAACTAAAAACGCTGACTGGATGAAGAAATGGCTAACTTACTCTGGATATTGATCCAAACACACCTAAGATTATCAAGGGACATTATGTTTGCTCGGTACATTTCAATGAGGACGACTATTTTGAAAAAATGGAATTTGCCACACGGACCATAATGTGCTGAAGGATACGGCCATCCCATCGATAGCACAGACAGGACAAGTGGACCTGCGGCTGAGGTAATTGTTCCGTTATGTTTTTAGATGACCTACTGTAACAGTGCCTTTAGCCAGATCTAATGTAACGTTAGTGACACTATTATATGATTAGGGTATGAATATGTTTTTATCTTGATGCGGTGCGGACGCGCTTGGGGAAAAAAAACGAGCGCGTTCACCGCGTTGAACTTGCACCCTGCGCGCGGCGCGCCTAGTAACGTTAGCCTAAATTTGAAATAACCATGGAAATAACGAACTTGAGCGTGCAAAAGGGTACGATAGGCTGTGAGTTCATTGTGCAAAAACAATTTGTGCTATTACTTTCCCCTTATTCTATCCTATAGTAATGCAATACTGTATATTATATAGGCTACTGTTGAATACATTTGGTTCAGCTAATAAATTGCATTTAAAGTATATTGATTCCTGTAATAATTATTTATTCATGTGATATTTATAAATCTGGGTGCGTTTTTGGTTGGAAATCAATGAAACATGGTACTGTATTACCTGGTCTCCCCTGTTTATTGTCACAGCTCATACAATAAAGCAAACACCCATGATAAACTATGCTTTTCTATCTAACGTTAGTAATTGCTGACTCTTTATTCCAACGCTGAGCGAAGCGAACTCTCTGCTCCTCGTCACGGTGCGTCTCAGGTGATTGTTATCACTCTGCCCAAGTAGCAGTGCTTCCCCTTCAGAAAATATAGTATTTACACGGTCAAAAGATGTCTGTGTCTCATATGGCCTTGATATTTGCACACTCTGTGACTATACAAACCACAACATGTAAATAGGAAAACGTTTGCGTTATTTTGTCACTCATTTGGATTAGTATGAAAGCTGCAACCATTCACATCCAGTCTTTGTGCTAAGCTAGGCTAGTGGTGGGTGCGTCAAACAGACTTATAGCACGCACGGAGATGAAAAAGGTATGTATGGACTTATCTAACTCTGGGGGGTAAGGTGAATAGGCTAAAGTCCCAAAAAGTCGGAGTGTTCCTTTAAACGTCGGTTACATGACGATCCCGCGGGCCGTCATCTGACACTTTACCTTTAACGTCGGTTAGGTGACGGGGTAAGTTTAGGTCTGGGATAGGGTTAGGATCCACCAAAGCATGCAGGGATATCACAAAATTTCCAGCACATCGTCATCATTTCTTAACATGAATGTATTTGAATGAAAAACTTCCTGCTTCAAATGCAAACAATAACTATAATTATAATTTGACTTCTTTTGTTTCTGTTGTAACAGTAATCAACAAGGGTTTGAGTCAGAAATGTCCAAATTACCAAAATTAATCAAATTCCCACACAATTCAAGATAATGCTTGAAAAAAAGTAATTGTATGAGATCTTGATTTTTATGTATAGCATATGATATAATTAAGCAAGATCACAAGAGCTGTTTTTATCAAATATGAGCATGACAGCAGTTTGGTCTTGGCTACAACACGCACCAAGCCTGAGAGAGAAATATAACTAACTAAAAATGTGACTAAGAATTGGACACACAAATGTGTCTTTTCACTGTGCTGTTCACACGCCTGTTGTTGAGGAAATTAATATTCATGTCAAGCAGGGAAGGTTTCATAAGAAGAGTGAAATCTAAAATTCAAATTCATATTTTTGCTATATCTGAGTAAACAGGATTTTTATAGAAAGGTTGAACCATGTTCTCAAGATAAAGGTATTAAATGTCAGGTCGGGATCAAAAAATATTATTACAATATTTACACTCTTTTGTAGCCAAATCTTTTAAAGTATGTGCTTATGAAAAACAAAACCTCCTAAGAAATATACACTGAAGGAAGTGTGCAAAGTCTCCTCTACAATGATGATATTCACACAAGTTTGAAATTCTTCTTTTCCAGCCTATTCATGTTTACAGGACTTTTTTTTTTTTTTACTGTGAAATAGAGATCACATTCAGTGTATCAACCAAGTCATGATGATTCTACAGATTGTAAAAGTTCATCAAGTTAAACTGATTCCTTTAGGTTAGATTCTAATAGGAAAAAGACATAAACGTGCATACATTATATTGTAGGCTATATCACATATGTTTTTCAATTCTAAAGCTGATTAAACACCCAAGATTAGGATCCGCATGGCATGCTATTGTTAAAATTTGAGACTTGGCTTTGAAAGTTCAACACAACAACAGAACAAAAGACTGAAAAACACGTCATTCTGCCTCTTTTCTGTGAGAATAAGTCACAAAGCATTGTCTCCACCCACAAGTTGAGGTAAAATGATCAGTATAGCTTTGAGCAGGACAGATTAGCATCATATTCAACCCCCAGGAGAGAGATTGCAAAAAACTGTCATGTATAAACAAACATAAAACCTACAGAAATTTAACTAATGTGGCTGATTTATAATGAATTACAGTCCAAGGCACTGATTATAGATTAAATCCTATTAAAGAAAACTCTTTTCACTGAAATGAAGCAAAAAACACTTGATCGAAAAATTTACTTTATGAAAACATTTATAGAAAGAGCACATATACAGTAATTTCAGAATGGTAATGGTAAACATACACTTAAAAATCCAAACAAAAGAAATGGACAAACCAAACATGCCAATGAAAAACTGCTTTGATTTTTACGTACATGTGATTGAACAGCTCCATTTATCTTTCTTTATGAAAGCAAAAAGCACACTGTGGTGTTCAAATGAATAAGATCATGAGAAAGCTTGACTGAGCACAAGTGTATAGTGTAAAAATACTGTATGTATTTTCTCCAAATAGCAGACAGGCACAATACTGACAGAAATATAGGTTGCACTTTACAATAAGGTTCATTATTTAACATTAGTTAATGTATTAACTAACGGTGAGAAATATATTTGTAACAGTATCTACTAATCTTTGTTAATGTTAGTTGATCAAAAATACAGCTGTTCATTGTTTGTTCATGTTAGTTCACAGTCCATTATGACAAATACAACCTTGGATCTTAATAATGTATTAATAAATGTTCAAATTAATATTAACTAAGATTATAATAAATCCTGTAGAAGTATTCTTCGTTCTTAGTTCATGTTAAAGCTGCAGTACGCAGTTTTTCCTCTTTGTCGCCATCTCTGTTTGAAATCTTCAATTGTTATTCGCGGAATTATCAACTTTACGTGGGTTGTGCCTCGGCACAGGACAGCACGGATGAACACATTGAGGAGAGTGTGTGTCTGTCTGTGGATACTGTCATTCAGAATCACAGATTATACTTTTTGGAAGTTTGACCAACAAAAGAATTTTCACCCTAAATTGTCATCTAAACAAGTAACATCCACTTTTGTTCTGACAAACTAAGGGAAAAGAATTATTGCAGTAAATCACGCTGAATAAATCTAACAATCGCTTATCATATTACATCAAATCGTGCAAATTATACTTTGTTCTCAAATTGTAAATGTTTACAACATCCGCATTACGTGACTACATTTAATGTGTATTAGAAAACATTATTACAAGCTTACCGCTTTGAATCGAGATAAAGCAAGCAGAGTTTTGAACACCGGCTGGTTATACTAGCTGCATATTTTGGATCATTTTTAACCCAAAAAAGACTGGAGCTTTAAGTAAAAAGAAGTAGTTCACTTTTGAAAAAAACATTTGCTGATAATTTACTCACCTCCATGTCATCCAAGATGTCCATGTCTTTCTTTCTTCAGTCGAAAAGAAATTAAGGTTTTTGATGAAAACATTCCAGCATTTTTCTCCATATAATGGACTTCAATGGGAACCAAACGGTTCAAGGTCCAAAAGACACTTTCAATACAAACTGCAAACTGTTCAAAGGGCTTTAAACGATTCCAGACGATGAATAAGGGTCTTATCAAGTTATCAAAGTTTAAGTTTTATAAGCTCAAATGGTCGCCTTGCTCTGTTCTGTGATGTTCTACTCTAGTGGCTCTCCTGTTCGAACTCGTCAATGTCGAGTCATTTGGTTCATTCAACGAACGAAACGAATGAACTGACTCAGAAAAAGATTTGTTCATTTTGATGAACGAGTTCGAACAGGAGAGTCACTAACGTGCATCACAGTACAGAGCAAGGCCAGCATTTGTGCTTATAAAACTTAAACTTTGTTAATTTTTTTTTTAATTGAGTGATCATTTCGCTTGATAAGACCCTTATTCATCGTCTGGAATCGTTTAAAGCCCTTTGAACAGTTCGCAGTTTGTACTGAAAGTGTCTTTTTGACCTTGAACCGTTTGGTTCCCAGTAAAGTGCATTATATGGACAAAATGCTGGAAAGTTTTCATTAAAAACCTTAATTTCTTTTTGACTGAAGAAAGAAAGACATGGACTTTTGGATGACATGGGGGTGAGTAAATTATCAGCAAAAGTTTTTTCAAAAGTGAACTACTTCGTTACTAGTTAATGTTAACTAAGGAACCTTATTGTAAAGTGTTACCGAAATATCAAATAAACACTAATACTGTATGTTTATACATGTTATTTGTCAAAGGCAAAAAAATAATTGGCAAGTATTAAATTACATAAAAAGCTAGACTTCAAATACTGGAGCAGCGGTGAAAAAAATCACGTTGAGCATTTTCAAACAGCAAGGTTTGCTCATAGTGTTATACACAGTTCATCTTGGATATCAACAACCCGTATAAAAGAACTGTGAGAACAGAGCAAGCAGCATTCACAAATCCCATATCTGACACAAGATATGAGATAAAAGCCATTTGATATATTTATCTCATGGCTCCCCTTTATCTAACAAAGGACTAACCCTACATTTTACACAATCGGAATCCATCCTTTAAAAGTGTGTATTTTCAACATTGTCAGCAAAAACATTAAAAAAAATATAGACAATACTTTTAAATCTGAGAAATCAGTCGCAGTCTGTGTGATCAGCATCATGTTTCAGTGGTTTCTGTGTTCTTAATAGACAATTTTCCAGTGTGTTGGTTGTTCACATTCGTTCTCGTCGTCACCACAGAATCGGTTATAGGTGGTTTTAGGATCGAAACCTAGGATTTCTCTTTCCTCGTGTATTCTGAAAGAGAAGGTTGAAACCGATGTCCCGATGAAATACCTGACAAGAAAGACAACAGATGTGAGTGGGTGATACATTGTTGCTTTACGAAAGATATGTAGAGAGGCTGGTTGTCATATCAAACAATGAGCATTTTTTTCCAGTAAAGTAAGTGCTTGTGGTGCAAGTCATACAGTAAGTCACGCTTTTGTTTTTTTAATGGAAAGAATCTTTTGAGTCACACCTAATTCAATGAAACAGGAATCTAATTTGCAATGACCCTTTATCCTAAATAAACTTTTTAAATTAAGCGGATATTAAAATATAAACTTGAAATAGTTTGCCAAGAGAAAAACAACACATTTTGTGATTCTATTACACTCAGTTCGAAACAAAATTGGGTGACACTTTATTTCGATAGTCCACTTTAGACATTCTACTAACAATAAGTAACTTTTCAACTACATGTCAACTAACTGTCATTAGAGTATTAGTAGTTTATCAGCTTAATATCTGCTAACACTTTATTTTGTTGGTCCCCCAACAGACATTCAACTGACTATAAGTAGCTTGGTCACTACAAGTAAACTTATTCTCCTAACCCAAAGCCTAACACCTAACCCTAACCTAACAGTCTACTGACAGTCTACTATAATATACTAATACTCTAATGAGTTGAAAAGTTACTTATAATTAGTAGAACGTCTAAAGTGACTATCGAAATAAAGTGTAACCCAAAAGGGTAGGATTTTCTTTAATGCTGACACTCCATCAACTTAATCCTCTAGGGACAGATTTAAAATGAAGCTAGACAAAGAAAAATTATAATTAAATAAAGGAAAAAAGAATTAAAGACTACAAGAAACTAACTGGCTTGAAAAGCAACTAACTGGAGTAGATGGTCATTTAACACAATTGATAAAGCAGGTTTTGTACACCTATGGCATAAAAAAAAAAAATGCAATGTCATTCCATTAGTTGTTTGTTGCGACAGAAAAGAAATGCCAGCAGAGGGTGTGGTTGAATACCTTGCATGTGCACAGATCCACTGGTCTATGATGGCCACCCCTCCATCTTTCAGGAGCTCAAGGTCCTCCCAGGTGGGCTCGTAGCGAACCATCTCAGGAAGCATCCTTTTCAGTTTAGCAAGCTCTAAAAGAAGAAAAGGCCTGTCTTATGCTCACCAAGGCTGCATTTAATTAATTAAAAAAATAAGTAAAAATGGTAGTATTGTGAAATTTATGACAATTTAAAATAACGTTGCATAATTGAAAAAAATACTTTAAAATGTAATCCTTCAGAAATCATTCTAATGTGCTAATTTGCTGCTTTAAGGACCATTTCTTTTTATTATCAATGTTGAAAACTTTTTTCTTATATCATTCTTTGATAAATGTAAAGTTCAAAAGCATTTATTTAAATTGTATTAAAATGTCGCTGTCAGATGGGTCTGACCCAAGAAAAATCCGTATCACTGTTTGACAGTCAGTACGCACTCAGAAAAAGTGCATCGAAACAGAACGGCAAAGAAATGTTTACCCGGCAAAGCTTTAAAGCACGAGCAAATAATGAACTTTTGTTATTGTGAATAAGTGCATTGTCCTGTGTGTGTAACTCTACCGCTCCATTAACATGTGATGTGAATGTACGTACGTTGAGTGTATTGGGACTGAGGCGCCCGAACTGCAGCTGATATAATGTGCGGTGTAGCACGATACGACCATATTTTAGTTTCCATTCTTATTGCGTTTCCACAACAGTGTTAGGGAGTAAATCTGAGCTGTAGGCTTGAATTCGTGAGGTTGAATGAGCCGGTTTGTCGATCTATCTGAATTTTGATCAATCAGGAGCTGATGAAATCCACAGAAGAAAGATGAAAATGGCCGTGAATTTGGACTATTGAAAGGGAAGCATACAACTTTATTATGATTTTATCATAATGATTAATAAATGCATGTACAATTATCAGTGAACTTGATAAACGTTGCAGATATGTTTTACTATGCACAAAATGCTTTTCAACTTGAGCTCAAAATTGCATGCTACATAAACGCGTCACCACTGCATCAGCACTGAAAACATGATTTTAAAAAAACTCAAAATCAAAACTCGTGATACGAACCGAATTGTAGGTTTGGTCTATCGTTACAGCCCTAGTAAGATGAGAAAGCAGGAGTTTAGTCATTTATATGGCTATCTGAACATCTTTGCCAAGCGCAAACCAGTACAGAAGTAATCAAATCGGGGAAGGTCATGCCTTTTTTCAAAATCATTTTGGAGGGTCAGAAAAAAATATTGCTGGCGAGGGGAGGGTCAAGTCTTTTTTGACTACAGATCTCAAATCTCCTCCGGTGGCCCCTTAAATAAATAATGAACAGTCCCTAAACACTTTTTGCTATTCTGGTTTAAACTCTCTTCACATCCTGATAGTAATCAGTAATAGAAGTGGTTCCATATATATATACCATATATATATATAGTGGTATATACTGTATATATATATATATATATATAATACATATTATATTATATATAAATATATACTGTATATATATATATATATATATATACACACTGTTAATATATACATATACACACTTTTTAATTTTTTTTTTTTACACATATCATCTGTGGAAGTCTCAGGACCAAAAAAAAAAAAAAATTCTTTCAAAATGCAATGATACAATGTCTTCATTGCATCAGCATGTTCAGTAAGGCAATGCACCAAAAACGAACAGCAGCCTCGTTTTACAGTTCCTCCTGAACCAAAACAACAAGTTTATGCTGAGCTTACGTTCACGCCATGTCATAACCGTAATTACGCGATGGCAACCTGTGATGTTCCTCAGACTCGTATTTATGCATTTCTATGTCAACACTATCAACGCCGAAATGAACCTGCAGCAGTCAGGTGGTACAAGTTAAAGCTCTTTAAAGGGACACTTCACCCATTTGCATTAAGCTTTGTATCTTTAGAAACCCAGTCATATTTTTGAATGGTCATGGTTTATTCCTTGATATTCCCCTGAGATGGGAGAAATAAGGATTTAAGTGTTTTACTTCCTGCTTATTATGACGTAAAAATCGTCATTTTGCGTCATAATAAGCAGGAAGTCACATTGAAAAGTGTAGGGACTACAAACATTAGCTCATTATTATTCAAGAGTGTGGGACCCACTCACCCTACAGGCCTATTACAGATCAGTGGGTGGGACAGAAACTGAAATGAATATCCGCCATCTTGTTTTTGGAAGCTAAGCTAACAAGCGCTGTGGAGATAGGAAGTATGATAATGACGTAAAAAACTAAACATGATATGGAAGAAGAGGATTTTGAAATTCTGCAGCTCGAATCTGATGTTCGTGGCTGTCTTTACGAGCCGCAGTATAGTTTAGGGCAGCTGAGGCTGATGGAGGAACAGGAGGCGGCTGCCTGTCGCGGTCGAGGAGCCCGGATTGACTCGAGCTGAGGTGGACTGCTGTGCATGTACTCTTGCTGCGTGCTACGGCCTACGGACACAGATAAAGTCCGTCTGCAGCAGAGAATTTCAACAATGGCAATTTCTCCTATACGAAATCTCTGAATCAGACAAGCACACGGATGTTTGTGTTGTGATGTGAACCATCCTAGTTGAACTGACTGAACAGTTCATTATCATGCAGTAATACACCATTTTTAGAAATAAATCCAAACGAGGAGTAATTCACTAATGAGTTTGCCAATGTAACGTTAACAGGGTTTGTTGTAGTGGGAAGACAGAAGGCGGGAATCGGCAAACATTTAAACATTTTTATAGTAAAATGAACAAATCCAATATGAAAGTATAAGCCAGCAGCCCCTCATTGACGACTGATGTCCACACACAACATAAAATCAGGCCTGTTTCTCTCTCGATCTGCCGTTTATGCTCCCGCTCCTCTGTGAGACATATGAGACCAGTTGGTGCGTCTCTTGTCTTTCATTATCACTCACGCCACCAGCCTTGCGCCGTCCTCTCGCGCCGCTCTCACGTCCCTCGTCCTGCTCGCCACAGCCAACTAACTCGAATTTTTGCGTGAAATGAATTTCAAGCTCTGGTGACAGCTAACGTTAGCCTTGTTGACGAAAGAATGATTTCTATAATGTGCGCACAGTTCCGGATTAGTGTGGCTTGCGAAACTGTGCAATGTGGTGCATTGTGGGTGTTGTAGTCTTTCATACAAATGCGCCCTTTGGTTATTTTTTCTTTTCTCGGTCAAGAGGGTACCAAATTCAAAAATTATTTTACATATCTACTACATATATGATCCACTTTCAATTAGGATTAATGTTGAAGTGGGTGAAATGCTCCTTTAAGTTGTTTAAATTCATTATTATTGTAATGCTATGTGCTTTGAGACATGAGGTCATTTCACGTCGTCTCTCATCTCATGGCGCTTTGCTGAATCTGCTCTGTCTGTGTGCTTTCATGTGTTTTGGAGGAGACGTGGGTTTGGATAACGCTCTGAACGTATTGCTAGCCGCTCCGAAATTGTCAACCCTACCTTTAACTACTTTTATGGTACATTTAACACTGTATTCTCTTCCTTGTTTAATAAAGTCATAGTTTTTGTTATTTTTGGACAAAAATGTATTTTCGATGCTTCAAAACATTCTATGCCGGGGCGGCAGTGGCTCAGTGGTTCATGTAGTTTGTCTACAAACCGAAAGGTTGGTGGTTCAATCCCCGGTTCCACTTGACCAAGTGTCGAGGTGTCCATGAGCAAGACACCTAAACCCAGCTGCTCCCGACGAGCTGGATGGCGCCTTGTATGGCTGACACCGCCGTCGGTGTGTGAATGAGTGTATGAATGGGTGAATGTGAGGCAAATTGTAAAGCGCTTTGGTGGCCATTGGGTCTATGAAAGCGCTATATAAATGCAGTCCATTTACCATTTACCGTACATACATTTTCAATGGAGGGACATAAAACTCTCGGACTAAATCTAAAATATCTAATAAACTGTGTTCCGAAGATGGGACAACATGAGGGTGAGTCATTAATGACATAATTATTATTTTTGGGGTGAAATAACCCTTTACATGCTTGGTACATTATTGATGTTTTACTTTTTTTTTTTAAATCTGTACCTTCTTCATCTGCATCGGTGGCAACAAAGACTTGCTGAAGCTTGTGCTTCTTCATGAGGCTCTGGATCTTCTTTACAGCACCTTTAAGGCTAGGCACATCTTCTCTGTGACCCCAGATGAAGTCCTTCCTACGTAAGTGGACTCCCAGGTAAGGACCTCCCTTAGCACTGCCCAACCTGTTCTGAGCCAAAGAGTTTATAAAAGTTCATGTTCAATCATAATGAAATGAGCGTGGGTGTGAAGCACATTGCAAACATTCTAAAAATGCATCGTCATGACATGTGAAATAAAGAGCTCAAATCCTTCATCTTGTTGCATACAGCACCAGTTTGACTCAAGATACTCAGTATCTATCATGCAGACAGCATGTAAGTAAAACATACTTTCATTTGGGTCCAGTCCTCGTTGTATGGTGTCAGGTCTTGTTTATCTGTGGAGTTGAGATACTTGGCCCTAAACTCATCCCCTATGATACGCAAGTGTTTGGCAAACACCATGCTTCGCCGTGTCTGTTGAGCAATATAATCAAATGTTTCAAAAATCTTAATTACTACTATATTTTGGTTAAATTATATATTTGTTGATGGACTTACATCCCAGTAGTCCTTCCCAGCATAGTGATCATGAAGGACAGTCTCAGCTCTGTCCAGCATTACTGACCTGTGGTTGAATGAAAACAAAATAAACAACACCCCCATGTGCATTTAAAAGCTATATTATTGCAAACCAAATTAAAAAGTGACTTACGTGGCTGATAAGTTGTTTTGTAGGAAAGGGGCCAAGATAGAGGCATGTCCCTGAGCAGATAAACAGGTGACATTTAAGGCTCTGGTCTCCTCATAACCCCAAAACCAACCTCTGGAGAAAGAGAAACAATATTTCATTAAATAAAAATAGTTTGAACATGAAAATTCTGACATCATTTCTTTCTTCTGTGGAACACAAAAGAAGGACCAGTGTTGTTTATCTTGGACTTATCTTGTACAGACAAAACAGTTAAAAATATCTCTTTCACATTCAACAGAACAAAGAAAGTCATACACTGGAACGGGGCGAGTAAATGATGACACAACCTATCCCTTTTATTTCAGTTTGTTCCTCACACAAAGACATTGAATAGTACATAAGTTGTATGTACATTGCAATTCAAAAGAATTAATGTTTTTAAATAATGAATACTTTTATTAAATGTGTCCAAATTGACAGCAAAGACTTTAATAAAGTTACAAAAGCTTTCTATTTTAAATAAGTGCTGTTCTTATGAATTTTCTATTCATCAAAGAATCCTGAAAAACATTTTTATGGTGTCACAGCCCTGGTTGCACCAGAGAGAAAACTGGATCTTAGCGCAGAAGTCATTATTAACAAACTCAACCTAACAGAAATACTCAAGATTCTCAGAATACAACCACAAGGAACCGAACAACCAAAAACTAGGCAAGGGCACACATAACGACAGACTTAAATACACCACAAACAAGAGAGGGTAAATTAACTAGACACACCTTGGGCCTATACCATGATGGCAAACTCAAGGTTGCAGGATTCGTTTTGAGTTGACAAAAACAATCAAATTTCTCTGTCAACTCAGGCTTGGATCCAGAGTTTAGGAGTTTAGGTGTGACTGACATCAGTAGCGAAGAGCCAATCACATGCTGGGAAAGAGTGAAACTGCGATTCATTTTTCGCGAGAGAAGCGGTGCAATTCACTTATTAAATAGAAGTATTAAAATATTACAAATTTGAACAAATTTACACAGCAAGAAATAAATATCTGTCTATGAAAGAGGAAAACTAAAAGAAACAACAGTGCAAGTAAAGTTAGTTTATACAGTTAGATAGAAGAATTTAACATTTAAAGCTCATCTGTAGTCATTTTATTGACTCTAAAGCGTATTTATACATCTATTATTAATTTAACTATTCAATTAGGGTATAATAATTACATAAATAATATCTAAATCTTACAACATATAAATCATGTCTTTAAAAATCACTTGTTAGGCAGTGACCTTTCCTTTAGAGAGGAAACAGGTGGAGTGACTCCATCACGTCAGACATGTGTCACTTTGCTCACAGCTGATTGGACCAAGTTCATTTTGCAACCTCTTACCTGGAACATAACCTGCCCCAGACCAAGTCAGCTAGCAGTGGAGCGTGAGTTACTATGGCGATGAACACTTTCAAGGTGCCTAAAACCCAGGGTTGGCGCAAACTAAACAGAAACCCGGCTAGCCACCTAAACTGGCTTCATGGTATAGGCCCCTGAATTCAACTGACTTAATCAGTAATTAAGGATACAAACAGCCAAGTGAGGAGGAAGACTGAACTAATGAACACATTAGAAGACTAACTAGGCAACACACACCTGAACAGAGCTAGAAAATATATACTCTAAACATGAACAAATAAACTCAAAACATGATACATGGTTTCCATTGGAAGGTGTGCAATAAAATCATTCAAGTCAGTTGAATCACTGTTTACAAATGCATTAAAAGATTTGAATGCGCTTTGCTTCGAGTCGGGCAGGTCTTTGACTCTACGTTGTGCATTAAAATGTGGTACCTGTAATAGTTCTGTTTGTCTTTTGAGTACATCAGTCTTTCAATGCATGGTCGTTCATCCACCTTCTCTTCCCATTTCCCATCTGTCCAGCCCTCTGCATAGCTCTGCAGCACAAGGATCTGGTCAATAAAGGGACCACCAGACTCTGAGATCAATCATAAAGATACAAAATGTGGAAATCATAATTGAGTATGTTTATAAATGCAATGTTTCTATTTAAATAAAATATGACTATCTAGACAGTGACGCAAGACCGTCATCATGTGGAATTGCTAAATACTTTAAACCCTTGCGCTATGTTGAAAATCCTCTAACACCTTTAGTGCTCCAAGTCAAAAATGACTGAATTGCTTGTAAATTGCTTGTGCCCCGAGCTATATTATCACCAAATATTGCATTCCATCTTTTTGTCGACTTTTTTTTTTTTTCCAATTAGGACAGGTTTTGTATTTATTTTTGGAAATGATTGATCATAGGCCTTATTGATCAGAGCTTCAGCACCTTTGGGTGAAAAAAAAACATTATTTAAAGGGATAGTTCACTTTGAAATGAATTTTTGGTATGTTTTACCTTACCTCAAGGGCATCCAAGATGTAGGCGTCTTTGTTTCCACAGTATTTTCAATTTTGATATATTTAGGTCAAACCGTTCTTGTCTGTCAGTCATATAATGGAGGTCTATGGTCACCACCTCAAAAAGCATGCACAGAGAAGTCCAAATTAAACATGATTTAATGACTCGTAAATGTGAGTACACATTGATGGCCCATGACAGTATTTATATCGTTTTTACCTCTTGTTACCACAGCCACGTCCAAGTGATCTGAAGGGACGGGCGCTTCGGTCTGCGCAAGCATCGGAAAGCGGCGGAAGTGAACTCTTGCACGTTTGCGGAAAAAAAAAATCAACGTTGTCTGTTGATACATCGAAATCGTTTTCCATTGCAATTTCCTGTATATCTAAATATGTTTAGATCATCACAGTGAAGGGTAACACTTCTGAAATCTGTGTAAACAATGAGTAACGTACACGCGTGAGAGATCACTTCCGGCGCCGTCAGAAGCGCCCTCGCCCTCAGAGTACTGGGACGTGACTGTGATTACAAGAGGTAAAAACGATATAAATACTGTTCGTTTTCTCACACAAACCGCTCGTTTCGTGTCTTAGGCCATCAATGTGTACTTACATTTACGAGTCATTAAACCATGTTTAATTTGAATTTTTCTGTGCATGCTCTTTGAGGTGGCGACCATAGACCTGCATTATATGACTGACAGACATGAACGGTTTGACCTAAAAATATCAAAATTGAAACTACTGTGGAAACAAAGACTCCTACATATTGGATGCCCTTGAGGTAAGCTAAAACATATCAAAAATTAATTTCAAAGTGAACTATCCCTTTAAGAATAATTGTGTCAATATTAAACAAAATATGGAACAAATGTGCACTGTTTGTGCTTCACCCTAATGTGCTTTAATGTTTAACCAGCAAATGTGTTTTAATGTGCTTTTATTTTGTGCAAAATGAAGTCACACTTGTCGTGATCATGGTCAAAAATGATCTGCCTACAAAACAATTGTTTATAAATCTCTTGCTATGCTATATTGTAACCAAATATTGGATTAAATATTTTTGTCAACTTGTTTTCTTTCAATAAGGACAGGTTTTGTTTTTATTTTAAAAGATATAGGACTCATTGATCTGAGGATACATTTCATGTCTGTGAAAACACAAGCCTTTATTACTCAAAATAGTTTCTGTGAACAGGTCTGAGGCCTTTATCTGTAAGACTTTGAACAAACAAATGGTAAACAAAAACAGCACAGCTCACCAGCAATGAATTCCTCATACTCGATGACTGGTATCTTAGCCTGCAGGCTGGTCACACTGAAGAATTCTCCCCAGGGGATGCGAACCTGATGTATATCAGGGCTCTGCCAGTGATATAGACGACCCCATGGAGGCAACACTAGCACCCAGTCACCCTCTTTCCTCAATGTCTTCAGCAAAGAGGCCATACGAATGTACACATCCCGGCGAAGATTGAAACCCTCAGGTGGATTCACATCATACAGGAGGTATCTGAGTATTACATAAAAACAGGTTCATTCCTACAGTTTAGTACAGTTTCACGCTCCCAACTTAGGCTATGTGTCTTAATGTGTTGGTTAAAATGTTCACTTATTTTTCTATTATTTCTAAAGTTTAATTAATCAAACTTTCAACACTTTGGTTTGGGTATTTACAATTAAAAACAATTTTTAATCAATTTTAGTGTGAAATAATCGATGTGATTTTTCTTTTTGTTACACTCTCCAATTAAAATGTTTCAAACAAGACGTTTTATTGTACAATTGTTTTTTTTTTCCCCAACTTCTATCTTTCTATGATTTCTCAGACTGGTCTCACAAAAAAGTTAATAAAATTGATTGAATTTAACCTACAACAAATTAGTTTGAGCATTTTTGAGGAATTAATTTTTCCATTCAATTTGGTTTAAAATATCCTATGTGATATTTCAATGTTGTCTCTCTTCAAATTAAAATGTTTTAAACAAAACATGTTTTTATTATTGAATGTTCATATGTTACCCTACTTCTATATTACTGAAAATCAGCTATCACAAATAAGTTAATAAAACTTAATGAACTGAACTTTAAATAAATTATTTTTAGCATTTTGAGCTATTTAATTTTTCATTAAATTTGGGGTGAAATATTCCAGGAGCTTAAAAATATAAATGAATATTCCATGTGCTTAAAAATATAAAATAATGTTGTCCTTTCAAACATGACAAAAAATATCAAAACGTTTCAAACAAAACATGTTTTTTATTGTAAAATTATTTATGTGTAAAATTCAAATATATTTTTATATATATTTTTAATGCATTTATAAAATGCTTTAATTTAACAGAAATGTACATTTCGGTTTATCGCAGTATTGTTTGTTTTCATAGTTATAATAATCATTTTATTAATATAATGATAATATGTAATAATAATGGTGATATCCAGTATAATATTATTTAATATGAAAACATTTCTGGTTTAGTGTCAATAAAGAGGTTCTTGATGATGGAGGTAAACGAGACAAAAAGAAGAAGTGGTTTGCTTCTTATAACCTCATAAACATCCTTGATTTTAAAATAATGGAGTTCAAAGGGTATTACAACACATGAACAAACCAACACATGTGAATTGAACAGGTCTGGGCAGTAATGTAAGCAGGAAGCAACCAGTATAACGAGTCCTACCGAACATCCCGCGAAGGGGCAGCCACCGGAGACAGCATTGAGTTTCCGGCACGAAATGCATCGTCGTCTGAGGCCGAAGTTAATTTATAGGATAGAATAGAGAGGATTAATAATACTGAATAATATCGTAAAATATGATGAAAGAGGAGAGGCACAGCTGTTCCCCCCCTGTTCGCCATGTCTCTCACACAGCCACGTATTTCCGGCGTCGGTACAGTTACCTAGCAACTCAGGCTGCTCTGGTGTGTTGGTAAAAATAAACCCAGGGAGTCGCGTTTCGAATCAGTGAATCGTTTTTGGAACGATTGGTTCAATTGATTCAAAGTTTCGAAAAGCTTCGTTTCTCCCATCACTTACTTAGGCACCTTCTGTACAGAACCTGTTTATATCGGTGTTTATTCTTTTTTTTTGTTATAAAAACCTAAATAAAAAAAATATAAAAATTGAAGTCTCGGCTGAAACTGTAGTTGGCAGTGTCGAAACTTTTGCTTTGACACATCGCGAGATTTCTTCGATGGTGTCGCGCCACCATGACATCATGAAGGAGGGCCAATGAACAGTGTCGCCAGGGTGAAAGCTCTCTGTGTACATTGATCCAGAACATCAGCTGAACTGTCTGAGTTTTAGCCATGTCATTAATAATTTTAACATCAGCGCATAGGTGAGTGTTCTTGAAGTGTCACATGTTTGATGCTATTTGTTTCGCTTATAGACTCCAGAGGTAAAATATTGCATGCAATTGAATGTAACTTACAGGACATCTTCTGCAGACAGTGCTGCAACACTATACTCTTTCCCAAAAAGTTTTGACATCGACTATTAAGTATATGATATCTAAGTGTGTGTGTGTGTGTCTACACATAAACATAACCAAGGATTCAGTTTCAAAATAGTTGGTTGCTTTTATTTTAAAAGATTAATTTTTAACAATATGTATAACAATTCAATCAATGTTACAAAAACAGTAACAAAAATATTAATTTTATCCCATACAGACTACGATCAATCTTTAGATTGCAGAGAATACAAGGACACATGGTAAGTTTAATGTCTACGGAGGGATGACGAGTATTCATGTTAAATATTAATATACAGTATGTGTATTATTCAGCTAGTCAGGACACACAATGAAATTGATGCTGCTTTTTTATTGATTTTGATTTAGAAATATAAATTGTGCATTGTGTTGCATGAGCTGGTCTATGTGTGCAACCCTTGACTGGTAATGTACATGTTATTTTTTATTCTGGGAACTTCTTTCTTTAAGTATTGTTTTATTACTGTATGTCTCTTTTCAGATGTCCAGTCAAGCTGGGACCGAAGTTCTGTTTGAGAAAGTAGGGAATGCTGGTGTCATCACACTAAACAGACCCAAAGCTCTCAACGCTCTGAACCTCACCATGATCAGACACATCTACCCTCAGCTCAAGGTTCGGGGAGACTGGAAACCTTTATTATTGTTACTGACCTGCTCTAACTCTATATGATCATCTCTGATTGTTGACCTGATTTGATCATTGTGTGTTTTGTAGAAATGGGACAAAGACTCCGAAACTGATATTGTGATCATTAAAGGAGCAGGGGAGAAAGCATTCTGTGCTGGTGGGGATATCAGAGGTAATTATCTAAGCTAAACATGCATTTTGTTTTCTCATTCACTCTTTTATGGATCCGTGCATAGATAATGCAGTAATGCCATTCACACTGAAATGCTAAAATGACTTTCCCAGCTGTCACCGAGGCTGGAAAAGCAGGCGATTCCCTTGCTCAAGACTTTTTCCGTGAGGAATACATTCTGAACAACACTATTGGTATGTTTTCACACTTTTGTTGCCAGTTTTTTTGGTTTGATGAACAGATTTATCTATTGATTATTTATTTGACCTTTTTTAGGCACGTATCAGAAACCTTATGTGGCCCTAATTGATGGAATTACAATGGGAGGAGTAAGTATTTATCTAAAGTTGTCAGCTTGCTGCACAAGCACACCAGCAGATGGTGCTGTCTGTTCTGAGTTAGCAGAATATGTCATTAAAGGAGTCCAAAGGCGATGTGGGCCAGCTTGTCTGTGTTTACAGAATACAATAAAAAGATTGAATGACAAAGTGTCCTGCTTTGTATAAACAATACATATAGCTGTGCCACACTTGTCACAGTGTCACTGTGAATTTGGGCAAACCAGTTGGACTCACGTTGCCACTGGTTCCTTGCAAAGTCTAGAGCCGCATACCAGCTTACTACTCCTATTTCTGCCATTGAAACATATGGCAGTATGTAAGAGTAAGAGTAGTATGCAGTTCCCAATTCAGCATCATTGTTCTCATTTGTAAACAAATGCATGAAATATATTAATTATCACAAGGATGCATAATTTTATGTGTTATTATATGACTATTATATGTGTTTTTAGTGCAATTTTCAATATCTCGCAGTCATGTTTGATTATATGAGCTGCAGGAAAGCTGTGACGCACTACGAGTCATAAACCCCTCTTTTAATCCTCTTAATTTCTATCCTGCACTGTGTATTTTATCCAGTAGGTTTCAGCAATGAGCTGCTTTTGCAAACAATCTTTGGGTTTCTATTGGTAGGCTAGCCTTTTGATTTAGTCTTGGATTGAGTAACCCTTAAAGGGATACTCCACTTTTTTTGGAAATAGGCTCATTTTGCAATGAGAGGTGCCTAGAATTTATTCTAATGAATCATCTGCTGTATATAGCGCTCATAGGTGCTGTGTGTAATATTTTGACTGTACTAAAGCATAAAAAATACCATATGTTTGCAGATATTTAGGAACCATGCTAAGGTTACACACTTGTTTCTCTGAAAATCAATGCTACATTCAGTTATGCTGCGTTCATGCTGTCCTAATTACTGTGGTCATCTGATTCCGCCTACTTTCCAATTCACTTAGTAGTATTTCAACATCCATGGAAGCCAGAAAATGAACTAGGTCAGAGATCGCAGATTCTACCCTACCTAAAAAGCCTCGGCTTGTCGAATGAATTTCTGTGTCTTGCCAGAAATTGGCATTCCCAGCTAAATCATCCATCCATCCATTTTTCAAACCGCTTCTCCAATGTGGGTACAGCGTAATAACATAGAGCTATAAATTACTTTTTTTTGATTATTAAATATTTTAAGTATTAAGGTTTATACATGCTAGTTTCCATGACAATATGTCTTTTCATTGGAGCTCAGTTTGCTAAGTTTCAAATGATTATTAAACAGCAAGCACAAAAATATGCACAAGCGGCAGCTTAATTTTTTTACTTGTCTGAATTCATTCACTCCTTCAAGTGGCCTATATTAGTGGGGATAGTGAATAGGGGCAGATTCGAACACAGCCCAGTATTGTGAATTTGGACTGCAATACCCATTTCAACCACTAGCTGTCAAAATTAAACTAAGCGATGTCGGGTGACGTGACTTTTTGTTGACGTTTAAAGTATTTTCAAACAAAACGGAGGCTAGATAGACCCTTCCTCCTCCTCATCTGCACTGACCCCCCCCCAAACCCCACCCCCAGGGCCTTCTTGTCAGTTATTGGCTGGAACAGTTTGTTATGTTTCGTGGACGGGTTGCCGCAGTTTGTTTTTGTTGCCATTTGTGGAGCCTGGGTTGTCTGCATAGACCGCGTTTTTTTTTACATTGTGTTTAGGGGACAGGCAGCTAGCGGATAGTGAGATGTTTGCTTTATGTGGCAAAAAATGTTTGGGCCTAAAAACGTGTGACATCATCGCTTAGAGCGGCATTAAGTTCATTTGTATTGTAGAATACTTTCATTACACCATGAATGTATTCATATGTACTAACATTTTAGTTCTTAACTGTAAATATATTTTTACACTTTTACCAGCATAACTGCGCATTTTACTGTCGTCATAGATTCATGGGGTTCTGGCGGTAGGAAAGCAATGTCACGGGGTGAATCTGTGACCTCCTGGTGTTTGATTGATCAGGGATTCTGTTCAAGGTCAAGGTACGGTGGGTCGACCTCAGTGCTGGACATTTTTTGGTCGTTTGATGCAGAGCTGTGTGTTGTGTGGGAATAGAATGACCATGCAAGTTCATGGAGTCCATGATGACCTCTGATGTCTGTAAGGTTTAAAATGGATTTTTCCATTTACTTTTATTTTTGAGAAAAATAAATGGGTTGTGGATGCAGAATTACAAATAATGTCATAATAGTACATAATAGATTTTTTTTCCATTACACTTTTTTATTCATCTCCATCATTAAAGTATGAAAGCCCTGAACAAACCACAAAGGGATAGTTCACTCAAAATGAAAAATGAGTATGCTATGTCAATTTTTCTGTGGGGAAAATTGTAATAATTTAAGCAGCAAATGACTTATCATTTTTAACCATTCAAAAACCTCTTTTATGTCTTTGTTTTGCCTTGTAGATCATAACAGGCATGGTAACTACGAGCTGTAGTTTTTTATAATTTTGCTATTTTTGGGTAATCTTTTTCTTTTATTTTCAAACTCATTATGTTTAATATTTGTTTGCTAACTATCTATTTGGGTTGATAGTATTTTCACCATTTAAAATCTAGCCACTAACAAACATGTTTTATATATATTTATATATATAAATAATTTATTTATTTTTTACTTTTTGGTTAATAGATTATCTTACATGATTATTGGTGGGTGATATTAGGGTGATTATTATCTTTTTTCGTGATATGAATAAATTTAAATATCAATGATATTTCACAATTATCGATACATGATAATTATTAATTACAGCAAAAACTAATACAAAAAACATTTCTTACCTGTTAAAGCATGACATTGCTCTTTTAAGTTAACAGGAGCTTTTTTCCCCACCACTGGCATTTTTAGATTCAGTGGTTTGCCAAGTACCTGATGAAGCTGTTTGCCTTTTTTGGGATATCTTTGATGAAGCGTTCCAAAGCTCTTTCATGTTAGAAAAATACCAGATTAAAGATGGTCTTTAAACATTTTTGGCAACATGTTTGTGCCATATTTGTCTACTAAATAGGGGGTAATGCTGTTTTTGATAGATACTGTTTTCCATCCTGGAGTTGATTTTTATATTTAGATATATTTAGCTGCCTACATTGTCTGCAAGTTTTCTGTCAGATTTCAGCCAAACATTTTGGAGAATGGATGAGAGTTTCCACCGCTTATAGGTAATTGATTTGATGCCTCCAGCTAGACGTTTCCCATTTGACTAAGAATACTTGCCAAACGATTCAGAGAGCTTATTCCCCCTGCTTCTTCTGCTCTGACTCTGCGATAGTTTGAGATGGTTGTTCTCACTTAATCGTAATCAACCTAATGAGTTTTCATGTACGGGACACATGTGCTGCTCCGAGTCTGATAACAACATGCTTCTCAAATCCCTCATTAATATTGTCTTTTAATGAGCAGCCCGTTGAGAATGTAGTCCCCAGGTGGTTTCGTAATAACTGATTTTATGATGTGTATTTTGTTAAACTAGATGAGTCCATGTCAGTCATGTGCTGTAATGATGATGACACATCAGCTTAAGGCACTGAAGTGATGAAGACGATGCTGTCTCATTTGTAGATCTTCTTTATGACAGAATAAGGTCGAGTTTTGCAGTGACACTTTTGGCTAGGTTATTTTGTATAATGGCAAATTAAAAATTTTTGTGTCTTGACATTCCTGAATATTTTCTTCAAAAGCTGTTTCTAACTTTTTTTGAGGCAAAGACTTTACGAAGATGCTGAACTACTTGGTTACTCACGTAACCTCAGTTCCCTGAGTTAAAGAATGAAGTATTGCGTAGCTATACTCGGTGGGAAAACTCATTTTCCTTGATTTACTGAAACCTATATGTAAAACACATTTGCAGCAATTTAACTGCACATCCAATGGCGCGGGCGCCTCTGATATGCAACCAATGAGACTACTCTATGTCATTACACATCAGAGCCCATCAAGGGGGCTAGGCCTGTATTAGTCCCCGAAATCGCCATTATAGCAGGTTTATATGACTGAAGCAACAACTATCCAGAAACAGTGCGGCCGGCTACGCAATACTTCGTTCCCTAATTCTGGGAACTGAGTTTACATGAGTTACCAAGTAGTTCCCTTTCAAACAGTCACTTCGTATTGCGTAGCTACACTCACCGGCCACTTTATTAGGTACACCTGTCCAACTGCTCGTTAATACTTAATTTCTAAGCAGCCAATCACATGGCGGCAACTCAGTGCATTTAGGCATGTAGACATGGTCAAGACAATCTCCTGCAGTTCAAACCGAGCATCAGTATGGGGAAGAAAGGTGATTTGAGTGACTTTGAACGTGGCATGATTGTTGGTGCCAGAAGGGCTGGTCTAAGTATTTCAGAAACTGCTAATCTACTGGGATTTTCACGCAAAACCATCTCTAGGGTTTACAGAGAATGGTCCGAAAAAGAAAAAACATCCAGTGAGCGGCAGTTCTGTGGGCGGAAATGCCTTGTTGATGCCAGAGGTCAGAGGAGAATGGCCAGACTGGTTCGAGCTGATAGAAGGGCAACAGTGACTCAAATAACCACCCGTTACAACCAAGGTGGGCAGAAGAGCATCTCTGAACGCACAGTACGTCGAACTTTGAGGCAGATGGGCTACAGCAGCAGAAGACCACACCGGGTGCCACTCCTTTCAGCTAAGAACAGGAAACTGAGGCTACAATTTGCACAAGCTCATCGAAATTGGACAATAGAAGATTGGAAAAACGTTGCCTGGTCTGATGAGTCTCGATTTCTGCTGCGACATTCGGATGGTAGGGTCAGAATTTGGCGTCTACAACATGAAAGCATGGATCCATCCTGCCTTGTATCAACGGTTCAGGCTGGTGGTGGTGGTGTCATGGTGTGGGGAATATTTTCTTGGCACTCTTTGGGCCCCTTGGTACCAATTGAGCATCGTTGCAATGCCACAGCCTACCTGAGTATTGTTGCTGACCATGTCCATCCCTTTATGACCACAATGTACCCAACTTCTGATGGCTACTTTCAGCAGGATAATGCGCCATGTCATAAAGCTGGAATCATCTCAGACTGGTTTCTTGAACATGACAATGAGTTCGCTGTACTCAAATGGCCTCCACAGTCACCAGATCTCAATCCAATAGAGTATCTTTGGGATGTGGTGGAACGGGAGATTCGCATCATGGATGTGCAGCCGACAAATCTGCGGCAACTGTGTGATGCCATCATGTCAATATGGACCAAACTCCCTGAGGAATGCTTCCAGCACCTTGTTGAATCTATGCCACGAAGAATTGAGGCAGTTCTGAAGGCAAAAGGGGGTCCAACCCGTTACTAGCATGGGGTACCTAATAAAGTGGCCGGTGAGTGTATATGCAGTGGGAACACTATGTAAAACGCTGCACCGAGTAACTGGTTGCCACTGCAACTCAGGATCCCTGAGCATACAGAACAAGCTATAATGCACATAATTATGTATATACCAGACCATACACCGACAGGTCTAAGAGAATACATCAGTAATCACAACATATCATACCCATAAACCCTCGCACACAGGCACAGAGTCGACGGGGCCCTAGCTTCAGATATAGTGTTCAACACCTGCATAGGAAGGTCCCCGGATAATCGTTTAAGGGCCACACATGAAGGGCCCATAAGTTGGGCCGCGGATGCCACAACGTTCCCTTCGCCTGTGTGAGGAGGTCTTTCCTCATCGGGACAGGCCATGGAGCTGTGTCGGATAACTGAACCAGCTCCGGAAACCACGGCCTGGATTTCCTAAGAGGAGCCACCAGAAGGACTGGGCACTTGCACTCTCTGACTCGTTTGATGACTTGTGGAATTATCGAGACGGGGGGAAAAGCATAGTGCATAGAGCATTGTGGGCCAACGCATCCCTGTCCTTTGAGAAGAACATTTTGCAGTGGGTGTTGTTTTTCAAGGCGAACAGGACGATTTTGGCCCTGCCAAACACCTCCCATATGAGACTGACCGTCTGTGAGTTTAGGGACCACTCGCCGAGGGGAGTGTTGCCCTGTGAGAGCACATCTGCGCCCAAATTCTGGACGCCCGGGATATGCGCAGCCCTCAAAGAGCTCAGATTGGTCTGTGCCCATAAGAGATCTCTCGCCATAACATGCAGGTAGATTGACCTGATGTCCCCTTGGCAATTTATGTAAGCCACAACATAACATGTTGTCCATGCGGACTAAGACGTGATGACCCCTGAGGTTCGACAGAAATGTCTTCAGGGCCAAACCAACTGCTTTCATTTCCAGACAGTTGCTGTGTAAGCTCTGCTCCGTGCTCAACCAGAGGCCGGATGCAGGCGCGGCCTCGTGTAGCGCCCCCTAACCCAGGTTGAACGCATTTGTAAAGACCACTTTTCTTCTGGAAATTGTCCCTATTGTCACACCCTCTTGGTACCAGTTCTGAGCCCGCCAGGGTTCCTTAAGCAACCGTGATTCACCCTGATAAACAGGCTGCCTCACTGCCATGCATGTGTCAGCACCCGGCGTTTCAGCCAGTGCTGCAGCGGGCGCATGCATAGTAATCCCACGCGAAGTACTGGCGATGCTGCTGCCATGAGTCCTAGCAGTTTCTGAAATTTCTTACTCTGATTGAGGCTGCAAGCGCTCCAATGAGCGTGCACACTCTGGTGTGAGCCGCACTCTCATCGTCACTGAGTCTAAAACGATTCCCAGAGAGATTGCACTCTGGCAGGGGGACAGTTTGCTTTTAGAAACATTGATTGTGAAACCTAGGCATTTTAAATGGCCGAGAATCAAATCCCTGTGAGCTATTAATTCGACCCTCAACTGTACTAGCGCCAGCCAGTCGTCGAGGTAAGCACGCGCACTCCTCTCTCTATCTCAGAGGAGAGAGTGCTACATCCACACACTTCGTGAAAGTGCGGGATGCCGAAGACAGACCGAACGGCAGAACTGTGTATTGATAAGCCTGTCCCTCGAAGGTGAATCTCAAGAATGGCCTGTGACCAGTGTTTATTTGAATGTGAAAGTAAGCATCTTTCAGATCCATTGAGACAAACCAATCCCCCGGGCGATTTTGCACAAGGATATTTTTGATAGTTAACATTTTGAAGGCCCGACGCATGAGAGCCTTGTTCAAATGCTTCAAATCTAGTGTGGGTCTGAGACTGCCGTCTTTTTCGGAATTATACAATAACGACTGTAAAAACCCGCTTGTTTTAATGCAAGGGGACTAATTTTATCGCCCCCTTTGCTAATAAATTCTGCTGTCTCGATAACCGCCTGAAACTTCGGGGGTCTGCGAGCGAATTGGAGCGAGTAGCCTCGCTTTATAGTGTTTATGACCCAATTCGACACATCAGGGATAGCTTGCCAGGCTAGAACCTGTGTGGCTAGGGACTGACACACTGATTGGGGTGGGCTGCCTAACATAGGGGGACCTGAAACCCTTATAATGTGATTTGTGCATACATTATGCTCTTTTTGTGCTTTATTTTGGTCGCCGTGAAAATGGTGTTTGTTTGCAAAGACGTGCTCACTGCTGCGGGCCTGTTTACAATAATAAAATCCCCAGCCGCCCGAACTGAACAGGGGACTGTAGGAAGTTTTGTTGGCTTCTTTGAGGGTGGACTGTCAAGCGCGGGACAATCGCCCTCTTTCTTCGTGTCGCGTGCTAGGACGACTTCAGCGGTGCCGTGTCTAGCACGATGCTGGGTCATGGGCCTTGGCGCCGGGGCAACGGAAACCGTTTCACCGCTCTTGACTGGACCTGGGCATCAGCCGCAGGGCGGGGCTGAGAGGGCTGAGAGGCCTGTTTCGTCGGCTTCACTGGCTGAGGCGTAGACAGGGCTGGCTTTGCTCGATGCAGAGCTAGAGCGTTTAGGCTGGAAGTGTTGCATGGCCTTGGACGTCTCTGTGCCTCCGTATACCTCTCTGCGTACCCCCTTCACCGCCGGGCCGAAGAGACCAGTCCTGTAAACCAGGGCGTTGAGGAACCTCGTCTTTAATATCGGTGAGGGGCCACTGATCTTCTTCGAACGGGACCGGTGAAGGTGATTGAGCAGGAGAGCGTGAGGCACGCGGGGACATGGCCGACGTGCGTTCACAAACATCCATGCTCTCAGGCTGCCGTTGGCTGCAGCGCTTCTTCTTCCGCGGCTGAAGTAGGGCAGAGAGAGGAGGCGCAGGTGACGTTGCAACACTAAGGTCAAGTGTCACATAAATAAATGAGGCGGGATCAATCACCATTTTGCCAACAGTTATATTCCCCTTAGGTCAAGTATACATTTTATCACCATACAACAAGCAAAACCTCATATATGTGCACCAACTCAAAGTCCAGAGTTACCCCAATTGTCCATGGTCCACCACCATTGTAGGTGTTTAAGATATTAGAAGTACATCGTCCATGTTTGTTTGCCAAGGGTTAATTCCACAGAAAAAGTGTCTTTTGTTCAGAAGTCCAGATACACTTCCAAGTTGAAGATAACAACAAGAGCTTGAACAAGTTGAGAACCCTCAATTTCAAGCAGATACCAAAACCCTATTGAGAAGTTGAACACAAATTTTCCTCAACAGGGTTTTCCAAGCATGGAAAGCCTTCCTGATATTGTTCGTTGCTCAGACTCGCTTTCCCAGTTTAAAACTAGACTCAAGACGCATCTATTTAGCCTGGCATTCATACAAATTTCTTATCTTACAGTTACTATAAATTTGGCCTCTAGTTTATAAACGCCAGAGGAGAACTGGCCCCCGATTAAGCCTGGGTTCTCCCAAGGTTTTTTTTTTTTTTTTTTTACATTGGGTCATCTGATGGAGTTGTGAGACGCCATTGGGTCACTTGATGGAGTTTTTTCTGTGGTGATGCCGATATTTAAAGCTAAGTGCTTAATGGTTGATAAGATGCTAACATGCATCGGTTGTACGATGCACTATCGTTAAAAAGTTTGTGGTGAGTATAAAAGAAAAAAAAATAAATTATTACTTCAGAAGGCTGTCTAGTGATTGTGAATTGATAGACTGAGAGAAAGACAGTCCAAAATCGACCTTATTGATGCGACAGCCAGTGTCTCTTTACAACCGTGATTAATTTGATCTTCCAGATGGAACTGGATTAAATATTATTCCGATCCCCATCTTACTTCTGAAGTGATGCCGCCTGAATCATAATCATACACTGTTTGTTCGTTGGCCAGAGGAGAACTGCCCACTGGCCCCCCACTATTTTTTCTAGTTCTGCTGCTCAGCTGAAACAAACTTTGTTGCATTATTTTCCTGCTATCAATGTAAAGCTGCTTTGAAACAATCTGTATTGTTAAAAGGTGACTTCACTTGACAAAGATATTCGGCCTGTATTGGTAATCTATAATTATTAATATAACCGATTAAAAGATCTGGTAATCATTTAGCTGTGTCTGTAATGCAAGAGCATCAGCTGTGTGCTAGGGTTGCTGTGTTGTACCATTTGTTTCTAATCCTCCGTGGTGCGGGAACAATCTGGAGTTTCAGAGCACATAGAGATATGGTGTGCCATACATCAGTAGACTGTTTGTTATTACATTCCTGCGTCTTCTGCTTAGGCGATAGTCATGATGCAGGGTCTCAAACACTACTAAGTCACTGAACATGTTATTGGTGCTTCACTATAGCAACAGTGCATAGGGAGAGGCTTAAGTTCTGACACAGAGCATATGGTGCACAACGTTCCAAATTTACTTTGTCCACTCTTTTTCCACTGCTATTGTTTTACAGGACAAGTTCAGGAGCAGTTGCTCATATCTTGTTTTTTTGGATATCTTCACAGATCCTTTCTGTGTCAAAAGAAGTGTCATTCCTTTCTGTCTTAAGTGACAAAAGAAATGCTGTTCGAATATTTAAATGCTATTCTTTTGAACTTTCTATTTATCAAAGCTAAAATTCAGCTTGGTGAGCATAAGAGACTTCTTTCAAAAACGTTCTACAATGTTTGAACAGTAGTGAAAGTCAAACTTAAAATGAGGATGATTGTATTAGACAACACAATACCAAAGCAAGTGGCATCTATGGTTTAAAGATTGGTTTAGTGAAATTTCGGTTGCACCAAATTTGTTAACCAGAAAGACAGTATCTTTAAAAGCATTTTCTGTTTTAATTTACAACCTTAGAAGCTCTGTAATTTGTGCTTGTACTAATTCTTTAAAACAAAATGTGTTTTATACTTTATCTAATGCAGTTAATGTCACCATGAACTGTGCTGTCCACAATTGGCCACAAACCTTTGAACGGAAGTCTTTGTTTTTTCCGTTCCGTTCTTTTCTGATTTTCACACAAATATATTGGATATTTTAGAAGCCTTGTGCTTGTGCACAAGCCATATGGACCACGCATACAGATTTGCTACGTCATGTGGATGAGTAATATATTTTCATTTTTGAGTGAACTATTCCTGTATTAACTTACACTAGATGAGTGTGAGACATAAACCCTCATCTTTCCATCCCATCTGTGAACATGGTACACAATTATTGATCTGTACTGTTTTCTCTGTCTCGGCAGGGCGTGGGTCTTTCAGTTCATGGACGGTTTCGTGTGGCCACTGAGAAGACACTGTTTGCCATGCCAGAGACGGGTATCGGTAAGAGACAGCCAGTGTTCCCCTCTCTCCCTGTGGGCTGTAACTGGGTTATAATCTGAGTTTTCATTAATAATGTAAAATGGCTTTGGCTTCCCAGAAATCAATAGTACTTCATCCCAAAAAATGGACGTAAAAAGTGAATGTGAAGCAGCATTTGCCAAAAAAAGGCTCAGATTTTTTGTTATGCTGGTTGAAAGTCTCTTCATATCCTGATAGCAATCACTAAGTCAAGTGGTCTTAATGGATTTTTATGTGTGTATGTGTATATATATTACCTCCGCACACACTACTCACGCAGACATCACACGTCATCAACGCGTTTCATGTATGTGTTTCAATATTACACACTACTTGGTGTAGATCTGCTTCTCTGTTACGTGTGCTCAGCAAGACTTGTTTTGTGTTTGAGCACTCCCAAGTTGTGTTTTACTGTAACTTCAGAAGCTCTAAACACGTGAGCAAAAGCACCAATCTCATTGGTTGGATAGTTTTTGACGCGGCGCGTCAAACTAAAAAAAACGAACCCGAGGCGTTTTTAAAAAAATTACGCTTTTACGCGTGGTATTTTCCGGGTCGGTGTGCATACTCACATTTTCGCCCCTTTGTTTAGTCACGAGGCGTTAAACGTCTGCAATTATTTATTTATTTTTCGCAAATATTATTTCGTGAGCGCTATTCGTGCTGGTGTGAACCGGTCTTTAGACAGACGTCAGCCACTGAGCACCTCACCCGAAAAAGCAGCCATCTTTTACAGTTCCTCCTGGACCAAAAAAAATTAGCTTATGTTGCGTTCACACCATAACTACTGTAAAGGAGAAACCCGTGATATTATAATAGAATTTATGCGTTTCAATGGCAACACTATCAACTCCGAAATGAATCCGCAGCGGTTAGGTGGTAAATGTCATGTTCATTATTATTTTAATGTAATGTGTTTTGAGACATGAGGTAGTTTAAGGCCGTGTGTCCACCAAAGCGTTTTTATCCAGCTGAAAACGCTAGACACTGCTGAAGACGGCGAGCTTTGGGTGCTTGAAAGCGTTTTGGCAGCGCAGCGTTTTTTCCGTTGAGACGTTATGTTGCTATGATACATAATATCCTCAGCATAGTTTACTTGTAACTGATTTCACAGATAATTTGTTTCATACTAAAAATTTATTTTTCACCCATTCTGTTCGGTTAGCTCTGCTGGTTGATGTCATTGTGCAGAAAGAATGTTGTGACAGTTGGTCAGTGTGGTTTAGTCCCGCCCCTCCTCCACTGTGATTGGACGGCTGGGTAAGAAGTGACAGTGATGACCGCTGTGTTTTATCCAAAGTTGAACATTTTCAACTCTCGGCGACCTGTAAAAAATGCTGGGTGCTCGGTGCTTCAGCGTGAAAAAAAAAAACGCTCAGCGCCTCGTTACGCTCATGGCGTTTAAAAAAACACGGCGCTCCCATTGAAAACAATTGAAAACGAACGCCAGGCGCATGGAAAAACGCTTTCATGGACACACTGCTTAACGCATTTTGAAAGAGACGTGGTTTTTGAGACAATATGTAGGGAGGGTGGGATCTCATGCTTTCAAAGCTAACTTGCTATTGCTAACCACCCTGAAAATTGCCTACCCTACCTTTAAATATTACTTTGCATTTTGACTGTTGAATCATGTCCAAATCAGGGGGGACATGATGCGATAAAAGGTATTTTTCCCATGTTCGAGTTTTTGTCCTAACCAGTCACAACAGGGGATTCTATTATGGTAGCTGTTTCTAAAACTATGACAATGATACTCTCACGTAATGATTAATTGATTTATTTAATCTTAAAAGTGTCTAATATTACCATACTAAAGGCGACAGTGGATAATTCAACTCAGAGCTTGAAAATAAATTAGTAGAGACAAGAACATTTGAATTGTGAAATCAATGTGAACAAACAAGTGTTTTCAGTAACAACGTTTCATTCAGTCAGTGTTTTTAATAGTGTAAAAAGAATATGTACCTATCTATTTGATTGCGAGCACAGTGTGCCTGTCGAGAGAGCTCTGCCCACACGCTCTTCTCATTGGCTGTGTGAGATTTTATCGATTTTGTCACGTCTCATATAGCGGTCTGTCGCAACTGATGTGGATAGATACATTGCTTGTCACTGGTATCACGTCTGATTAACTAGATAAACTATATCAATATTTCAAATCATGGCTAGTCAAATTACAAGCAGACCAATGATGTTATATCTGCCTCTGAAACGACACAGCACTCATCTTTGTAACTATAAAAAACCCCTTTGGCCCAAAGACCTCTCAAAACAATCTTTCAAAGCAAATTGTTCATGTCAGTATTATGTGGAAAGTGCATTGAGAGATGTTGTGGATGCTGTGCTCTCTGAATGAGTAGCATGCTGAAACGCTCCACAGACAGCGGGAATCTCCGTTTCGCTCATGGAAGGAATTCTGGCGATGCGGGTGGCGTCCCATCAATCTGCTGCTGATATGTAAGTGAGTGGGTCTTGTTCCAGTCGTGAAGCCAGCAGATGATTCTTGCGCTGCAGTATACAGATTTCATTCCCTAACCTCTCATCTGGTCTAGGTTTGGTGGAAATCACATGTGGACAGCTCAGTTCATCGTGACATTAAATGCATTAGATAACAAACTATAAGAGCCAGTTTGTTTTAAATGACAAGTAGAAGCACAAATTGCCAAGTTACACAAAAATGTCAAACGTTTGGTGTTGCTAAGATTTTTTTTTATGTTCACCAAAGCTGCATTTATTTCATTGTTTATTTGCATGTAAAATGCAAAGATTTGCTATTTAATTTACAGGAATTACATGAATTCCTGTGATGGCAAAGCTGAATTTCAGCAGCCATCCTGTCTTGATCCTTCAGAAATCATTCTGCTTAATATTTTTTGTGGAAACCGTGATACTTTTTTCCCCACGATATTTTGATGAATCGACAGTTCAAAAGAACAGCATTTATTTGAAATAGAAATATTTAGCAAGATTTAAAATGTCTTTCCTGTCACTTTTGATCAATTTAATGTATCCTGGCTTAATAAAAGTATTGAATTCTTTGTAGAAACTGAACTTGCCCTAAGTACGGTACAGGTTCGGTTCAGTTCGGAAGGTTCGGTTCGGTTCAGAAGGTTCGTTGGGAAGGTTCGTTGGGAAGGTTCGTTCGGAAGGTTCGTTCGGAAGTTCGTTCGGAAGGAAGGAAGGAAGGAAGTTCGTTCGGAAGTTCGTTCGGAAGTTCGTTCGGAAGTTCGTTCGGAAGTTCATTAGGAAGGAAGGAAGGAAGTTCGGAAGTTCGTTCGGAAGTTCATTAGGAAGGAAGGACGGAAGGAAGGAGAAGGAAGGAAAGAAGGAGAAGGAAGGAAAGACGGAAGGACGGACAATTTTTTAACATAAAATTACCATTTCATGTATTGTACCGGATTTAGCGAGAGGCTATTTTTCATCCATAGTCCCCCAGACAAGACAAAGCTAACAAAAACATTACACAGACAATACCAATGTTCATATACAATAAATGCACACATACTGTCAAGGCCATAAAACAACATAAATAAATAAATCAGTCAACCAATCAATTTAACTAAAACAATCTCAATAGCCAGCAGACAGGCTTAGAAGGACACAAGGGAAAGAAAATTAAGACAAAATGTACATTTTTTTGGGTCCAAAGTGAATGTTTCCACATCCATCTTTTATAACCATTCCCTCATATAATATATGTGTGCTGCTGTCTCACTTTTATTGCACATGCTTTAGATTTTCCGTGCTTCTTTTCATTCCATGTTCTAATCACACCCTGTGAATGGTATGTTGGGAGCCTTGATGCGGTATAAATCAGATTGTCTGTGATGAATACCGTGCCCTTGTCCATATCACATGCTCCCACACATGTAGGCAGAAGTCTGCCTTGGCTATTGTAAATCATTCTAGACCAGGGGTCACCAAACTTTTTTCTCTGGGGGCCACATTATCGTTCCTGACTGTGATGGGGGGCCGGGGCTATATAAAATAGAATTGTGTGACCAAACTGACCACCAGCAGGCCTCATAGTAGAGATTACTAGCCTGGCACAGCCATATTTGTTTATCATTAATAGTTGTTTGCAAAAGTAGTAATCGAGTCTTCACACTTTGTTTTAATTTGAAATACCACAGATTTTCCATTTATTTATTTTCGAATACAAATAACATCAAACCTGTCAAGGTAAGAAACATCTGCCTAGTTGAGGTGAGTGGCACTGGTAAGGATGAATGAAAAATTATAAATTATAGGTAGGCCTGTTACTATTTATAATAATTGTGTACAGCACTTAATAAAGGTCAAATAAATAGGCCTATTAAATAAATAAATAAACATTGAAATTATAACAACAACATGAGTAATAGAACTAGTCAGCTCTTATGCCTATCCAGGTGAGCATGCTCAATAAACAACAAAATACCAAATGCAGACATGTTATTATTTTCCAAAAAGCAATTTAAAAAAATAGGCCATGACGACTTTTGGGGATTGCCGGTTCAAGTAGTGGGGGGCAGAGGGGTTGGGGGGCCAGTCAAAGGGGTGTGGCGGGCCTGATTCGGCCCGCGGGCCTTAGTTTGGTGACCCATGTTCTAGACTCTTAATGAGAGCGCTTTACAGCATTTCCTCTCGAGCTGCACAGCGTCCTTCACTCTTGCGAGCCTTGGGTAAAGACTCCCTGCAGAACTGTTAGAGTGGCAGGAAGTAGGGCTAATCACGGTCTGTGACACATCTGTTAAGCGTGTGTGCAATTGTGGGTGTGTGCATTTGATTGAGTGAACGCTCGGAGTCTGTGTGCTATCACCCACTAATTCCATTAGGAGCCCGTGTTTCCCAACCCCAGATGAATGAATAATCCTCTTTGGGTTAGCACTTGTCTTAATGGTTTATTCTGCGGTAAGGCGGCCAGCCTCATCTGTCATGTAGCCGGTACTTCCTTATAGTTCCTTCCGTATAGCTATGGTTAAACAAGTAATACATCATCATGTGTGTGTCTGGGATCGATGTGGATGTTTCTTTTGCACCTCTGGTTTGAAGAATGCTGTCGAATCCTGATCAGTTTGAAGTGTGTCCCAGTTACACTGGTGTATCCCCCACAAGGTGATTGGCCTTGCTGACCTCCATCTCCCCCTTCTTGGCTCTAGTAGTCCCACCCATTCATGCACAGGGACAGCATTTGGATAATCTCCAATTATCCTGATTGAGGTACAAGGACCCACGATGTATTTACAGACTTATTTTCATGCCGATTAAAAAAAAGCATTAATAAAAAAATGCACTAATTTTCCCCTCATTAATTTTTGTATTTAGTTTTACATCAATCAATGTAAAATTAATTTATTTAAATAATTAATTTACATTAATTCTGAGTTTTATTGTTTATTTTAGATAAGAATAAAGATAGAATACGTTTTTTAGATTCTATTTTATTTCAGTTTATATTGTTTCAAGTAACAATTTTTTTTTTATGGTTTTAGTTTTAGTTAAAGATAATAACTCTGACTTGCAAACAAACAATATTTTGATAGTTCTATATGCTTTTCAGGGAAGGTTTCACAAATTAATACTTTTAAAAATATGTTTAAAATGAGTCAATTTACTATTTTCAAAAAGTACCTAAACTAAAGCCATTAATTGCAGTACAATTATCTATAAGATGATGAGACTCCAGTCATAGCAGTGTAATAAAAGTTTTAATGGAAATCTAAATATAAATGTTTTAAGCAGATTTGCCATAAGTTGCACAAACACATAGTTGCGCCCCGACTCGCTCCTTTGGTTGAGCCCCTGCTACTATGTGGGGTTGCTTATACAAACAACATTTTATCGAGTTTTTTTTTTCGTGCTTTCCTGTCATGTTGTGCTTTAAATGCTCCAGGCGAAGTGGGATTCCAGAAGGAAAGCACCAAGAACAGCATGTTAGCAGTAGCTTTGAGCCGTTTGTGCTGAGCTGTGAAATTCACCCATGGTGGCACCTTCTCTGTCAATGAGCCAGCCATCTGTGCGTCGAAAATGCAACCCACCCCCCAAGCCAACCCTGCAACCTGAACCCCTCCTCTCCACCCCCTTCTGCTTATGGATTAAGGGGCTATTTGGGTCTTAAAACTATGCCAGCCATAAGACAAAACGACTGGGTGCACGGGCAAACGTAATCTGCATTCATGATATTACATTTGCCTTCTGGAATCAGGTCAGGGGACTTAATCCTGTTGCGCCTTATTCACAATTCTTGCTCATGCTGAGTGTTTATGAGGGATGTCATTTTCTCAGCCTTTGCCATTTAAAAAAGCACATCAGGTTAATAAGATTGTAGCGCAGCACTATGCCATTTTATAATCACATCCTGCTGACTGAACACTGCATTTGGTAACTGGTTATGGCATAATTAGCAACTATTTATGAGGCCATCCTTAAAAAAGGGTCGGTAGGTAGGTCTATATTTTTTTTTCCAAGATTCAGTGTAAAAAAAAAAGGTACAATTTTGGAGATGGTGATTGTGAATTTAAAAAAAAAATGCATATTGTGACGTCACTGACTGGGTCTTCAAACTGTGCATCCACCGCTAGGTGTTAATGCAAAATACGACCAGTTACATTTTAGGCTCAAAATGTCACAAAATGTATAAAATATCTATTTGTTATGCATATATACATGAGATCAGCAAAAACAAGTACAAACACATGGTCAAACAAAGAATACATTTAAACAAATTAGCCTATATACACAGTGCTTTAATTTCAGGAAGGTCTAAAATTAGCTTTTCAGTCAAGTCTGTCGCTCTCTCTGAAAAGAAACTTAATTTAGCTAGTAATCAAATGTAAAATGACACTGCATAGTTTATCATAGTTAGATTAATGCTTATTAAAGTTTAAGTTATTCATTCAAGAGCTGTGAGTGATTTTTATCTGCCTTTTGTTGTTTGATTCGCATTGGCTCAATCGTCACGTTTATTAGACTACTGCCCCTTTAAGACCGAATGCAGAACTCTACTGTAATAGATGACTGATGCACCATCATTTTCTCCCAATTTACATCCAATTAAGACATAAACTGTGTTTAAATGAATCTCAGAGCAGGTCATTTTATATTTTATGTATATTTGATGGTTTAGATGCGCACATGAAGCCCAAAATGAGGCGATAGCCTACTTTTCTTGTCTCGTTTTAGTGCATTTCGGAGCCCGTGTCGCGCGTCGTGAACAACTTCTCTTGCGCAGACTTTTGTGCTTTTAATAGCTCTTTTAATGATTGAACGCGTCCGCAGTTTAGCAACAGTACAGACTGCATTTTACAACAATCACCGATCATGCTGATTCTGACGGTACGTTTGGGTTTTAGGAAGAAATGACAGCGCAGCGCTGTGAAGGGAAGTTGCGCTGGACACAATGCGTCTGTAATGGTTTCATCTCAAATATCTTCTTTTTATAATCTTTGAAAGCGGAAATCTAAAATACAATTAGAATAATATCCCAGATCTAAAGTGTAACCACGTTTTGTCCTCATTGTCACTCATTAAGCAGGGCTGTCGTGCTGTGCGCGCTGTGGCTCCGGGTGAGAGATCGCTCTCTTCTGGACTGCGAATAGCAAAATTGCATCACAGACAAATTGTTTAATATTTTTATTATAGAAATGGTTGATATTCAGCCCCGTTGCCCTTTTAATACCGGGTACCAAGCGGGAACACTGAAACGAGCGAACGTACAAGCCATATAGTGACACGCTTAACGTTAAACCAATGGTGTAAACATAATCGGATGACTATGACGCCACGGGTTTTTATTTAAGAAAGAACGTAGCCTACGTTTGTTGGCTATGTAGACACAAGCAACTTTTACAATACTAACTAAAATATAATTAATATTATTTTATTGAATTTGAATTAGTCGTTTGAAGAGTAAAAAAAAAATCGGTCGGTCTGAACGCAAGTTACAACCGGCAAGTCGGTCGGACTAAAATGAAAAAAAAAAAAAAAATTGGGTCGGCCCTAAATTGACAGGGTCGGTCGGGTTACGGCAAACAAGAATATTTTTAAGGGTGGCCTGATAGGGTTTCTCTTCGGGTTTGTACGTCTAACATAACTCTTATAAAGGGTATAAAGATAGGCTGTCAATTTAATTCTTAATGTAGTATTACATATTTTCAAGGTATTTTTTTAATCACATCTTTTGGCTTTAGTGTAATGACAATATAAAATCCTATTTTTTTATTATTATTTTTTTTTTATCATTTATATTTAATTCTCCAACATTTAGTATCTCCATGTTTTCTCTGGCCCGTGGTCGCAAAAAACCTTAGTGTATTTTTCCACCCATATTCCCTCCAAAATGAGGAATTTGTGGTTTTCATTTCCAATGATATTTATTTATTTCCCCCCAATCCTGACCTGACAACACTATTTGCCTCCCTCTCCCATTTTTCTTTTATATATAAAATCATATTATTTAATGTTGTCTTTATACTTTACTATTGTTCTTACACACTATGAATGGGTCTTTTGTACATGGATTGTCCCTTGGCATTATCATATTTGTAGTCATTGGTATCTAAAATTGATACTACTCTTAGTGACTCTTTGTTTATTCAATTATTTCCTCAATCACAGTTGTGATATTACTTATGAAATCTCTTGAGGAATTGTAATAATTCCCTTACTCAAATTTCCCTTATTCCTGTGGCCTGAAATTAATCTTTTTCTTATGTAAAGCTTGTGTAGCAGATTTTTAAATTAGGATTTTGTTTTGTGTGTTGTGTTGTTTCTATAGGTCTGTTCCCTGATGTTGGTGGTGGCTACTTCCTGCCTAGACTTCGAGGCAAGCTGGGCCTTTTTCTCGCCCTGACAGGGTTTCGCCTCAAAGGAAGAGATGTTCAAAGAGTCGGGGTTGCTACTCACTTTGTGCAGTCCGAGAAGGTAATGCATATATTTCACTGTAAAAATATTGTTGGTTTAACTTAAAAAATTAAGTAACCTGGTTGCCTTAAAATTTTAAGTTGATTGAACTGGAAAAAGTGAGTTAATACAATGAAGGAGATTAATTTAATTTAATCATCAGAAACTCAAAATAATAAGTTATCTCAACTAAATAAATTATTTAAGTTGATTTGACAAAAGAAAAAAAAATGTGATGTTTTACAGTGTAGTAATTGACTGATACATATTGGCTACTTCATATGACAATATTTGGCATAAATATATATCAGGTGTCAATTTGTCTACTGATGACCTTGTGAATAGATAAAGCAAATTTTTCTTTTGTCAAAGATTTTTGTGAATTGAGTAAATATTGTAATGTTAAATATTACTGTTCATTTCATTCATCTAATTTGCTTTCATTAATTTAAAATATTATTTTATATATTTTTATATATATTACAAAATATGAATAATATACTGTATATAAACGTGTAGTTTATGAATGTATTTATATAGTATAAAACATGAATTACATTTTATTATATATTTATTATATAATATAAAATATGCCGTTTATATATTACCATATATATATTATAATTTGTTAAATTATAGTTTATTTAATATAACACTATATAAAATATTTGATTTGTGTGTGAGTGTGTGTACATGCACGATTGCGATTTTAAAGACAGCGATTGAATCCTTAATCTGATTATTGGAAATAATCACATTATTGGTGCGCATGTACTGTAAATGCAGTCATTGACAAAACCATGCAGCATTTTCACATCCAGCTCCTGGTTTGGACACAGTAGGAAGAATAAACTATTGTGATTGTAGGACAGTTTCGAGAGGATGGAACTCAAATTCAAGGTAATGGTGTCCGAGCTGTGCTAGTGCCAGCCTCCTGGGCTTTTGGGCTGCAGGTTCTTGATTTGAAGGTACTGGAAGGAGAGGAGTTAGTCAGCACTTTCAGCAGCAGGGGGCGACTGAGCACTGACACTACACCCAGTCCAAGTGCCAGAGGTGAAAATGAGTACCAGGGCTTGGCACTGCTGGAGAGAGAGGGGCATACAAGCCTACACACACGCTCACATCCTCTGGCCAAGGACAGATGACCAGCAGGATCTGACATACACGTTACTCACAGAAGTGACTTGTGATAAAAATAACCACATAAGGGCTCATGAGGACAGTGCGTTTGTTTGTACAGCAGAAGTAGTTATGAGCTGATTCACTTTCATTTATGAGCAAACGCATACTGCATAAAAAATAATACATTGAGTCAGGCTATATTATCATTCAACCATGAGCAGTACAGAGTTAAGGCATTTTTTAGGGCAAACTGTGATATATATATGTGTATTTTTATTATTATTATATTTTTTTTCAGACCTAGAAAGCTTATGGAAATTAAAAAAAAAAAAATTCCATGAAAAATCATGGAAAACGGAATTTCTATAGTGAATATGCATTTTTTTAGTCTAAAATCAGCTAGAAAATGCTCTTTCTGGTAATAATCTCTGTAAGATAATTTAATTAATAATAAAATAGACTGATTTTTCTAATGGCTGGTGCAATGTGTGAGGCTGATATATGCATTCTACAAGTCATGACTGCAAAAATGCTATGAACTTGTATTTTACACAATATTTATAAAAAAAAAAAAACACTGAAAAGGTGTTTAAAAGAAAAAAATATCCATTGCTACTTATTGATACAGTCTCATATTGGTATCACTCTGAGATGTCTCTCTCTTGCTCTCTGTGTGTGCATTTCTCACCAATTTGTATTGTTATCCAAAAAGAAAAAGTGCATTTTAAATTCCTGGATGATGCATTTATTTAACCAAAAAAAAAAAAGTTTGGAATTCTGGACACTTCTTGATCTAAATCGTCACAGATTGCCTTGCTGAGTGGGAAGAAAGGGTTATCTGACTGACTCTAATGGAGGATGACAAAAAAGTTTAAACCTCATACACTACAGTACATGGTCATAGTGTTTAGTACGCCATTGGGACACTACGCCAGTTAGTTACAGATTAGCTCTGTTCCAATGAACCTCATAAATTATCTATTTGAAAGAACTCATGACAAAAATAGCGCTACTGAAGTGCACTAGACTCAATTCGTTCACAATTGATTTCAGTAGAGATTAGTGTTGGTAATCTATAAACTACAGTATGGTAATCTAAAATCTCTATGTGGATAAGCTCTGCAAAATTCCGAGGACAAAATAATTCCATTAGAAATCCTCGTGAACGGTCGTTCACAAAAAAATTGACTTGACTTGTTTTATGTTGTTTCACCGTGCCCCTTCAGTTTCCATCAGAACACCTTGTAAAAAAATCCTGTTGTAAACAAAACATTCCCTTCTCTGCTCCTCAGTATCTGATTTAGACCCACTTTTTTTCCTCCCTTTAAGGTTGAGAATTTTCCTTTTTTCTCTCTCTCTTATCAGATTGCATCTCTTGAGAAAGATCTTGTTGACTTGAAGTCTCCATCAGTCAGTGACGTGGCTCAACTACTGGATACTTATCAAGAACAGGTATGTGACAGAGGCAGATGTGACTTTTTAAAACTGTCTGTGCAGACTTTTACAGCCTCGGTGCTCGCAGTTACTCTGCACAGTGGTGGGCTTGTATAATCGGTTACCATAGCCACAGTATACAACACTCATGGATCTACTTTCAGTGCATCTTTATATGGTTCAAATTAAATGCCATGTGGCGACACAAGTGTGGAAGATTTTCAGCAAAAAATTAACAGCCCTGTGTAGTTCCAAACCGGTATCACTTTCGACCTCGAGTGAAACTCGAAAGTAGTTGTTTAAAAAAAATGTTGAATGTTTTAAACAACATAAAATAGAGCCAGACCGATATTATCGGCAGACCGATATTATCAGCCGATATTATTAGCTGATATTATCGGTATCGGCAGTTATAATGGCCGATAAATGAATATTTCAAAAATAAAATAAAAACGGACAAAACGCGCTTTAACCATGTCATGAGTGTTGAAGTTGTATAGTTTATCCACCAGAACACTCCCTGTTGGCAACACTCGTTGAGTTGGTCACGATAAATACATTGCTTGAATAATAATTAAAAGAACATCCCCATCAGTTCTCTTAACTCAAATAAACATAACAAAATTTGTGACTATGTCCAGTTTTGCTGTGGTTAAATAAGCCGAGAGAGAAGCGGAATTAGCTAGTAATAATTATGTTACGTTGTTACAGTGTAGTTGACTGACTGTCCTTTTAACTTTTGACAATGTGAATGAAGTATTTCTTAATACTTAAATTAAGTATTTCTTTAAGACAGCAACATGACATCATGACATTTGCGTAAACATATACGCCACTTTCGAGTCAGGTGGCGTGTCATCTCTACGCATTTTGAGCTATCCGCGTGTATGCGTATATGTCTACGCCATTAACGTCCGCGTCATTCCGCGTGTCTGAACACGCAGTCAAATCTCCAGTCATAAATGCCATTAACCCCAGTGACGGTTAAGTTTAGGGATGGGGTTGAGGTAAGTCATATCTTTTTTTTACCTTGGATGGTAAGGGAACAGTCAAATGCCATTAACCCCAGTGACGGTTAGGTTTAGGGACGGGGTTGAGGTGAGTCATATATTTATATAACGTTAAGTCAACGGCGTTCATAAACACGCTGAAAGGCGATTATGCGTCTTGATAGCACGCCAAAAATGGAAATACGAATTGGCGTGTCATACACACGCTACTTCATGAGATCAGTCTGAAGACAGTTATAGCAATGAGACGTATCATCTCTCCTTGGCCTGCATGTTATATTGAAAATGTATGTTTAACACTTTGCAGTATGACGTTATCCATAGCTAAATTATGGCTCATCATAGACTAGCTAACCACAAAGCTAGTTAATGCCACTATCATCAGTCTGTTCTGTGATGACAATAAAAGAAACAAGATTGTTTTTAAAATGCATTATCAAATTATTTTAGTTAACTGTTTTGTTGCGCGTTTCTAAAAAAATAAAAATAAAAAAAAATATCGCCCGATATATCGGACTTTTAAAGCCAACAAATATTTGTATTGGTATCGGCCTTCCAAATCCTTTATCGATCGGGCTCTAACATAAACCCCACTGACTTTCACAATATGTACAATAATAAAATAAAAAACATCATCTTTTATGTTCCACAGAAGAAAGTCATGCAATTATATTAATAATTATTACAATAATACAACTTGTATGTTACAATATACAACTATAATATAATGTAATATTATAGAATTAATATAATTTAAAACAATATAATACATACAGTTTGTTTTCTAGGCCTGGGCCTGTTGCAATTATTGATTAATCGTCTGATCATGGTTATTCCATCTAATCACAATTATTTTTGATTACCGCGATAATTGTGCTGTTTAAATTTTATCGCATTTTAACATCCAAATAAGGGAAATTTAGGCGCTTAAAGAAGTGCCATCAAAATGCGTGATGTGTGGTAGGAAGAAGTTGAGTTATAATTATTGGCTGGGAGTAAAGAATAAAGATTTCATGCAAAATTAAGGTTTGTGGATTTTGTTTATATTATACATTATATTATATTATAATATATATATATATATATATATATATATATATATCTGTATACTATATACTGTATACGCACATGTGTGTGTTGTGTATATATACAGACATGCTTGCGTGCGCACACACACACACACACACACACATATATATATATATATATATATATATATATATATATAAATATAATGTACACATATATTATGTAAACACACTTATGTTACATGCCATTTTACGATTATATATACGATTCCCCATAAAAAAAAAAAAGAATCTATAAGTGACATGAACGAAACAGAATTGAATTGTAAATCACAATTATGTGTATGATAATCGTCAGCACAAAATGCATGATCGTGACGGGCCTACGTGAGAGTATTCCTAAGCATCTCCAAAAGCTCAGTCCTCTGCTGTTCTACTATACTCTTTACACTCGTAATGGCTTGCTGATATGGATTTATGGCCATCTGCGGTTAATGCTGTGAAGTTGTGTGTGCCGAACAGGAGTGTCTAAATGATAATTATTATGACTCATACAGTCTTTACATCACAAAGCTTTCCAGAGATCCCCGGGAGGGAGGGACTGATGACACACAACTTTCATGCTCCGGACAAACATATTACCTTTTACGGACCCTTCCCAGAATCCTTTTGATCATTTCTTTTACTTTATTCTCTTCTGTCATCATCAAATCTTGATAGTAGCCTTATTAAAAATCTAGATGTTGTGAATTATTTACAGTTAGTCTTAGCGTTTTGGTATGGCTTTAATTGCCCATGCCCTGGATGTTATCTGGCAATGCTCCTGCTTCAAAGAGAGTTCTATCTACAGCAGCTGTCACTAAACCATAAAACCATACACTTATATCAACTTTGCTCATCAAGGTTGCACTTTAAAGCCTGTCGACTGTTTGATACTAAAGATTAGTTTGGGTGTATCCAGACCTGAGCAGATAAGAGAAGAATATAGATATACTTCCATTCTGTATTCAGATTGTATTAATGGTGGATTGTGATTCCATGTGTAACGGAGGCCAGCTAGTAGTTGCTGTGCGAGTAAACCTCACTCCCCGATCTCAATAGGCGCTCTAGCGACAGACGCTAGAGGCTGCAGTCTTTAGCCTCCTTGTTAGAGCGCCTGACTCTCACGCCGGAGACCCGGGTTCGAGGCCCGCTCGGAGCGGGGCGAGTAGGACCCGGGTGTGAGGAGTTACATTGGTGCCGTGACCCGGATGAGAGTGAGGTTTAGGGGGGTGAGTGTAACGGAGGCCAGCTAGTAGTTGTTGTGCGAGTAAACCTCACTCCCCGATCTCAATAGGCGCTCTAGCGAAGTAGGACCCGGGTGTGAGGGGTTACATTGGTGCCATGACCCGGATGAGAGTGAGGTTTAGGGGGGTGAGTGTAACGGAGGCCAGCTAGTAGTTGCTGTGCGAGTAAACCTCACTCCCCGATCTCAATAGGCGCTCTAGCGACAGACGCTAGAGGCTGCAGTCTTTAGCCTCCTTGTTAGCACGCCTGACTCTCATGCCGGAGACCCGGGTTCGAGGCCCGCTCGGAGCGGGGCGAGTAGGATCCGGGTGTGAGGGGTTACATTGGTGCCATGACCCGGATGAGAGTGAGGTTTAGGGGGGTGAGTGTAACGGAGGCCAGCTAGTAGTTGCTGTGCGAGTAAACCTCACTCCCCGATCTCAATAGGCGCTCTAGCGACAGACGCTAGAGGCTGCAGTCTTTAGCCTCCTTGTTAGAGCGCCTGACTCTCACGCCGGAGACCCGGGTTCGAGGCCCGCTCGGAGCGGGGCGAGTAGGACCCGGGTGTGAGGAGTTACATATGTCATGGATTTTGTAAGAATGTATTGAAATAGAGATGTCTATGTCTGTGTCCCTAGAGCTTTTAAGCACTAGGACGAGAGTAAATTGTAACCCGTACATGCCTACACAAAGATAAAATGATGGGCTGGATTTGAAACACTCGGTAAACTTTGTGTTAGTTTGTAGTATGTTTATATATATATATATATATATATACACACACACAATCAGCAGTGTGAGTAGGCCAGTTACATTGGTGCCGTGACCCAGATAGGAGTGAGGTTTACGGGTGTGTGTGTGCAATGGAGGCCAGCAAGTAAAGAGCTGCGTACAGTATGTAAACCTCACTCCACTGGCCTCAAGAGGTCCACTAGCAACTGATGCCTGAGGCTGTGGTCTTTAGCATCCCTGTTAGTGTGCCTGCCTCCCATGCTGGTGTAAATCCCACTCTGAGCAGTGCCAGTTAGATTGGCACAGTTACATAACCTCACTCCCCTGGCCTTAAGGGATGCAGTAGCAACTGATGCTAGAGGCTACATATTCTTTAAATGGCCATTTCTATGGATATTTGAAGCACATTACTTTTTTTGGTCTGTTTGATGCCTGGAGATGTTGTTTGTACTCACACTTTACACGGCAAGCTTATCCTACAAGCTGTCATCACTTTTCTCCTTACTGCTCTCATCTTTTTTCTCGAATATGGTAGATGATGATGTTTTTTTGTTTGTTTTTTTATTGTTATTAACATTAATGATAGACAACAGCAGGAATATTAGGCTGCTGTCACTTTAAGACCAAATGCATGCACCCAATATTAAATATACGGACACATACTGGGTTTAAAATGAACTTTTTTACCCACCAGCCAATTTGGCTACTGATTTTTTTAAGTTACCAGCCATTCAGAACTTCTACTAGCCAAAAGAAAAAGTACATATACATACAATATACAGTATATATATATATATATATTTATTCATTCACACAAAATCCTGTCATGCAGACATCTTTTATCCTAATCCTTTTCACCAAAAATGTGTTTTAGGATTAAGGTGGACAGATCAATATGGTACAAAGAACATGTGATGTTGGAAAATAACAATGTCTTTTCTGTTAACCAAATGCTTTTTAATCTTCGATATTGCTTCAATGTAAATGAACAAGGATTTTATTATATTATACATTATAAGGATACATTATAAGGACATTACAAGGATTTTATTATATTATACCCCGTTATTTGTTGCGTGCACTTGCATGTTCAAGTAAGCCAGAAAGGCGCAAATTTGCGCAATAAGCCATTTGCGCTAAATCTATGCATACTGTATGTGGCTTACACGAACTTCCCCAGCAAAGTGAGTAAATAATAATAACACGCCAAAATGGCTAGTGACTTGACAGCGTTACCCGCCACAGTTGATTTTTGTCCGCATTTGGGGTTGTTCATTTCAAACCTTGAACACATATGCGGTTTCTTTCTCAACTGTTCATCTTGCCAAAGATGGAGAAAAAAAATCCTACTCCAGGAAGTAAACGTGTCCCTGTCCTCAAAAACGCTCTTCCCTCCACGTTTTCTGGTTACCAGCTATGTGCACCCCTGATTATAAACATCTATGTTGCATCTAAATCAGCCAAAACTGATCCGATGAAGGCATTTTAGTAGTCTGGATGTGACGCAAACATTGAATTCAGACTTGCCTTGATGCCTTCTTATCTTTATAAACTGCCTGATGAGCATTGTTCAGCTTTCAGTCACAGCTAAGGTTTCTGACAGGACAAAAATGTCATCAAACATACACACAGACAGTTGAGGATTGCAGTTGTCTAGGTTGAAATACAGCACTGTATATGTGTTTCAGCTGCTGTCTAAACACAGGCTGCTGTTATGTCTCCTCAGAGCCGTTTGGATGCTGAGAAACCTTTTGTCCTGCAAGAACAGACCAAGGCCATCGACAGGTAAACCTGAAATAAACCATTTGCTTTAACCCAGAAAAGAATTTAACTAAAGATCCCCCTCTGAATGGAAAACTGATTAACCTTCTTTTTTTAAATAAAGGACAGAGGCGTTAGGTATTATAATTTTTAGCCTGATATTGGTTTGAATTGGCCATGTATGGTCATGAGGTACGCTTGCTAAAGTCAACTGACTATTAAAATCAGGGAATTCTTTTGACTTGGGCCTGTAAACAATTACGGTACCTAGCAACACCTTAGCAACCACCTACAATACTTTAACATCATTCCAGCATGGGCAAACACACATTTTCAAATTCATTTATTTTTCAGAAGTTGTTAAATGTAGTTTGTAAGTATTGTATTAATATATATATTTTTTTTTAAATTCTGGGTTGAACACAACTTTAGCTCTATTCAAAATGTACAATAAAAACGTATATTATGAAAGACTAATACTTTTTAATATATTTATATAATTATTTAAATAAATGTACATATTTATTTATTTATATTTGTATTTAAATAAAATATATTTAAATAAATATGTAATTTATTTCTGTGATGCAAAGCTGAATTTTAGTCACATGATCCTTCAGAAACCATTCTAATATGCTAATTTGCTGCTTAAGAAATATTTCTTATTATTATATAATGTAAAAAGGACAGTTCAAAAGAACAGCAATTATTTGAAAGATATATATTTTATAACCTCATAAATGTCTGTACTGTAACTTTTGATTAATTCCATTTGTGTTAAAGAAATCAGTTTAATCAAAAACATTTTTACTGACCTATGAACTTTTGAATAGTAGTGTATAATTTTAGCTATATCTCTCAGACCTAAAGTATTACATTTAACCTGTAATATTTAAGTATGAATGACGCACTAATTATACATCACACTGTTTTGCATACCGAGACTGTGGCTGCAGAAACCGTGCTGGCTTGACATCAGTTGACTTCACATTTTTTGAAACAATTAGTTATACTTGTGGGTTTGTGTCTGTTTCCCAGGATAAGCTTTAGCCTTCAGGTGCTAGTAAAACTTTGAGGCTTCCAGGCAATGTTTACCTCTCTGAAAGGCCCATAATTCTATGTGCTGGGGAAAAATATTGATCAAAGGCCTGAAATGATAAGACTGATAAACACTGAACACGCTCCAAAACTTAGTTTCCACCGTGACCGGAGTGTGTGCAGCGTTGTCTGTGTGCGTCTCTCCTTCTGGGGCTTCAGTGTTTAGTTAAACAAATTATTCATCAGCCTATACACCCCTTGTTTAACTGTTTTTGTGGAGTTTGACTCTGCATTGCATATGAGCCTTATGTAACGTCAGTTGATGTTGAACTAATCTGCTGTCCCAGGGTCAAATCTGATGGCTAATTTGGCTTGCCTGTTTGAAAAATATACTCAAAAAACTTCCATGGATGGTGTTTGCAGGACTGACCCTGTATATTTTGTTATTGTTCTATTGTTTCAGGCTCTTTTCAGCTGGAAGTGTGGAGGAAATCATGGAGAACCTTAAGAAAGATGGCTCTGCTTTTGCTCTCAAACAGACTGAGGTGAATTCAGGGATGGTGTCTATAAAATAAACCAAAAGTAAAAATCACTTTTTTTGTGACACCCCATTGTCATTTCCAAACCCTTAAGACTTTCTTTCCTCCATGCAACACAAATGTTGTGATTAACAATTTATTCCAGGCTTGTCCTCACGCAAAACTGAATATAGGGCATACTTTTCATTTAGACCACTTTTGTGATGTTTTTTGATTTTTATCCTCATAAAGATCATTAATTTTGTCCTCATTAACTTTCATTATATTTAAAAGAATGACTAGGATGTTCTACTTGTGTTTTACAAAAAAAGGTTATTCAGGTTTGAAATTACATGAAATGTAAATTCATTTATATAGATAAATTATACCATTAATTAGAAAAGTTAACATGCAGACCAGACTCATACTAAACAAAGTTTTGTTTTTTGTTTTTTTCACAAAAACTTTAACAACTTAACTGTCACTCCCCTTTTTTTATAGACATTTAATGGTTGTAATTCAAGAATGCTTTGGAATATAGACATAAGATTGGTCTCGTTTTAAAGAATAATTATTCTTATTTTATATAAAATATATATTTTTTAAAACTGCAGAAAAATCAAAGCCAAACATCTGAACAAGTTGTGTTTAAAATTTTAGGTTGATATCTCAAAAAATGAGCTTTCTGTGAGATTTGGTTTGGGCGCAGTACCGAACTTTTTCACTAGGGCACAACCAGACTCCATTACTGCCCATATAAGGGTGCCTCCATTTCCATATGTGTTTTGAGTGATATGAACCATTATTTTCACAATTTTCATACAATTTATGGAGTAGAGATCCTATTCAGGAGTAGTATGGGAAGTTTGGCACATTTTGAAATGAATTCAACCTCTAAGAAACATACTTATTGCCACATCACAAATGGTGAATTTATTATAATTTTTTCCGTAATATTTAACATTTTCAGACCTTTTTTTCTAAAATAATTGAATGGATGCAATCTTTTGAACTCTTGGCATGAAAACAAACTGAGGTTTCTACCTATTTTTTCATGATTTTTCATGTTCATGTTCAAAATAAAGGAAAATCAGTCACCAAATATGGAAACTAGAGATTGTAAGCTTTCAAATGATATATAGTTTGTCAGTATTACTTAAGGTCTTTTCTAAGATATTATTGTTTTAAAAATATAATGGCAAGTGTCCCACCTGTGGGACGTGACAGTTAAGGGGTTAAAGTGTCATAAATTTAATATTAACATCTGTTTTATTGAGCTGAAATGTTTAATATATTCAACAATGATGCATTCCATTCAACAAAAGCAGTTCCTATTTCATATAACTGTTGTTATTTTGAATTTTCTTATGTATGGTGGATTAAGTGATATTTTATGAAAATATTAAGCAGCACAACACTTTTTTCAACACTGATAATAATAAATGTTACTTGAACACTGAAGGATCATGTGACACTGAAGACTGGAGTGATGGCTGCTGAAAATTCAGCTTATTCAGAATAAATCACATTTTAAAATAGAAAATTGTAATATTTCACAATATTACAGTTTTTACTATATTTATGATCAAATAAATGCAGAGTTCTTTCAAAAACATAAAAAATCTTACTTGTAAACGGGTGTGTATACAAATCAATATCAAATAGCTAGTATTTAAAATATAATTTTGCATTGTTTATGAAAAACTATCCAAAATAATCACATACTGTATATAGTAAGTACTACATTTGGTTTGAAACTTGCTGCAAAAGTCGTTCTATATAGTATAGTATAAAACTTTATAGTGTAGTATGAATGAAATTTGTATTTCGTCCCTGTATGAAGGCGAGCCGTTTATTCATTCTGAGTCGCAAGTGATGTTTTTATGAACTTCATAAAATTACACTGCAATAAGAAAGGCTGTGGCTCGTTGTTTCCACATCCTGCACCTGCAGCTGGATAAAGAGTATGATGGTTTCCGGGATATTTGGCGAGATAAAGAAAATGAGCGTGTATGGGTTCTCGTTTGAGGTCTGCGTCATGCAAACCCTCTCTCGTATTGCGTAATGGGCACTGAATCATATTATACCTCATTAGTATTTCAAAGCCATTCTGTTTTTCCTCCCATAGCGCTACTTTGCCATGCATCACTTTGTTTAGTGTGAGCTGTTGAAAGGAAATTGATGTTTGTGACGTTTTATAGTTGAAAATGTATGGCCAATTTGGCATTTCTAATCCACCTAACCTGCATGTCTTTGGAGTGTGTGCGGGAAACCGGAGAACCCAGGGAAAACCAATGCTGAAACAGGGAGAACATGCAAACTTCACACTGGATCAGCTGGTCTTCCCGGCTCACGCTGTTTTTATTGTCCGCTTCAGATTAACTTGCATTTAGATAGCTATATCAGCTATTTTTATTGTAATTTATTTATTTTTAATTAATGAAATATGGATTTTTTTTTGTATTGAATTTTACAGATTCTGGCCAAAATGTCCCCAACCTCTCTGAAGTTAACTTTCAGGCAGATTGAGGAAGGAGCGAGAATGAGTTTGCAGGAGGTGCTGGTGATGGAGTACAGACTCAGTCAGGCCTGTATGGTATGTAATGCAATTTTATGTAAATGCAATGCTTTATTATTTCGTTACCTAAATCAAATCAGCAAAAGCTGCTTTTTTCACAGTATGCCACTTATTAGTTTAGAGGAAGTATTTGTGTTATTCATGTCATGAGGTTTTACTCTTGCTTTGCAGAAAGGCCATGATTTTTATGAGGGAGTCAGAGCAGGTAAGATGCACATTTCTTCTGAAATTCACATATTAGTAAATTTGTCCCTATCGATAACAGTATATAAGTTTGCTCTTAAAGGAGTAGTTCACTTTTAAAAAAAACTTTTGCTGATAATTTACTCACCCCCATGTCATTCAAGATGTCCATGTCATTCTTTCTTTGGTCGAAAATAAATTAAGGTTTTTGATGAAAACATTCCAGGATTTTTCTCCATATAATGGACTTCAATGGGAACCAAACGGTTCAAGGTCCAAAAAACAGTTTCAGTGCAAACTGCAAACTGTTCAAAGGGCTTTAAACGATTCCAGACAATGAATAAGGGTCTTATCAAGAGAAACGATCACTCATTTAAAAAAAAAAAATGTTTCTCCTGTTCGAACTCGTTCATCAAAATGAACAAATCTTTTTTTCGTGTCATTTGGTTGATTCAATGAACGAAATGAACGAATTGACTCTGAAAAAGATTCGTTCATTTTGATGAACGAGTTCGAACAGGAGAGTCACAAATGCGCATCACAGAACAGAGTAAGGCGACCATTTGAGCTTATACGTAAAACAAACTTTGTTTGTTTTTTGTTTTTTTAAATGAGTGATCGTTTCCCTTGATAAGACCCTTATTCATCGTCTGGAATCGTTTAAAGCCCTTTGAACAAGTTTGCAGTTTACACTGAAACTGTCTTTTGGACCTTGAACCGTTTGGTTCCCATTGAAGTCCATTATATGGAGAAAAATCCTTGAATGTTTTCATCAAAAATCTTAATTTCTTTTCGACTGAAGAAAGAATGACATGGATATCTTGAATGACATGGGGGTGAGTAAATTATCAGCAATTTTTTTTTTAAAGTGAACTACTCCTTTAAAGGGTTGGACCAAATTTAATTTAAAAAATTGACTACATAATCAAAATAATAAGTTTTGCAATTTACTAAATGTAGCATACTGTACACATATATGTTAAATACACATCTCTATAAATGGCATTTGAATCATTGATCTAATTCCTTTCTGGAAATACCCCATGTGTCCATTATATTATGTTTATGGGTAATTCTTCATATCTGTTATAGCTACACATGAGATGGGTTTTTCCCCTGAACAACCCCGGAGAAAGTACAGTGCACAACTAACAGATTTTTCCCCCCTCTCTACTCGCAGTTCTAATCGATAAAGACCAGAGTCCGAAGTGGAAACCTTCTACCCTGTCTGGGGTCTCAGAGCAGGCTATAGAAGAATGCTTCAGCTCCCTGGCTGAAAGAGACCTCAAACTATAGAAACTCCCCTCAAAAATCCTGCAAGTTGCTTTCATAAACTTCAGAAATGTATCAACGAAATCAGTATTGTTATTTCTGTCAGCATAGCTGACGAATGCAAATCCCTCTAAGACTTCTGCACCGATCCACTGATCCTTGTGTTGAAATGAACAATGCTGGTTCCTTGAGGAAATTTAGAGGTTGGGGGAATTTTTTTTTTCTCCACTGGGAAATATCATTTAAAATAAGCAAACAATTGAGAGCAGCCTAGTATGGAAGCTTGTTTCCGCCACTGAATTAAAACAAAGAAAAAAATAATTGCGACTTTTTATCTCACAATTGCGAGATTCAGTCAGAATTGTGAGAAATAAAGTCGCAATTGCATGTTATAAAGTCAGAATTTCGAGATATAAAGTCAGAATTGGGTGATATAAAGTAAGAATTGCTTGATATAAATTCAGAATTGCGTGATCTAAAGTCAGAATTGTGTGATATAAAGTCAGAATTGTGAGATATAAAGTCAGAATTACGAGATATAAAGTCAAAATTGTGAGATATAAAGTCAGAATTACGAGATATAAAGTCAGAATTGTGAGATATAAAGTCAGAATTGCATGATATAAAGTCGCAATTGCGTGTTGTAAAGTCAGAATTGCGAGATATAAAGTCAGAATTGATATAAAGTCAGAATTGCGAGATATAAATTCAGAATTGCGATTCTGAGAAAGTCGCAATTCAGAGAAAAAAATAACAGAAGTGCGACTTTTTATCTCACAATTCTGACTTTATAACACGCAATTGCGACTTTATATCATGCAATTCTGACTTTTATTTTATATGTCGAAATTCTGACATATTTTCTCAGAATTGTGAGATATAAACTCGCAATTGCGAGTTATCAGGACATTTCTAAGGGGGAAAAAAGACTAACTTTTTCCCCCCTCAGAATAGTTTATACAGTATCTCACAATTCTGACTTTACAACATGCAATTTCGACTTTATATCACGCAATTGCGACTTTATATCTCGCAATTCTGACTTTATATCTCGCAATTCTGACTTTATATCACGCAATTCTGACTTTATATCACGCAATTGCGATTTTATATCTCGCAATTCTGACTTTATATCTCGCAATTCTGACTTTATATCTCGCAATTCTGACTTTATAACACGCAATTCTGACTTTATAACACAATTGCGACTTTATATCTCGCAATTCTGACTTTATATCTCGCAATTCTGACTTTATATCTCGATATTCTGACTTTATATCACGCAATTCTGACTTTATATCTCACAATTCTGACTTTATATCATGCAATTCTGACTTTATATCTCGCAATTCTGACTTTACATCTCGCAATTCTGAGAAATAAAGTCAGAATTGCAAGATGTAAACTCGCAATTGTGAGAGAAAAGTCAGAATTGTGAGATAAAAAGTTTTATTTTTCATTTTGTGGCGGAAACAAGCTTCCATACCCTAGTCACATTTTAAAGGAAAAGTTCACCCACTCTTCATTTATGCAACCCCATTTCAGACATGTACGGTATGCTTTTACTTTTTAATCTTAGAATTTTGAAGAATCTTCATGCATGTTTTTACATAAACTGCACTAGAATAAGGTTCGACAAATATTCTAATATTATGTTCCTCAGAAAAAATACCAGAATATACAGAACCAGGCATTTTTGGGTGAACTGTGTGACAATATGAATTTACAGCAGACTTATCAGTGTGAGGTGCTGGGCATCATATTTTGCATACTTCATTCTTAGAGTTGTCTTTTTCCTTCATACAGTGTAATCATTTGTGTAAATCCTGTGGAAAGAGAATGGCAAATGAGTCTTTTTGCACATTCTGCAATCCATGATTAACCTTGACAACCTTAACGCATACCCTGGCCATGATTCAGTTTGGCAGGAGTATTGTCATGCGGTGCCTGCAGTGTGACTGCTATTAACCACAGTGTTTACTACACAAGCACTTCCACTGGCCTAGACTAGCCTGACAGGATCAATCTGACTGATGTCAAAACAACTGTGATGCCTTGAATTCAAATGATTTGGTTCTTCTCTGCTTTGCTTATATATCTGTGTGGATGTTCATAAAAGGTGTGTGTCATGACCTATATTTGTGCAAAAACGAAACATAAAAAGATGGTTTTGGATTTTGATAGGATATATGTCCGTACTGTGTGCCCACAGTACCTCTCAATAAAACCAACAGTGTAAAATAAATCTGGTTTTCTGCATTCATTGACTGACAGACTATAGAGGTCGGACATGAATGTTACCTTAAATTGTATGACATTTTGCGGAGACGTTTACTATTACTTTTCAAAGCAATCAGTCTTAAGATTTTCCCCTGGTGAATGCTAGAACTACAACTCAATTCCCATAGACTTGCACTGAAGGAGAGACAGAAGCACCATATGATAAATTACATGTTTTAAAGTTATTCTGTTTTGTTACAATGTTATATTATAATGAAACAGACGAAACTGAAAGAAGGTAACAACTGAGGTATTGAAAAAGGCTATGGTTTTATTTATTGGCGTAGCAGTGTTCCCCCTCTTTTCTTTAGGTTACAGAACTGAGATTACACAGATAAAACACTTCTGCTGAAATATACACTGAAATATAAAAGAATCATCAACATCTTGTCAAACTTTTATGAGATGGAAATCTCAAGAGAAATCAGCTTGACGGTACAGGCTGGTACAAATGTAGTCTGACTGCAGTGTATTTATTTATCCTGTGATGCATGATCGCAGACTTTTGGTACTTTATAATAAACCAAATATAACCTAGTTGTATTTAGCCTAGTATAAGTAAGGAAGATTAGGAGAGTAGTGAACACCATGAATCCTGTGCTAATTGTTCTTTGAGAAACTGAAATTCTACTCTTGAGCACATTCAGTAATGTGCTGAAAGGCCTCGTAAAATACAACTTTAAGTCCTCCTTCGTTTCTTAAGATTTCACTCTGCATTTATGACTCTCTATGCAAAACTTTAATGGTCAAAGTGCAGTCCTTGCTTAATTGTCTTCGCAACAGGCCATAACAGTGACCACCCACTTCTCCAGTGGCATTGGTTCCGGAAGTAATTTTCTCAATGATTTTCTCTATAGGGATTTGGAAAATTTCCTCAGTAAAGAGTTTAAAGCCATGAGCCAAACCAGTCAGAAGTAGTTTGGGAGATTTATTTGATTACAGGATCATGCACAATGCTATATGAGAGGCTGGTTACTGGCGAGTTCACTTCAGAATAGGTTTTCATGGTAACTCTTTATGACTATAAGTAGATCATTCCCTCTGAATTTAGTTTTTTTTTTAATGTATTTGAAATCACACTTCTTCAAGAAGCAAAAATCGCCACCTCAGAGTGCATGGTTGCTAGGTCTTTATACATTATCATTTAAAAATCAATCTCTATGGAGATAACGAATGTGATTTTTGCTTCCGGAACCCAACTGTTTGCATACTATTGATCTGGATCCATTAAATCTTCATTCATTCATCTTCAATAAAGGGATTCTGGCTACCTGACAGCATGGCACAAGACCCAGAAGTGCCAATAAATCCATCAATAAAAAGCATTGGTGAGCAGCTTTTAAACACTACCAGAAGAGTAATTGTGCTTGTATTAACGATCATTAAAGACATTGGCGTGTTTGGTCCCCAGTCTGAATTTTTAGTGATTCGGCAGTCTTGGTAGCAATATGTAATTTTCAGTTTCTTTTTAAAACTTATTTGCCTTTAAAGGGATAGTTCACTTTGAAATTAATGTTCGATATGTTTTATCTTACCTCAAGGGCATCCATGATGTAGGTGTCTTTGTTTCCACAGTAGTTTCAATTTTTATAATTGTCTATTTGTCTATTCTAATTGTCTAACCGTTCTTGTCTATCAGTCATACTGTATAATGGAGGTCTATGGTCACCACCTCAAAGAGCATGCACAGAGAAGTCCAAATTAAACATGAGTTAATGACTCGTAACACACGAAAGACACGAAACGAGCGGTTTGTGTGATAAAACGGACAGTATTTCTATTTTTTACCTCTTGTAACCACAGCCACGTCCAAGTGATCTGAATGCACGTGCGCTTCAGTCATCAATCAGTTGGATGCGACTTTGAGGTACAAGAGGTAAAAACGATATAAATACTAGGGCTGGGCAAAAAAAGAAACAAAAGTTTTATCCCTGGATTATATCGCTTTAACAGTTAAAACACGCAACATTATGTCAAAACTCTGGTCTTGGTGAGTAACCTCGTAAAGACAGTCGGTAATGTCTTAAATTAGCATTAAACGCGTGTGACAGAAAGTTAATGAAACAGTAATGGATTCGCGCACTAGTTCTTAAAGTGAACGCAGCCATTTGTGTCAGTCATTAATTCTGTTGTCATAACAACAGAATATAGTATTAATTGTAAGCAATCAGAATTAATAGCCTTTGTATTTAATTCAGTCTGGACTAAAAAGACTATCCAGTGTTATTTTACATTGGATTACTTTATTCAGTTTCTGTAGTATATCTGACATACCCAAAAAACTACCCCAAAATGTCTCTTAATTTTTGTCTTTATTCTATTGTATTTATTTGTGCTACTTTTTTCAATTTAATTCAAAGATTGAAATCAAGCATCCATACATAAACTCTTAACAAAAAAAATACATTAACATTTAGGTAAGATCAATGTAAAAAATGTCTAAATATGTATATATTTATCTATCTTAAACATAAAATAACATGATACTGTTTGATCAAGCTGTGCGACTGTTCTGTGCGACTGTGCGATTTTTTTTTTTGCATATTGCATCAAAATCCTGTCTAGTCTTTGTATGCATTTAGTGTACCTAAAATAAAAAGTGTTTTATATATAGGTTTATGGCTCTTAATTTTCTTGTATTAATTAACCACTAGTAAACTTATGTCCACTGTTCTTTTTTATAAATTATAAATATAGGATTTTTATTACATCTTCATTATAGTTGAATCGAGAATCAAATCAGGAATCGAGAATCGAAAATCGAATCGAGAATCGAAATCGAATCGAACTGAGAGCTTGCGAATCGAAATCGAATCGAAATTGAAATGTGAATCGATACCCAGCCCTAATAAATACTGTTCGTTTTCTCACACAAACCGCTCGTTTCGTGTCTTAGGCCATCAATGTGTACTTACATTTACGAGTCATTAAATCATGTTTAATTTGGACTTCTCTGTGCATGCTCTTTGAGGTGGTGACCATAGACCTCCATTATATGACTGACAAACAAGAACAATTTGACCTAAAAAATATCAAAATTGAAAATCCTGTGGAAACCAAGACACCAACATCTTGGATGTCATTGAGTTAAGCTAAAACATATCAAAAATTAATTTCAAAGTGAACTATCCCTTTAAGAATTGCATATTTGAGCTGCACAGAAGAAAACATCTATTAACAAAATTATATAATGGCTTAAAACACTATATTTGGGATGGATGTATATAATCCTTCCCTTTGGATGTATTCGCTCATGCCATCATCATGAGGATACAGGATGGTTAACATCTCTTAATCTATGAGTGTGTCATTGACAAACAATGTCAGGTCATAGATACCACAAGGTCTTTGATTTTGTACCAGGAATTGGAGTTGACACAGCTGTCATGTCTAAAAAAGGATACCGGCGGTCAAGTAATGTACACTTATTGATCTATAGAAGCCAACACTGGCCCCTTTAAAAGAAACCGTGACCCCTGAGCATGAGCTCTGTTTAAATGTGCGGTAACATTTACTGTTGTTCAGCGAAATCCATGGGAAAAATCCAGTTTAAATAGGTGATTGAGAATTTCACCTAATTAAAGGGAGGGTGACAGATTTCCCCAATCCCCATGCAGATTTCACAACAGAAGTTGGGTCATTCAAATTCACTACGTTGATCAACGGAAATAAAGCTGCTTGGTTTGAAAGTGACTTGGTTTGAAGTAGCAACAGACAATTAACCTTTTTTCTCTGTGAAATTTTGCAGAAAGCCAATGTGACCACAACTTAAAGTGTTAGTTCACCCAAAAATGAAAATTCTGTCAGTATTTACTCACCCTCATGTTGTTCCAAACCTCTGTGTGTTTATTTTTTCTGCTGTACACAAAGGAAGATATTTGGAAGAATGTTTTAATCAAACAGATCTCAGTCCCCATTGACTACCATAGTATGTATTTTTTCCTACTATGGTAATCAATGGGGAATGAGATCTGTTTGATTAAAACATTCTTCCAAATATCTTCCTTTGTGTTCAGCAGAACAAATAAACACATAGAGGTTTGAAACAACATGAGGGTGAGTAAATACTGACAGAATTTTCATTTTTGGGTGAACTAACCCTTTAAGATGGATGGATGGATGGATGGATAAAATGAGGTACTGTCTGATGTGCTGAAACACAAAAATGAAATGCTAAAGGCAAAAAGATGAAGTCTATAATTAACATGGCTGTGATGACTGTGGCCTTTGGACAATTTCAGGGACTCTCCCATTAAACACCTGGGTTTTTTTTTTTACGGTAAACAAAAGACATGCTGTCTTGTATTATAACAGCTCCATCTTCAGTTGTTAAGAAAACAAAAAATATGGCTGAATATTTCATGTGAATCCTAAAGAGATTTTCAGAGAGCCAAAGAACATCTTTCCGAAATGACATGATTCTCCACTGGCCTTCATTTGTTCGATCTGACAGCTCTCCTTTACACACAGGAGAGGTGTGAGCTAGACCAATCCAATCTTATTCCCCGCCAGTTAAACACTTATGGCACATCACACTCAATGTAGGGGATGTCACTGTACCGGCTGTCCACCTCCGCCCATTGTTGTACCGCCCGGGCCACAATTTCCTCTGAGAGTCTCTGGGCATAGTCCATCAACACCGGATTGACCAGCACTGGGTCCTCCATGGAGCCGATCTCTGAGAAAACTAGAACGGCTTTCTCTCCTTGCTTTCCTGACTTGCCATCCACTTTCTCTGTTGAGACGGAATTCTGAGTAGGGTCGCGGTGTTTGGATTTCATGCATCCCATGATATAAATAATGTAGCATTGGTTTGAAAGCAGTGAGGCGAATAGATGCAAAAATGGCGTTAGATTCCCTTGGTTGGCAGTTTATAGGGTTTTATATGGTGAGAAGCTAGGATGTTGAGGTATTTCTGTACAAAGTGGTGTCCAGATGGTCAGCTATGACGTATAGCATTCTCACAATTGCCCTGTGTGAAGAAGACGCATGTTTTTAGTGAGTTATTGCTTGGCTAAATATATATTTAAATGATGACTATTTTTCAGTGTCAGTTGGCAGCCTTGTCCAAGACACTGTAATGACTTGATTTTCACAGGACTGAGGATTTCCTAAAAAGGCAGTATAAAGTAAAAATATATAACTGCATGTGCACATAGGGTTTATAAATAACATGTAGTAAATTGATTCGATATATTATTCATTACTGACTGATTTAGTGCTTCTTAACGCGAACACGTAATAACATCATCAAGTTAACCAGTGGATCGCGGCGTGGTATATCACATGCTCTGATAGCATTTTGGTAAAAGGTAGGGCAGGCAATTTTCAGAGTGGATAGCAGCAAGTTAGCTTTGAAGATCCCACCCTCCCTTCAGAGCGTCTCCAAAACCACGCCTTCAAAATACATGAACGCACACTGCAGTTTGCAAAGTGTCACGAGACGAAGAGATGGGATTAAACTACCTGTCTCAAAGCACAGAACATTACAATAATATTGAACATAAACAATATGTCGTCACGGGTTTCCATCTCTTCCAAATTACAGTTATGGTGTGAACGCAGCGTAAGCTCATTGTTTTGGTCCAGGTAGAATTGTAAAAGGTGGCGGTTTCGGGTGTATTCCAATCGGACCGAATGTAATGATTGGAAGAACATTTTATGGTCCTTTATACACACTCACCTAAAGGATTATTAGGAACAACTGTTCAATTTCTCATGAATGCAATCATCTAATCAGCCAATCACATGGCAGTTGCTTCAATGCATTTAGGGGTGTGGACCTGGTCAAGACAATCTCCTGAACTCCAAACTGAATGTCAGAATGGGAAAGAAAGGTGATTTAAGCAATTTTGAGTGTGGCATGGTTGTTGGTGTCAGACGGGCCGGTCTGAGTATTTCACAATCTGCTCAGTTACTGGGATTTTCACGCATGACCATTTCTAGGGTTCACAAAGAATGGTGTGAAAAGGGAAAAACATCCAGTATGTGGCAGTCCTGTGGGCGAAAATGCCTTGTTGATGCTAGAGGTCAGAGGAGAATGGGCCGACTGATTCAAGCTGATCGAAGAGCAACTTTGACTGAAATAACCACTCGTTACAACCGAGGTTTGCATTTGTGAAGCCACAACACGCACAACCTTGAGGCGGATGGGCTACAACAGCAGAAGACCCCACTGGGTACCACTCATCTCCACTACCAATAGGAAAAAGAGGCTACAATTTGCAAGAGCTCACCAAAATTGGACAGTTGAAGACTGTAAAAATGTTGCCTGGTCTGATGAGTCTCGATTTCTGTTGAGACATTCAGATGGTAGAGTCAGAATTTGGTGTAAACAGAATGAGAACATGGATCCATCATGCCTTGTTACCACTGTGCAGGCTGGGGGTGGTGGTGTAATGGTGTGGGGGATGTTTTCTTGACACACTTTAGGCCCCTTAGTGCCAAATGGGCATCGTTTAAATGCCACGGCCTACCTGAGCATTGTTTCTGACAATGTCCATCCCTTTGTGGTCACCATGTACCCATCCTCTGATGGCTACTTCCAGCAGGATAATGCACCATGTCACAAAGCTCGAATCATTCACAGACACCAGATCTCATCCCAATAGAGCATCTTTGGGATGTGGAGGAACGGGAGCTTTGTGTCCTGGAAGTTCATCCCACAAATCTCCATCAACTGCAAGATGCTATCCTATCAGGGCCAACATTTCTAAAGAATGCTTTCAGCACCTTGTTGAATCAATGCCACATAGAATTAAGGCAGTTCTGAAGGCACAGGACACAGGTCGAACACAGTATTAGTATGGTGTTGTTCCTAATAATCCTTTAGGTGACTCTATACAATTAGACCACTTAATTTAGTGATTGCTGTCAGGATGTGAGGAGCCTTTCAACCATAACAAAAAAGCTTTCTGGAACAAATCACCTACAATGCCTTAAGTCATAGTGTAGCTGTACAATGATATCCATTATGTTTTTTTCTATTTATAAGTGTATTTAGCCCAGTTCAGATCCATCTCGTTAAGGAAATTAAAATCTTAAATAATTTGTATTTACATGAAACACTACTACAATTAATTTGTCTCACTCTCCTCCCTTAAGGAGATAAATGCTATTAAAACACTCTTATGCGCATAACCATTGCGTATGAATAGGGATGACGTTTTATAATACGTTTTATTTGTGACTTTTCTACTAAATCTACTTTTCTCCACCACTGTAAAAAAACATTGTTGGTTTAACTTAAAAAAATAAGTAACATGGTTGCCTTAAATTTTTAAGTTCATTGAAATGGAAAAATTGAGTTAATACAATGAAGGAGATTGATTTAATCACCAGAAACTCAAAATATTATGTTATCTGAACTACATGAATTAAGTTGATTTGACAAAAGAAAATTTTGTGATTACAAATCATAAACATATTTTTAGTGACACCGTTTCATTGTTTCACTCTAAAAAGTATCATACAACGGTTGACTTGAAAACCTTTCGGACCGATTAAGTTCGATTTTCGAACACTTTTCAGACCGATTTTGTGAACGGGATCAATAATCATTCAACTGATCCGACTCAAATGAACGATTCGTTCAGGATTCGGACGTCTATTGCATTTGGCATGTATTCTTGTGCTGCCCGGTGCAGCTAATGACTAACAGACTTCTCCTTACAACGAAAGCCGGTGGTTCACTCCATTTGCAGCTATCGTATCGCACATACCAAACATCTATCATCTCATTTCGAATTGAGCCGAATAAATCGAATTCTGTGAAAAACAGTAAATTCGAAGTCTATAAGCTCTTTTGCGCGTCTGCTATTTTTTTATTAATGTTATTACTCTCGGCAGTTATTCTCGAAAGACACTCAAACCCTTTATAGGCTATATATCATGCAGCCAAGGAGAACCGATAATCACTGTCTGCAAATCTGAAGTGATCAACAGTTTAATAAACATCATGATTGATGCTATCCTGGTCACAATGTTGTAGCAAGGGTGAACGAGATTAAAATGTCAGTTTTGTCGATTTTACTTGTAAATTGGATAGTCGTATTTGTGTCAAGGAAGCTTCAAGGTCAAGTCAGAAATATATTTCTGTTGTTGTTGTTGCTGTTTTAAACGCACGATGATCCGTAATCTAATGTTAAAAGTGCACATTCCAGAGATATATAATCAGTGTGGGTATACATACCCCTTCCGACTGCAGGCTGCGACCGTCCATATTATGGATACAAAACCGAAGAAAACGTTTAATCCAAATTGAAATGCGTTATTTAGAAGGAAAACTGCAATAAATCCACACTAATAAATAATAGGCAGAAGCTCCTTTCTCTTCACCAGTCTCGGTTACTCCACAGGAGAATGAGAAAGCATGTTGGTGAACTTGCTCTGGGATAAGTCGGGTCAGAATTCATCATGTGCGTCCGGAGTCCACATATAATCATGATGATATTAACGTTTCAGTTTCATTCCAGTGACAGGACAGCGATGGGGCTTGACAGCGCCTGAATCCGTGTTGTTTTTATATTCCCCACTGTCCATTCATACATGGCCATCTACATGACTGAATTTGCAGCTGGGAAATTCTTTCTGTTTCACGTACACACTTAGTTCATGATATCCTTGCATAAACATTTGTTTGTAAACTGGGTAAAATAGGTTACTGCAACACACGAAGACACAGGTTGCGCCTGTCTTTTTAAATACATTGTCGCCACCTAGTGAAATAAGCGTTTTCCCGTTACACATGTTGATTACCAAAATTTCTCATGCTATGACCAAGATATGTATAATCAATGTTGGGAATACTTAAAAAGTAATTAGTTATAGTTACTAGTTACTTCTCACAAAAAGTAACTGAGTTAGTAACTGAGTTACATTATTAAATAAGTAACTAATTACCTGGAAAAGTAACTGTTGCGTTCCTTTAAAAAAAAGAAGGTGGTTTAAATAGGTGAAATAACTTAAATATGTTAAATAAATTAAATGGACAGTAAATAGAAAAAAAAATATTATTCTAAAAAATTGTACACTAATCTACACTATTTAATGTTGCCAATGTGAGAGAACCCAATTCACTTAAATGTTAAATATTATAAAATTATAGTGGAACAACAAACAACAAAGCAACAAACACAATAGATGGTTTAGAACCTTTAATGTTTATTGCACACCACAACTGGTAAGTAACTGGAAATGTATATATATATATATAAACAAATAGTAATAAACACGCACTCAAGCGTGCTAGGACACACTCGGTCTCTCTCACGCACTATCAAGTAGCCTAATTAGTTTGATTACTCGTTACTGAAAAAAATAACACCGTTAGTAACGCCTTTTATTTATAACACCGTTATTCCCATCACTGTGTATAATGTAGTCGAGATTTATGAGAAATTTATGAAAAATAAATGTATTTGTTATACAGCATATAGGACCTAGGCCTATGATAGGCATTGCATAGCCTACCTGATTCATTCCGTGTTTTAGACAATTATGAGTTTGTGAAAATGCAGGCAAGAGCATGCTATGCTATTTAGGCCTATGTTATGCATTATCATAGCATTAGAAAGTTTTCTGTTCAGTTTCCGTTTCAATCATCTTACTTTTATATTATTAGACTGAACCGAAAATATATTGCGATATTGAGTGATATAGGCTACGTAACTGTCATCGATCGGCTCATTATCGCAAAACGTTTACGGGGTGAACAAACCCCAAGTCGTATATGACCCTGAAAGAGTTTATTTTGCGATAATGACCGGATGACTGCACATTATCCCGGCTACTTACCTAATAAATAAATGCACAAATTGTTATTATGTCAGATGGACAGATTATATGAGGTGTAGGCTAGCCTAATGTGAAATCGGTTGGACAACATCAATTCACAGCTTAGTTTTTTTAGTTTAGAGCTTTATTAATCCCTGTGGGGCAATTAGTTTGAGCTCACATGGTGCCTCACATAAACCACTTAGCACATACATTAAAATAAATAAAAACATCACCTAAGTTTATTACATAGACGTATTGCTTCAGGCACAAAAGTCAATAGCGTTTTGTAGAGCATTTAATTGCCCACATGTGTTGGTCAATTAAACGATCAGGCCTATTCCATGGTAAGCCCTAACTCATTTTTAATTACGCCTACATATTTTGTCATGAATCATGAGCCAACACATTGATGTAAATGAGAAGTTGTAGAATATTTGTTTATATTTGTGTTTATTAGGCTATGTATGTATGTTACCTATCCTTATTACGTAACCTATCCATTTACAAATAACTCGCACTGTGCAAAACTTAAAGGGATAGTTCACTTTGAAATTATTTTTTGATATGTTTTAGCTTACCTCAAGGGCATCCAAGATGTAGGTGTCTTTGTTTCCACAGTAATTTCAATTTTGATATTTTAATGTCAAACCGTTCTTGTCTGTCAGTCATATAATGCAGGTATATGGGGTCCACCTAAAAGAGCATGCACAGAGAAGTCCAGATTAAACATGATTTAATGACTTGTAAATGTAAGTACACATTGATGGCCTAAGACACGAAACGAGCGGTTTGTGTGAGAAAATGAACAGTATTTATATAGTTTTTATCTCTTGTAACCACAGCCACGTCCAAGTGATCTGAGGGCGCGGACGCTTTGTGGCTTTGGTTACAAAAGGTAAAAATGATATAAATAGTGTTTGTTTTCTCACACAAACCGCTCGTTTCGTGTCTTAGGCCATCATTGTGTACTTACATTTATGAGTCATTAAATCATGTTTAATTTGGACTTATCTGTGCATGCTCTTTAAGGTGGACCCCATATACCTGCATTATATGACTGACAGACAACAACGGTTTGACCTAAAAATATCAAAATTGAAAATACTGTACTGTAGAAACAAAGACACCTACATCTTGGATGCCCTCAAGGTAAGCTAAAGTGAACTATCGCTTTAATATCAGGACCTGATTATTAACGCGATTTACACAAGACGATCCACAAGATGGCGCTATCTATCTTACCCACAGATCTAATAAACCAAACAGGCCTAAGCTGCAGCAAAGATGAATTGTGATTATTCAATGTTACTGTTAAGAAATAAACACGTGGCGAAATTATTTTGCGTTGCATTGACAGAAGCAACGTGAATATTATACAAATGAACATACTGCAATTTTAGCAGTTATTCACATTAGCAGATGAGCCCATATGAGCCCAGGCTGCCAATAACCTTTTTACCAACAAAATCATGCTGCTCAAATGTAAATGTCAAGTAGAGTAGGCCATCAAGGTGGCTTTTATTGCCAATTTAATAAAATAGTAAAACAAATATTCTGTTGCTTATGATGTTATATTCATAAATATTAAATATAGCCTTTACGTTCTGAGTCAGTTGCGTTTGACGACACACAGGGAGCATCCTGGATGCACGCACTGAAATACTGTAATAAAAGTGCGTATTTTTTATATATACATGTGCATAATTTGCTTTCAAGTTAGACTGGTTCCTCCACGAGTCCTCTAAGATGTGTCATACCTCTTTAAGAACTGCGAAAGAAGTCCAGCTCTGTCCATTAGGTTTATTGTTGCCAGCTCAGCCAATCATTGAATCTTACGACACAATAGAGTGGCCAAAGTTGCAGTATAAAAAGCCTTGCCGAATTTAAGCATGACATCTACTTGTCCGGTGCGTGGTGAGGTTCATTTCCATAGCAAATCAGATCAAACATAGCAAACATCCTTTAGCACGCCTTGGAACATGCATTTTACGCAGGTTTTAATTTCTCTAAGTGTGCTAATTGCATGTGGTCCAGTGGGTAATGGAGATATAACGGCGCCCCAGCAGCCTTCCACAGCCACGGAGGAAAGCGAACAGTGTTCCACATGTGAGTTCAGGCAACACAGCAAGCTGATGAGACTGCATGCCATCAAGTCCCAAATTCTTAGCAAACTCCGACTCAAACAGGCTCCAAACATCAGCCGGGACGTGGTCAAGCAGCTGTTACCCAAAGCACCGCCTTTACAAGAACTTCTGGATCAGTACGATGTTCTGGGGGATGACAGTAAGGATGGAGCTATGGAAGAGGATGATGAACATGCCACCACAGAGACCATCATGACTATGGCCACAGAGCGTAAGGATCAACTATTTCAAAGATTCATTCATGTAAATGTAGCTACAATCCTCTTAACGGACAAAGAGTCTACTTGGAGAGACCCTTTACGCAGTCTTTACGCCCAAGCCAGTAGCACTCACGAGGCAGCTATTGTGCATAAAATGCACAAATACGACGTATACCTAATTGTCTATTCCTATTTTTTAAGGCTTTGCGCCAGTATTTTCAACCTTGCTAAAGCAATTTTACGCACGCCGAACATGGAAGCGCAGCAAAAGCGCACCAGCGTCGGTCAGAAGAAAACGCTTTCACCTTTACCACACGTGATATGCAAACTGTAGTTTAAATTGGTTCACATCTCAGTCAATTTTTAGGTTAAACTGTGTATTATGTCTTAATGCCTTTATATGTAATGCCTAAATATAGACATAATATCTGTAGCCCATCCATTCGTTTTTAAAGATATAAATAGCTTCCGTATAGCCTACTAATATAGTGTGTTTATGTCTAATTATTACATATAAATGTATAGGGCCTATAATGTATATTTGTTTTGTGGGCGTAGTCATCGTTATTTCTTTAAAAGTTAAATGTGACTTTTTTTTCAATTAGCCTACATCAGTGCGTCATTGTATGGACCGCTTTTATGGAAAACCAGTAGCCCCCGTATAATCACTCTAATTTACTTTCTCTTCTTTTTTTTCCAGCTGACCCCATCGTTCAAGTAGATCGGAAACCGAAGTGTTGTTTTTTCTCATTCAGTCCGAAAATCCAAGCGAACCGGATCGTAAGAGCGCAGGTCTGGGTTCATCTGAGACCGGCGGATGAAGTGACCACCGTCTTCTTACAGATATCACGGCTGATGCCCGTTACGGACGGAGGAAGACACATACGAATACGATCCCTGAAGATCGATGTGAACGCAGGAGTCACCTCTTGGCAGAGTATAGACGTAAAGCAGGTGCTCACGGTGTGGTTAAGACAACCGGAGACCAACTGGGGCATCGAGATAAACGCGTATGACGCGAAGGGAAACGACTTGGCCGTTACCTCCGCTGAGGCTGGCGAGGATGGACTGGTAAGTTGAGTTGTTGTGTTACCAAATGTGCGGGTTTTTTTTTTACACAATACAACCACATTTAGACAGAACTCCGTCAATAGTAGGCTAGTTGCTGTGAATGATAAGCAAGAAATTATTTATATGGCTGTTTCGAATCAGCAATTTCCCAAAAAAGTAGTGCCTGTAGCACCAATGTAAAAATGTTCTTAATTGTATGTTTTAAAGCGCGGAACATTCAGTGATCAGTCATGAATGTTTTTGTAATAGTAGTCCGAATCCTGAACGAATGATTCGTTCAAACCGGTTCTTTTTAGTGAATCAAAAACGAAAAGCGCGACCACAGTAATTCGGTTTTAGAACTAACGATTATTTTTGACCTATTTCTTGTAATGAATCAACAGCACGCTTAGTACGGTCCGATTAACACTTATGAATAAGTCGAAACAGTTACAGAGTTAAACTGACTCACTAAATTGCGAGTTACTTTCTGATATTTGACTCGAAACTGAAAATAGTATTATGTTAAGACTCCTGAAACTTGAATCAGAGTAGTTAGTGGTTGTTCACAAGACAACTTCTGTTGTAATCAGTGGTAGGCTACATTATAAAAGTAATGTTTGTCTGTGAAAACCCATTTAAAAAGCAAAACAATGTGTCTCAAAACAAAATGATCTCATGATTTTCTGGGGAGTATGACCTGAATGAATTTAGTTTTTTTACTACAAGAATCCTTAATGGCATCATTAAGGAACGGGAATCGGAACCAGAATAATTCAATCCTTTCCCTTTCTTAATCAAATCCGATTTGGTTAGATTTCGCATTCGCTAATGGTTGGACAAAGCAATTTCAAGGTCAGACTGAGAGTTGTCTTGTTGATGCCCATTATGAAACGCTGGCTCTTTTGGGTTCTTTCTCTCACAGCTCCCCTTTATGGAGGTGAAAATCTCAGAGGGCCCAAAGCGAATCCGGAGGGACTCCGGACTGGACTGCGACGAGAATTCCTCCGAGTCTCGGTGCTGCAGATACCCTCTCACTGTGGACTTCGAGGACTTCGGCTGGGACTGGATTATTGCTCCAAAACGCTATAAGGCGAATTACTGTTCGGGAGAATGCGACTACATGCACCTGCAGAAGTATCCCCACACCCATCTGGTGAACAAGGCCAATCCGCGAGGCACCGCCGGGCCCTGCTGCACCCCCACCAAGATGTCTCCCATCAACATGCTATACTTCAACGGCAAAGAGCAGATCATCTACGGCAAGATCCCGTCAATGGTAGTAGACCGCTGTGGCTGCTCGTGAACCAGTGCCCAGACAGGACTTGATCCGTCTCAAAGACCCGGACATCTGATCATCACACCACCCGCCATCCATTATCAGTGCTTTCCGCAAGACACTGTGCAATAGAAGGACGCTCACTCACTCTCTGGGCACCGCTTCATCTGACAATGTTTTTTTGTTGTTGTTGTTGTTGTTGTTGTTGTCATTTTCCTCTAAATCAGTATCTCAGCCACAGGAGTCCAATGTCACGTGGATATACTAAAGGAATGTATTGGGAATGGACACTATTGAAATGGATGACATTCTCTGCTTTATTTCATGTTTTCACCTTGTCAGAATACTATCATTAGGACACACAGACAACATACAACAACAAAAAAATATATTACACAACCACTCCAAAATACAATCATTTAGATCTTTGCTGTAACCAGTGAGCTTGTTTAAGAAGAGTATCCAAGAGAAACAGAGAGGGACTCTCGAACATTGAACAGAGCTTGAATAGGGTTATCTGACGCACACACTGCAATAAACACATTGTTAATCGTAGCTTTTGACCACTACTCATCTGTCGAACAGCCCTACACACTTGAAGTATTATTGAAATCGACATTAAGGGAGAGAAGGACTTGAAGCAGAGGCGCTGTGAATGCGGTCTACACATTAAAACGTGTTCGAGACAGAGACGTCGGGACTGTAAGGAATATGAATGTTAATATCACGCTACCACTCTGTCTTCAAACCACACAGTTTGCACTATGGCAGACCAATAGAAAGAATTGGTTGCTAAAAATGTTGTAAAAACTGATTTTGATATGTTTGCTAATTGTATTGTATACTTGCCATTGTTTCCATTAACAGTTGCCTTTTTTAACCACGGTTAGTACATGTATAAGAACACAAAATAGCAACAACAAAAAAAAAAGTGTACAATATAAAATCTATGTATCTGTTCAAACAAATAAAAGTGCTTGCTTTTATACGTTTGACTCTCTTATTTCCAATTGCTTTACACGAAAAGGTTGAGTTTTAAATCTCTAATACCTGGAATGAGCAATGTGGGACCTGATCAGAGCAGTTTCTTTCTGGCTTGGATTTACTATCGATTGACCTTTTCATTTGTTTTTCCTGTAATGGCAGCAAGCTGCAGTGTTACATAAGCCCAAATGAACAAATCTCCCCTCGGAATAGTTCAGCGTGAGCATGCAGCAGAGTTTTCGAAAAGCACTTGTGCAGAAATGTTTTGACAGCATGGCTAATTAGACCGAGGCTTATTGGAGCCCTCACTTCCGTCCAGAAGAGGGCGAACTCAGCACTGCCGAGATCTGCTTCCTTTCCTGCTGTGAGTTGGACAGATGCCATGGAAACCAGGTGGGAACTGCTCTGAAATGAACAGAGGGTTGTGGGAGATTATAAGTCCCTGAGCAATAACATTTCAGTTGAGATAATGCGCCGTGGATTCTGGATCATTTGCCACATGCAATTAAGCGTGGGTTCTGAAAAGCCTGAACGTGAAACTATCGATAAGCGCTTTAACATAATCAGGTGCATCTCTTCGTAATCCATCCCGTTCCGCGCGCTATGAATCACGCTCGGCATGACTCCGGGGGGAAACGCATAGCTCATCTCAGTCACCAGGCTTCCCCATATCCGTACGAGCTGCGGGGGAGCCGGGTAGAGCTGCGTGCGCTCGGACAGGGAGGGAAGCACCTTGAACAAGGGGGAAGAGGGACGGCTGCCAGGTGTGGTCAAACATCTGCATCTTCACACTAACTCTGGAGCAGCTGGGGAAACGCTTGGTTTGAGTGATGAGCTGAAAATACACTCTGCCATGAGGCATCAGGTCGAATATTAATGGCGAGGTTGAAGACGGGCGATGATGACCGATGATGTCTTTTATGCTATTGACATCTCACCTAGTCTGTTTCTGTTGTTGTTCCATCACTGCTCCTTTTCTATGGCCTGTCTGCCAGAAAAAGCAATCCAACGATGACAATTTTCAATCAAGTTGACAGACGCCCTTCAGGTTTTGAATTAGAGACGGAAAATTGTGAATCGTAAGATTATTCGAACTTTAATAAAGATTATAAAGTGTGTTTGTTTATAAATATTAATCAAATTAAAATGGGTTTTTGTTTCATATTTCAATTAGTTTATTTTATTCTGGTCCAGTAGATTTATACATGCACTGCTGATAATTGAATGGTTCAACATAAAGTTTCACTTTTTCAAGTAGTTCACTTTTAAAAAAACGTTTGCTGATAATTTACTCACCCCCATGTCGAAAAGAAATTAAGGTTTTTGATGAAAACATTCCAGGATTTAACTCCATATAATGGACTTCATTGGGAACCAAACGGTTCAAGGTCCAAATGAGAGTTTCAGTGCAGCTTCAAAGGGCTTTAAACGACACCAGACGATGAATAAGGGTCTTATCTAGTGAAACGATCGCTCATTTCAAAAATAAATAAAAAAGTTTAAGTTTTATAAGCTCAAATGGTCGCCTTGCTCCTTTCAGTGATGAGCGTTCGTGACTCTCCTGTTCAAACTCGTTCATCAAAATGAACTAATCTTTTTTCGAATAATGACTCGAAGGGTCTTAGATAAGACCCTTATTCATCGTCTGGTGTCCTTTAAAGCCCTTTGAAGCTGCACCGTTTGGTTCCCAATGAAGTCCATTATAGAGAGAAAATCCTGGAATGTTTTCATCAAAAACCTTAATTTCTTTTCGACTGAAGAAACAATGACGTGGACATCTTGGATGACATGGGGGTGAGTAAATTATCAGCAAAAGTTTTTTTTTTTTAAAGTGAACTACTCCTTTAAGAATTGAGTAATGATGCTAAGACTTGCATAAATATATTTTATAATATTTAAATATATTTAATATATTTTATAATATATATTTAATCTATTTTTATAATATATTATATATTTAATCTATTTTTATAATATATAAATACATTTTTTAAATATATTTAAATACAAAATTATTTTTAAATTGCAATTATTATTGCAATATTACTGTTTTTACTGTATTTTTAATGGAACAAATGAAGCCTTGGTGAGCATGAGAGTCATTTCAAAAACATAAAAAAATAAAAAATAAATAAATAAAAAAATCGACTCCGAACTTTTGAATCTGTGGCTTTGGCTTGAAAAACATGGCTTCTTACTGATGCTTCTTGCAATTTGACCAACCTTCATCTAAACCAATTTACATTGATTTATCATGGATACCATTTAAATCTTAAACCATTTAAATTTAAATGACACCTTCATAACCATGACATGACATATGTCTTGAATATGAAGTAGGGTTTATGCATGTTTGTGACAACTGTCATTAAGTGTCTTTCGCTCAATAATGACATTTTGAATGCAAATATGACATTGTTTAAGATGTCTTTGTTATGACATCTTGACATAAACCATAACATCATAACCTGTCAGTGTCTTTGTCATGACAAGTTAAACTGTCATGTGGTTGGCTTTGACATTGGCTGTCATGAGGCATTATAAGTGTGACATGTATATTTTTTGTGACCTCAACTACAGTGGTACTAATTGAATTTGTCATTAAAGAGTTATAATGGCTTCATGACAGCCAATGTCAAAACCAACCACCTGACAGTTTAATGTAATGTTAACCAATAAAGCTAGGTGGTTTCTTAAGTTTGATCATTAATCTGCTATGTCGTGTTTAAGACAGGTTGTGTTGTCTTAGTACACTTATTGACAGTTGTCACAAACATGCATAAAACTTCCTTCATATTCATAGCATGTCATGAAAGTGTCATGTTAGTCTTATGCACACCCCTTCAAGTAAAGTGTTACCCAACAATCTTCAATACTAGGCTACATGACAGAAAACCGAATGTTCAGGTTTGTAAAGTACAATTAAACAAGACCTTTTGTCATCACATCGACCATGCTTAATGTTGAGCTCGGCACTGTTCTCTTCTAATTCAGTCAACAATCAGGTTCTCTCAATACAATGATAACAAGCTAAATTAGCATTAATTTAATGATCAATCTTACATTTTGCAATGTAATAATCGCCTCAGTTTCCAAGGGATGTGAGATTCGGTCGCAGTGAACTGCTGCCCTCATCTGAAGAAAGCAATGAAAAGCAATAAAAGACACGAGCCTCGGGCAGATGGGCGCAGATGTACAGCCACTGACGGCTGGTTGTCAGCGCTCCTGATGGATTTATCCAGCGCATCCACACTGGGCCTTGCCTTCAACACCACTTGTTTTTTCACTTAGCTAAGAAATCGACATCCGTCTCTCCCGACACTCTATTGACCCTTGTGGAATCAACATTTGATTAATTACATCGTAAAGCTTCCGGACGTCGAAGACGGGAATGTGTCCTCCTGTTTTAGCAATGTGTAACTCAAGATCACATTTGGGCTGGAATGAGTCATTCAGCAAGATGTGTCCATAAGTCTAAGTTCATTTACAAGGCACCCTAATGACTGAAGAGGAAAAGGTCTGTGGCAGTAAACCATATGCCCCCAGGAGACCAATGACTGACAGTGATGGAGGATAGATGCTCCTCTGAGGAGACTGTGAGATGTCTGGATCATTTGGAAAAGTGGAAACATGTCCCCTCCTGTGTCATCACAACGCCTGTCAGACAGCTGGATATGCAGGAATCCGAGGTGTCTTGTCATATGGAGAAGCAGTTCTGCTTTGTTTTGCAATAATGTTCCTATGAAATATTGTTCAAATAAAATATTGCCATATCTATCTATCTATCTATCTATCTATCTATCTATCTATCTATCTATCTATCTATCTATCTATCTATCTATCTATCTATCTATCTATCTATCTATCTATCTATCTATCTACCCATCTATCTATCTATCTATCTATCTATCTATCTATCTATCTATCTATCTATCTATCTATCTATCTATCCGTCTATATATCTATCCGTCTATATATCCATCCATCTATCTATCCATCTGTTCATTAATCTATCTATCCATATATCTGTCCATCTATCTCTCTGTCATCTACATATATGTCAATCAAAGCATAGTTAACCTTAAAAACTATTTCTATTCAGAACACACCAGAAACCAACCAGCAACTCCCTAGCAACCACTTAAAGTGGTGGTTTACTGTTTTTTTTTTTTTTTGGTTTGTTCTTTGCATGATTGTGTTTATGGGGTGCAATATAACATGTTCATTGTTTTTCTTTTTGAAAAAGTCGTATTTTTCATAAATTTCACCTTTATTGTCAGCCACGCTCTCCTCTGTTATTTGAACGAGTGGTTGACTTCCTGAGTCTATGAAACCACTCCCTCAGAAACAGGCAGTGGGCTCAGACTGGTTAGTTTGGGCCAGTGTGTTGTGATTGGCTAAACTGTAGTGCATGTTGTCCAGAAGGTTAACGCCCATTACCTTTACAAGCGAAAGTTGCATGTGTAGTTCATGTCAAATGTAAATAATGATGTCGATATTGCAGTTATATCAGTATGAGCCAGAATCAGTCAGACCTAGAAAGCGGCAATGAAGAGAGGCAAGCAGAACCTCACCACACACGGCTCTAACTAAACGTTTCTGAATGGTAATTTCATTTGCCTATATTTTTTTAACTTTATGTATACACATTTGTTTTACACAATAGCATGTTCAAAATGTTTGTACACGTTTGTCGTAGACACGAAATAGCATAACTAGTAGCCTAGTGGCTATAAAGCCAGCGCTGGCATTTGTTAAAAACTAAAACATTACGTCTGAAATTATACATACAAATACGTTTAAAATGATTAAGTCTTAGTCTATTTGCAGGTTGTGGCCCAACAACTGCTGCCACTGGTTTTAAAGTTGGAACTGCTTTATGTTTTAATAACAGTTTCTTGTTGAATCCGGCATTGAATTCGGGGAGATTCTGGAAGCTGTTTTTCTTAAAATGCGCAGCACAGAGAGCTGTCATTTTCAGGAACATAATCAAACATAAATTGAATCCAATGATGACGAACTACAACGTCCGTGGAAGCCCGAACACAGAAGACCTGACAGCTGGGTGAAAATAACGATGAGCCGCAGAAATATGGCCATGCCCTTTTTTGCTTATGCCGGAGGGAGGGTTGATGCAAATGTGTGGGTTAGTGATGTCTAAAACCCGTTGTAGTCCCATTTGAGTCTTTTTTGTAGGCATTCAACTTCCTGATTTTTAAAAGACGATATCTCTGCTTACATTGAACTTTCAGCGCTGCAACTTTGCAGATACTGTTCATGCACCAACAGCAACATTACACACTTTTTAAATTGAAAAAAGTGAAATCGCAATCAACCACCCTTTTAATAAGCATGAGGCTTACCTTGTTCTCTAAGATTCTTCAGATCCTTTTTGCCAGTCAAATCTGTAAGACACATTACAGACTATGTTAATCTACACAAAACTGTAACACCAATTTCATACAGTTCATATAGGGAATAAGCAAAGGTAACCCCCATTCCAGCACATAAATCGAACGTTTATAAAGTCTCTAAGGACAACATGAAAACCGCAGTCGGTCATTATACAGTTGATGCTGCCAAGTACCACAAGGATCCACCTACTGTGATAACCATATGGTGACACACTTGATACAGTAAAATGGGTCATTTATGACTCCATAGATTTTCTGTGAAAATGTCTAAACAAATGGTGCTACATGGGTAAAAATGTAACGTTACTTTATCTGATTCTGAGTTTTGGATTTGTTTCCCGAGCTAAAATTTGACAGAAAAATGTGGACTCTTTATAGCTACGTGCAGGCGATTTCAGCTCTCAAACAGAATGATAATATCTACATGGACATCTGTCTTCTGAGCCACAATGTTTCTTAACCTTCACTCCTGTTGCAGAGGCTCTGGAATGGCATTTGGCACATTCGCTGACCACGATGTGCAGCACATCTCATGCCAGACCCTCCTACAGTACTCTCCTTCTACCAGTGCCAACTGCTCGGTCTTCAATTAATCATTGATTTAACAGCTAATTATATACTGTTAATGTACAGCAGCACGTTTTGGAGATTTGCACTTTAAGACTGAGCGATAAACGTTTGTTTATTTAGACAAAATAAAAATGGCGCCTGAATGAATAGTTGAAAGCCGTGGAAAAAGTTGTACAGTGGCTGTCGAATTAACACGATAAAGAGGGAATAATTATATATATATCATTTAAAAATGATGCCATCTACCTTGTAAACAAATTATGTATGGGATTTTCCTACCGTACTTGGAGCAATTCAAGCGTAGTCCGCCTTTACAACCGTTCCAGCTGTTAACGTTATTTGTTACTACCGGCAACGTGTCTAGTGTGCGAAATTTTGTATTTTATCGCACCTAACGCTACCGTCAACTTTCTTAGAGATAAAAAAAACGTTTCTTTGATACTTTTGTGATGCACAACTCTATAAAAACGACAATACTTGAGGGCCATACCTAAGTTACGTCATTGCGTAATAGCCTACTCTATTTTGTGGTTTTTGTGTTCATAACCGCTAGATGGAGCTAAACAAAAATGAAAGCAGAGAAAAGATGTTATGGTAGCTTTTCGCCAAAGAATAAAACATGTTTAACCCTTTTTACAGTCTATGGTTTAACCCTTACATGCATGAATTATGATAACCTCACTCAGGATTTTTCCCCTATGTTTTTATTGCCCATAGAGCATGAAACACAAGATCTGAAATGTTTTTTTGTTTGTTTTGTTTTTTTTACATATTTTTCAAAGAGTTTTTCAAATGGTCACTTGAGTGGACAGCATGCATTGGTTTAAACTGAAGAGATACTGTATTAAACATAATACAGTAATAACACCGCAATACTATCTGTATTTAACAAACAACCCAATTATAAAATCATGTGAAAACTATCAAATACCAACAATGTGAAATATTGCAACTTTAGACAATTGAACTGAAGGAATGGGTGGATATTCCAGAGCAACTTGGTATTTCCGACTGAGTTACATCTTTGCAAGTTATAAAGTCAGAATTGCAATATATAAACTCACAATTCTGACTTTATAACTCGCAAAGATGTAACTCGATGCAATTGATACATGCAATTGCGACTTAATATCACACAAATCTGTGAAATAAAATTAGGATGTGTGAAATAAAAAGTCGCAATTAGGCTACCTTTTTATTTTCATGAAACAAGCTTACAGTTTTTCGAGAATTTCATTTTTTATTGGCTGCATCCAATCCAAAATCAAATAGTTCCCCTATATGCAAAAAACAGTATACAAGATCAGTATTCATAAAAGAGCAGGCAAAAAATACCCGGATGACCTACAGTGAAGCAACCATAGATATGGCAGCAACGCCTGAAAAACGCAACGGATCACATGATAATGACAACATGGCGAATGCATTGGCCTAGCCATTCATACAGTACACACATGGACACTAGAACACACCTTTTTAGCAGTCGCAAAGTACATACTTATTCAAAATAAGTAGGCTATCCAATTTCGGACACAGCCAGAGAGAGAAAGCAATGCAGAATTTAAAGACGCTATCAAAAATGTTATTAAAAACTACAGCATGCTAAAAAGTGCTTGACCACTGTTATAAAATGTATTTAAATTTATGTTAGGCTAAATTAAAGTTAGGCTAGACCTGTAAATTTAAATAAGATTAGGCTACATGCAGTTAATTTACTTTATTGGCATAAACTGTTGTTAATTCAATATATAACTGCACTATATTATAGAATTTCTGAATTAACTGGGTTATAGCTATGCACACTTGATTTTTTTTCTAGCTAATTTGACGTTACATTGGGGTGCTGTGGTTCCCAACAGATTTTGCTTTACCAGAAACATTTAGTCTTTTTTCCACTCTCAAAATTGTGTTGGCTCACCTTTCTGTCTTAAGTTAATGGTTTAATAATAAAGCTGGGCTGTGTAAGGCACACAGGAGCCTTAAATATAATTTTGCTCAATTGCTTTGGCACATTTTCCAAAATAGTATTAACATACTCTAAACTCGTCACAACTGTTTGCTGGAACATAATGAACAGTATTGCATGTCTGCCCAAAACATTTATCCTATTGTGTCCGAAAATTGACCAATGCCAACAAAAGTGTTTTTTTTTTTTTTTTTTTTTTTTCCATCACATGAGCCACACTGGTCAAAATGTTTAGATGTTTTTTCACAATAGAAATATTTGTTATATACAAATTACAAATTTAGATACAGATTTCAACAGTAAAAAAAATACTGGGAAAAGTCAATACTGTGCTCTAAAAAATGCTGGGTTGTTTTAACCCAATTTTTGGGTCAAATATGGACAAACCCAATTGTTGGATTAAAAAATGCAATTTATAAATTTAACCCAACAGCTGGGTTTGTCCATATTTGACCCAAAAGTGGGTTAAAATAACCCAGCATTTTTTTATTTGTGTAAAAAATGTGTTAAATTGAATAAATAAAAATGTATTTAAATAGCACTGATGTTCCTCCATGTTCAAAAATACTGATTGTGCTGGGCAAACTTCCAAATTTTATTCAGTTATTAATAATATTAAGATTCCAATTTCATTACAATACTCAGCAGACATTACAAACATTCCATGTCAGATATTTATGGACTAAACGTGCATGTAAAATATTTTTTATTAAGTCACTTAATTGAATGTTATAATTTGCATGTGATGGCTCACAAGCTGAAAGATTGTTTAGAAGATGTCAAAAAATGTCACACTTTCACTGAAAATAAGCTCATCATTTTTGATCAACAATCCATGTGCATTTAGCTAAATTGTAGACCATTGTAAAAAAACAAAAAAATCATTTGCACACGTGTGCCAAAACACATGCAATTTGCCTAAATCAATAAGATATACAAATCTGACGTGACCAAGAAAGTAGTCAGAGGTAAACTGCCAAAGCTATTATTTCCCTAATATTTGACAAAAGGCACAATTGCCCTGCACATTCACTTCTAAAAAGACTAGACTACAATAATAAAATAGTTTTGTGTATACCAGCTGGCATGCTATACTAGGCTAGCACTAATGAGCTCACATGTGCTGAACCTGAGCGCAGAGCCCACGTGGCAGTGAATCTGATCATGCAACGGCACTGCAACTCGATCGCACGTCTTATGATAATATTGTATTTAACATAGGGAAAGGTCAAACCACAGCACACGTTTTAGTTTTCAAGGCCCTGTGCTGCGACTTCAGCACTCGCTCTCGTATAGCTGCAGGGTGCAAATTCTGAACGCAGGGGAGAGGTGAGGCAGCACTCAGGAGCCTCATTTCTCACTGACCCTTGTTTCAGACTTCCATTAAAGTTGAGAGTATGTGCGCCTGCCCTGCTCTCTTGAAAGCATATCAGATCGGGCTGTCCCGTATATATGCTTTGGATATGAATATCAGCCTGATAAGTCAGGATGATCATCTCAAGAACATGACTCCTCAGTTAAAAAGGTCAAACTAAATTCATTTTACCAGCTGTCACCCATTTTAGGCCAAAACTCGGAATACTGGAAATGCAACAGGTTCGCATATTCCGTGGTGTGAAAAACCGAGCCTGTGTCGGATCTCGTGGGTTGTTCCGATTGCCTGAGGCTCCCCGGCTTGTGCCCCTTTACGTACAGTAACTGTGCACAATGTTCACATCCAAAAGGAAACGATACATGCTACGTGCATCACCTCCAGGCTATTTGTAGTTCACTGATGAGGATTGAGAAAAGGCCAGAGAAAGGAACCCAGCACCACACCCACCTGTTTTAATTTAGCAAACGGAAACATGGCGTAGTGCATGACTGAGCGAAATTTGCTGGACAATGTAGACCACAAATAATAACGTCATGCTCATAATCTTGTGCTGAGTCGATAAGTATTAGATGGAGTCTATAAGTATTGCATAAGGGGTCAGTAATACCTAGATTTTTTTTAATTGCTATAAAATTTGTAGGAAATCTTAAATATGTCTTGTTCTTTTTACATACATTTTTTATGTATACTATATACAAATCTGTTTTTAATTTCTGAGTTTAAAGTTGCAGTCCGGCGTTTTTCCTCTTTGTCGCCATCTCTGTTCGAAATCTGCAATTGCAGTCATTCGCGGAATTATCAACTTCACCCTCGATGACACGGCACAGCGTGGATAAACACAATGTTTGAGGAGAGTGTGTGTCTGTCAGTCACTGCGCGGTGTGGATACTGGCATTCCGAATCACAGATTATTCTTTTTGGAAGTATGACCAACATAATTACTGTGTCCGAAATCTCCACTCAAACCACTACTTCCTACCCCCTATGTAGGGGGAAGAGAAGTAGAGCACTATATAGTGAGCTCACCAGCATAATAGAAACACCACTTTCGGACACTACTCGATCGTCTCTCGGTGCCATATTGAATACGTCATTGCTGTCGCACGTTTTAAACGCGCCATCATCTGTCAGCTGGTGGCAAACCGGCTCTGGGCTAAATAGATTTTTTTAAATAAATACTTTACATTATATTGAGCTTATTTCTCAAAAATTTAAAAACTAAAAGTCTTTTCTGGCCGTTTCTGTTATAATGCGCTACTCCTCACATGATTATAACTTATTTTTACGATCAGCGCAATGCATGATGGGATGTAGGGCTTAGTTTAGTGACCATCGGTTGTACACTACTTTTCAAAATGCATTCTGGAATACATTTAGTGGACTATATAGGGTATAATAATCATCACTATACATTCGGACAGCACTACAAAATGGCAACCTCACTATATAGTCCACTATATAGCGAGTAGTGGGTGATTTCGGACACATCAAGTAATTCACAGCAAACCTCCTTCCGATATGCATCCTTGTTTTCGCATGGGTCCGGTTGCAGTCTCTTTTTTATTGTTGCCACCCTAAAGTCCGAACCAAGTCTTTAGGATTTTACAGCGGGTGAATCTGTTCCCGCCATCAAATTAATAAGTTTAATTATATCAAGTGTTGTGAGAAAAGGCTATACATCTTCACCTCCAGCATCCTCACACGCAATTTAGCCTACTAGCCGATACTCCTCCTGTTTGTGTACAGATGTGATGTAATGATGTGCTCGAATCTCCCGCTTTAAATAAAAAAATTAAGCCGTGGTTTCACAGACAGGGCTCGGGACTAGGCCTTAGGCCGTGTATCCACCAAAGCGTTTTTCCACGCACCTGGCGTAAAGTAGACTCACTGTTTTCCGGACATCACGGTATTCCGGACACTTGACCTTTTCTTGCAAATTTTATAAATAAACACTTTCAGGTCACGACATATATATATATATCCGTGTCATCTTTGCCTTTTCCTCTTTTGATTCCGACCAACCCTATGTTTCCAGAGTCAGACGTTTCAAAGAAATCAACGCGAGTTTCTAACGTACACCATTGACACCACTGACTGACAGAAAATGACGAGGGGACTTAAAACACGATCACCCACCAGAAAATGACGAAAAAAAAAAAACATTCTTATGGTCTTAAATTAATTATGAGTTACAATTTGCAAATTTTTGTACTTTAAGGGATTTAAAAAATTTAATATTTAAATTCTTAAATATAACGTTAGAATATAATGCTCAAATGAGCAATTGTCAATTAAAAGAGTATATAGACGCTTATACAACAAAGTTATGAAGATTAATATGATTACTTTACCAACTTACAGTTGTTCAAATGTATGCGTTTTATATTAGAAATGACTGTCCGAAACACAGTGAGTAGAATTTTCAGCCGTCCGGAACACCGCGAGTCCTCATGGTAATCTGGACACTGCATCTCCCGGCAGTTTTTTCAAGATTTCTCTAAAACGATTAGTCCAAAATATGTCGAACAAACTTTGAAACGTGTGGAAGGCATGTCACCAGAGACAGACGAGCCAATCAGGTTTATCTTTCAACGGGTTGATATCTTAAAGGACGTTTTACTGTGCAAAGTGTTCGGAATACAGTGAGTCTACGTTACGTTTTCAATTGTTTTCAATAGGAGCGCCGCGTAACCCGCATTTTTTTAAACGCCCTGAGCATAATGAGGCGCTGAGCGTTTTTTTTTTCACGTTGAAGCGCCGAGCGCCCAGCGTATTTTACAGGTCGCCGAGAGTTGAAAAATTTTCAACTTTGGATAAAACGCAGCATTCATCACTGTCACTTTTTACCCATCCGGGCGGGACTAACCCAGATAGCAAACTGACATTGAATCAACGTGGAAACGACGTCTCTCATGACATTGAAACAACGTTGATTTGCTCATCGAATTAACGTTGAACCAACGTCAGACGCGGCATTCTTCAAAGCTAAATGAAATCGAAAATTGGTTTGCTTTCATAACGTTGAAACAACGCGTTGATTTCAAGTTGATTTTCCGTTAGTTTTGAAAGAATGACGCATCTGACGTTGGTTCAACGTTAATTCGATGAGCAAAACAATGTCAGATCAACGTTGTTTCGATGTCATATTTCCACGTTGATTCAATGTCAGTCTGCTATCTGGGAAACCACACTGACCAACTGTCACAACATTCTTTCAGTACAACGACATCAACCAACAGAGCCAACCGAACAAAATGGATGAAAAATATTGTTTTAGTCTGAAACAAATTATCTGCGAAATCAGTAACAAGTAAATGCTGCGGATATTCTGTACCATAGCACAGAAACGTCTCAACAGAAAAAACGCTGCGCTGCCAAAACGCTCTCAAGCGCCCAAAGCACGTCTTCAGCAGAGCGTCTTGCTAAAAAACGTTTTGGTGGACACACAGCCTTAGTTAAATTAGGACATTTAAAGCTGCATAACTTGAGTTAAATATTTACAACATGAGTGCATCATGAATCTATTTTCAAAATCTTCCCAGACAACAAAATGACATTGAATCAACGTGGAAACGACGTCTCTCATGACATCGGAACAACGTTGATCTGGCATTGTTTTGCTCATCGAATTAACGTTGAACCAACGTCAGATGCGGCATTCTTCAAAGCTAAATGAAAATTGGTAATTGGTTTGCAATTGGTTTGCTTTACTAACGTTGAAACAACGTTGATTTCAAGTTGATTTTCCGTTAGTTTTGAAGAATGACGCGTCTGACGTTGGTTCAACGTTAATTCGATGAGCAAAACAATGCCAGATCAACGTTGTTTCGATGTCATGTTTCCACATTGATTCAATGTCAGTTTGCTATCTGGGTTGTTTGTCTTATCCTGAATCACTACGGTACACTTATAATAAGCGTTTATATTCAGACTATATAATAAGCGTTTATATTCAGACTATTTTAGACTGTCTCGGGTTGTACCAGTTAGTCCAGGTTAGTCCAGGCAGAGTAACACATTTTGGAGCCAAAAATCACGGATTGATGAGAATTAAACATATTTCCTCAGCTAGGATTTCTTAGGACTTTTAGTATGTTGTTCTGGAAACCTTATAGAAATGATCTATGCAGCAAAAAATTCTTTTACAATTAGTGTGTCGTAAAACGCTACTTTGCCTGGACTAAGGCCCCGTCCACACTACTGCGTTTTAATTTAAAAACGGAGACCTTTTGCTACGTTTGCACCTCCCGTCCACACTAAAACGCGAAAAACAAAGACCTAAAACGGAGAAGTTTAGAAATGCTGCAGCTGCGTTTTTCGTTTTGAATCTCCGGAGGGCGTTTTAGTGTGGACGAGACAAAACGTAGGACTTCAGAAACGCTGACGATGGGGCTGACGCTTGGCTCCATGATTGGGTGTTATCAGTCATGACGTGTCCTTCCCTGATTCGCCAACCACTGTTTACACCGGCACGCGCATGCCCAGTGTTGGTGAATGGTCACGTGATCCGCGTTTTCAGTCTTTTTAATGTGGACGGTGATCATTTCTAATACGCGGATAAAGCGCTGGTGTGGACGGAGATCGTATTCGTTTTAATTCTCCGTTTTTAAACGAAAACGCAGTAGACGGGGCCATAGACATAAACAGAGAAGTAGTTCCGGCTATAATGTTCTTACACAAAACGCATGCAGTACTAGATCGCCAAAAGATAAAGACTGAAACTTTATGTGGCCAAGCTTTTATAAACATGCCTTATATAGATAAAAATAAGAAAATAAAAAAACATTAATGAAGTGAGACAAAACAATGGCACTGACATATAAGACATGCTTTCAGTTAAAACAGCTCAAACATGCATTTTAGTCTGGGACTAAACCTTGGCTGTGAAACCAGGCATAAATCCCAGATGTTCTGGGCCTAGCTATAGCTTAACCTTGAGACACCGCAGAGACCTATTTCAAAAGGCTTTTAAGAGCTTAAATGACAATAAAGACTAACATGTTTTCACAGCAGTGATATTTAACACAGAGCACATGTTTCTTGAGTGCCAAAGTTAAGGAGTGCAAGGTAATTGCTTTACAGCAGCTGATTGGAAAAATTACAGCCGAATGAGGACATGTGTCAGAGTAATTTAGCTGTGCATTAGAGGCTGAACTCAATAGCTCCGGTAATTACGTCTAACATTTACTCTCTCCTAAAACCAACCACTTGCCACCACAATAATGTTGTTCCAGAATCACTTTAAAAACAATACTGACACTGTGGACACTAAGGGGGACTGCAAGCAACAGGTTGGACATTCTGAATAAATACTGTATGAAAACTATGGCTTTGTGAGCTGTTAACCACTGCAATCTCATCACTGTGTCAGTGAGTCGAGCTCGAGAATCAGATCAGTCTGATTAGTGAGTGAATCATTCTATAAAATATAGAATATATTAAATACATTGAAATATCTTTGGGCATGTATGTAATATGGATGGACCTATCTTTAATTGTCAATTTTTATTTTATTTTATTATTATTATGATTTTTTTTTTTGATTAAGTGATTTAAAGTGTCATTTTTTCTCTGTCTGATGTGGTGTGGGGTGGGTAGGGGGTGTTTGTTTTATTTTATTTTATTGATAACAATCTTTCTGTAAACATTTTGTGAGACTTGGATATGTTTTGTGTTGTATGAATGAATCAGAATCAACATTTTCAGTGAATAATGACTTTATTCTTTTGGTCACAAAACTAACATATGACTTGATGAGACTTTATGAATATAGTACATGGATGCCTTTTCTTTCTTTTTAAAGCTTGATAGCTCATTTTCCTCCTAAAATTTTCTTTCGCTTTTGTTCTTTCCCCGCAAGAAACAATTGGAAAATCATATACACTACCGTTCAAAGGTTTGGTGTTTTATTTAAAGATTTTTAAAGAATGATTCTTCAGAAATCATTCATCAATCTTGAAAACCAACATCTAATATATTTGTGGAAACTATTTTACATTTCAATAGAAAGCAATAGAAGTCCTTACTGTCACTTTTGCACATTTTAACACAAATTTACTGATCGTAAACGTTTGAGCTAACACAGTCTCATCCCAAGATGTCATATAACTCACGTCTTGGGACGTCTTTTGACCATACGTCAACATCCGCCGTTTTAGGTTACCCTTTAACGTCAGTTACATGAAGATCCTGGGACGTCATACAACTGACGCTTTACCTTTAACGTCAGTTAGGTGACGGGGTAGGTTTAGGATCCGATAACGTCATGTAACCGACGTTAAAGGGTACCCTAAAACGCCGGATGTTGACGTATGGTCAAAACACGTCATAGAACTGACGTCTTGGGATGAGACTGCGCTGTTTGAGCAGTGGTGTAAATAATAAACATACTGTTATTCTTTCCATATTTTTTTATAACTATGATATAATTTAAACAACCAATGAGACGATGTTTTCATATGCATATCTTCAATCAAGTTAATATCTCTGAAGAACCCAGAATTCCCTCTTTAAGACTTCAAATCGTGCCCTCTATAGAGGACAAAAAATGAATTGCTGGGTCCCCAGAGGTTAAAATGCAGTTCGTGGAACTGATCAAACACTGGAAAACCACAAACCATATGTTTGGGAGGGGAGCAACTGTTAAAACTTCACAGCATCTGAGCCTTATTTTCAGCTGGTAATTGGAGGTCCCTGACTGCGACTGCACACTTTTTGGCAACCCCCAGAGCCCATCTCTTTTGGGCTTTATGGGCCCCTAGTGCCTGCTTTCATGATCAGCATTCAAGGTGCTGATTTTTGGGGAAGAGTGAATTTACAACCACACTGCATTCAATTTTGTGGTTCACTGGCATCTGCTGTGGGGTCAGTAGTTCTGGCTTGTTTTCTTTTCTAATCAAAAGTCAACAAGGCAAACTTTTAAAGTTGGGTGCTTGACCTTTTGTCCATTACCAATATAACAAAACAATTTTCCCCACAATAAATTAAGACAGAAAAGCGAAATATATTCATTAACTTTTTTTTTCAAAACCTTGTGTCATATTAAAAAAAAAAAAAAAAAAAAAAAAAAAAAAAATCCTAGCTTTGCCCTCATAAAATCGTTCATAAATTCATTCATGACCCATGGATGTCAAATCTAGACTGAAGCAGCTATATAATACATTATAATTACTGTGGCAAGCTATTTTATTAAAATCGAATTAGACATTCTATTAGAATCGAACAATGTTGGGGAAAATTATCCATTACAATATTGCATTGCTCCCTAAAAAAAGTAACAAATTGCATTCCTAATTGTGTTACTTTTTATGGAAAGTTTTTTTCTTCTTACTATTGTAAAGCAACCATGAGTTTAAAGAAAGGCGCTATATAAAATAAACATATAAAATAATGTTACGTTACTTTATCTCCTGGGCTGGTCTTGCTTGTTTGTTTTCCAATAAATTTTACCCCAACAAAATGTTAATTATAAAGCCCGTTTCACACCAACAGTGAAACTAATAAGCCTCAGACTGAAGGAAATGCAAATTCAAGCCTTTACAGTAGAGGGCGCAACTCAAATAAACCTTTCAGCTCTGCTGCCATTCTAGATCGCAGAAGAATAGAATGAAGGAGAAGAAAGTTCAACACTCTTTCTTCAGGAATAAAAACAAAACAAAAGTACTGTTTCTCTAAAATCATTTTTGCATAAGTCAGCAGTGAAGACTTTGGTTAATAAAGTGAGATTAAATACATAGTCTCGGTTTCACAGACAAGGCTTAGATTAAAGGGATAGTTCACTTTGAAATTATTTGTTGGTATGTTTTAGTTTACCTCAAGAGCATCCAAGATGTAGGTGTCTTTGTTTCAAACTGTTTTTGTCTATCAGTCATATAATGGAGGTCTATGGTCACCACCTCAAAAAGCATGCACAGAGAAGTCCAAATTAAACACGAATTAATGACTCGTAAATGTAAGTACACATTGATGGCCTAAGACACGAAACGAGCGGTTTGTGTGAGAAAACGAACAGTATTTATATCGTTTTTACCTCTTGTTACCACAGCCACAAAGAGCCCACGCCCTCAGAGTACTTGGACGTGGCTGTGATTACAAGAGGTAAAAACGATATAAATACTGTTCGTTTTCTCACACAAAACACTCGTTTCGTGTCTTAGGCCATCAATGTGTACTTACATTTATGAGTCATTAAATCAAGTTTAATTTGGACTTCTCTGTGCATGCTCTTTGAGGTGGTGACCATAGACCTCCATTATATGACTGACAGACAAGAACAGTTTGAAACAAAGACACCTACATCTTGGATGCCCTTGAGGTAAGCTAAAACATATCAAAAATTAATTCCAAAAGTGATCTATCCCTTTAAGCCAGGATTAGACTTTAGTTTAAAAATGCATTACAAAAAAAAAGTAATTGATTACGTAACTAGTTACCTGTAATGCATTACCTCTACCACTGCAATCGGCAATGATTTGTGTGCATAGATCTCGCATGACTTTCTGGGCTAAACCCACATAGTTAATACATGTGGATTTTGATCATCCCTCAAATCATGAAGGAAAACCTTAATTCGCCAAGAAAAACGTTTATTATTCCAACTTTCATACCTCTATATGGTACTATAAATGTAAGTGTAACATTTGGACATTGAAATCTTTAGCAAGAACTAGACATGATTTGCAGAGCTTCCTGCTCGGTTTCAGGAACGGTCACCAGGTCGTGAAAAAAAGGTCGTCCGTGAATGCAGACCTGACTTTCCTCTTCAAGTTCATGTTTCATTCGGTAAAGCGTGTTTGTAACATCAGCTCTGGAGAGGTTTAGAGGTAACTGTCTAGCTAGTCTCACTGCCTCACTCTGAAAGAAAAAGTGGGAGAAAGAGAGCAGAAAGTCAGCTAAAAAAGATCGTAAGCAGAATTGCCGTAGAACAAAATTTCTCTTGGAAATGGATAGTAATTTTATAATTAATTGCAAGCGACAATTAATTAAAATATACATTTTTTTATTAATTTCCAAGGAGCATCTCTCACCTCTAGGTAGTTTGAGACTTTGAGAGGTCTACATTGCTCCACGGTTTTTGCATCCCGGACCTTTATAGCCTGCAGAATTTCCCTCAGGTCTCCTATCCCGAAGAAAGGCATGCAGTCGGCCATGCCCGTCACTTCAACATGCCTCTCAGAAGACGAGGAGCCTTGCCAAGATAAGCAACGAGGAAGGATTAATAAACTCCAAGTACAACATTCTCCAGGAAAAAATAATAAATAAATATTGTGATTTACACGCTGGTTGGAAACCAAGTCAGGCGGGCACCGCACCAAATTACGCTATTACCATGTCTTTGTGGACTGGAAAGAAAAACCAAGGTGGAGGAGGTTTTCAACAGATGATTTAAAGATGATTGCTTTTCCCTAGACGCATCTCAATGAAGAGGTGAAATCTATGGAAAGGTCATCAAGGAAGCGCAGGCTAAACATTTTCTCCTTCCTTATGCGCTTTAAACGGAGACGCAGTCATTTAAGATCTGACTTGATCTGACATGCTTACAAAATTATATTAAAACAGTGAATAATCAGGATGGATGTCAATCTCTAAAGCTCACTGAATTCTGCACTCTTGCGAAAACTGGCGTTATAAAAAAGCAGTACAAAAAAAATAGTTTTTACACATTATTGGTTATAATGAAAGGGAAACACTTTACAATAAGGTTCGTTAGTTAACTACATTAGTTAATATGAACTAATAATGAATAGCACATATACAGCATTTGTTAATCTTTGTTAATGATATTTTCAACATTTACTAATACTTGATTAAAATCTTGTTAACATTAATTAATGCACCGTGAACTAACATGAACAAACAATGAACAGCTGTATTTTCATGAACTAACATTAACAAAGATCAACAAATGCAGTAACAAATTTATTGCTCATGGTTAGTGCATGTTAGTAAATGCATTAACTAATGTTAACTAATGAACCTTATTGTAAAGTGTTACCAATGAAAGGATTCGCAAATGTGAACAAAACCTTGTGTGTTTTCAGCTGTGTTAAAGGAGTAGTTCACTTTTAAAAAAAAGTTTTGCTGATAATTTTCTCACCCCCATGTCATCCAAGATGTCCAAAACATTTAATCTGGATCAAAAGGATCTGGATTTTGTCTACTTTATCACTGTTACAACAGTTACACAAGTCAAGTGCAAAATATAAATAAAAGTATATACACTAAAAGATACAAATGTATTACTTGACCGATTTTAAAGTTTTACTACATTTTATTCCTGAAAAAAAAAAGTAATTGATTACGTAACTAGTTACCTGTAATGCATTACCTCTACCACTGGAATCGGCAATGATTTGTGTGCATAGATCTCGCATGACTTTCTGGGCTGAACCCACATAGTTAATACATGAAATCCTACCCCCTGTTGGGATCAGGATAATCCTGTTTTTTGGATCAAAGTTATCCAAATCCCACTGACAAGTTTTGAACAACACAAACTGAAGGTTTGATCCAGATTAAAACTAGGATTGGATTCTCTGATCTAATCTGATTTTAGATTCCTTCTTTCCCTTTTGAACAACCCATTTTCAAGATTTGATCCAATCCGATAACCAAAATCCGATCAGCTTACCTTTGAACAACTGGCCCCATGTCTTTCTTTCTTCAGTCGAAAAGAAATTAAGGTTTTTGATGAAAACATTCCAGGATTTTTCTCCATATAATGGACTTTACTGGGAACCAAACGGTCCAAAAGACAGTTTCAGCAAAACTTCAATGGATTTTAAATGACACCAGACGATGAATAAGGGTCTTATCTAGTGAAACGACCGCTCATTCAAAAAATAAATAACAAAGTTTAAGTTTTATAAGCACAAATGCTCGCCTTGCTCTATTCTGTGATGTGCGTCCGTGACTCTCCTGTTCAAACTCGTTCATCAAAATTAAATCTTTTTTCGAGTCATGACTCGAAGGGTCCTAGATAAGACCCTTATTCATTGTCTGGTGTCGTTTAAAGCCTATTGAAGTTTCACTGAAACTCTCATTTGGACCTTGAACCGTTTGGTTCCCAATGAAGTCCATTATATGGAGAAAATCCTGGAATGTTTTAATCAAAAACCTTAATTTCTTTTCGACTGAAAAAAGAAAGACATGGACATCTTGGATGACATGGGGGTGAGTAAATTATCAGCAAAAGTTTTTTATTAAAAGTGAACTACTCCTTTAAAGCACTGACTGACTAGCACCTCCGATAACACACTGGGTTCAAACACTCAACAAATATGATTTTGATTGGCTACAATGCTCAATGCTCGGTAAATATAACACTTTGACGCTCAGAGAGCGCTCCAAAAACACGAGTGATAGTGCTTGAAAGCAGCGTCTATCAGCAGTACTGAATATACCTGGTACTGCTTTTTTTAGTTTCAACTGGCACCAGTACATGATGTGACAACCCTACTATTTGGTTGCTAGGTGGTTTCTTACTGGGCCATGTCAAATGAGCACATTAGTTTTATGTTAGTATTATTTATGTACTACCATAGAATTTATTCATAGTTTGAATGATTTTTTTTTTCTATATATTTTTAAATTTTGTCAACACTTTACTTGAAGGGGTGTGCATAAGACTAATGACATCTTCATAACCATGAAGAAAGTCATTAGGTGTCATTCGCTCAGTTATGACATTTTTAGAGATGTCTTTGTTATGACACCAATACATCATAACCTGTCAGTGTCTTTGTCATGGCAACTTGACATTACTAAGACAACACAACCTGTCATACTTAAGAAACCACCTAGCTTTATGGGTTAACTTTACATTAAAGTGTCAGGTGGTTGGTTTTGACATTGGCTGTCATGAAGCCATTATAACTTTTTAATGACAAATTCAATTAGTACCACTGTAGTTGAGGTCATGAAAAATATTCATGACACAGTTATAATGGCCTCATGACAGCCAATGTCAAAGCCAACCACATGATGTATTGGTTTATGTCAAGTTGTCATAACAAAGACATCTTAAACAATGTCATATTTGCAATTAAAAATGTCATTATTGAGCGAAAGACACTTAATGACAGTTGTCACAAACATCATAAACCCCACTTCATATTCATAACATATGTCATGTCATGGTTATAAAGATGTCATGTCAGTCTTATGCACACCCCTTCAAGTAAAGTGTTACCAAAAGTTTTTAATATAAATAATTTTTTTTAATTTGAAAGTTTTAGTAACTTAGTTTTTTTTTAATATTCTATTTAACTTATATACTTCTATTTAAGTTTTCATCTAATATTTACATTTTATTTCAGCTTTATTATAATTAACAGATTCGTTTTTAATAGTTTTAGTTAACAATAAGCAACAACACCGCAAGTCTGTATAATATTCTGTTCCCTACATATGTCTCGAGTCCATCCTTTAATGCAAGATGATTTTTTATTTAATTATCTGCCCGGTGTAAATCTGATGGTTTGCAAATATAATAGGACACTTCTCCTCAACAAGCTGAACATTTTCAGGTATCGTTCATATTTGTAGCACAAACTTTATTACCAAAGTTTATTACTTTGGGGTTTTGAAAGGGCTAATAATCTGGTGCATGTTTTTGCCAAATCCCTTAGGTTGGCTCCAAAACTATTCTCTTTTGTAAAGGGCAATTTTCCTCCACAGCACCACACTCTAGTGCAAATCCACCATGCTGGCAAAAGCTCAGGCAGCGAGCCAGCATCAACCACGATGACCCTTACCAACACAACACTTACAGGAACAGACTGAGTGGGAAGTCTTAAGTGCATTTCATAACAACAGGCAAAATAAGGTCAAATGAGGACTAGGATGGTGGCCTCCTTAGAGAGAGGACAACACTACAGAATAAACTGGCTTCAAACCTGAAAATGTTTTGCACGACATGTATGAGAAATATACAGTATAAGTTATCTGCCAATTTGTTTTATTTGTCAGTGTCGAAAAATTAGGATATGAAGTCAAGCAGAAACCATAAAATATCTAACTAACCCTATTAATCCAATGGTCATGCTGTTTAAAGGTTTCTAGGATTGTCAAAAGTTAGTTATATTCCACCTCAGACCACCAGTGTTGTGCAAGTTACTTCCAAACTGTAATACATTAGGTATTACTCGTTACTGTTATTTAAAAGTAATTCATTACCTTACAATATTACTGTCTCAGAATTGTAATGCGTTACATTACTCATGTATTACTTTTGAGTTACTTTCACCAAAATAACTAAGTAGTACTTAACTTTGGGGCTGTAACGATATGCAATTTGAAACCGAAATCGCGATTCACCACACGACTCAGATCCACGAACCTACAGAATCGCGACACACCTCTTCCAACTCCCAGCGTTATTCTCCTTACCGTCCAGATCCAATGCTGCCTTATCTTTAAATTAGGCTATTAGTATTATTTGAAGTTAACATTATAAAATACGTAGACCTGCACCACAAAACTAGTTGAGGATAAATTATTTAAAATTCCAGCATTATGGACGTGACATTTGCAGTCAAAACTTGAAATAAAAATTCTCAGAAAATACATTTATTGAAACGTATATAGGCTATTTCCTTAAAGGACAGACATTAGACAAATATCAGTCTATGTTTTATTTTTAATATTAAGGAAAAGACACACATTCATGCGTGACAAAAAAAAAATAGGAGGCAAAATATATTTTTTGTAATTCTGTTAATTACACTGCGCAAATCGGATGAGAAGGGGTTGGCATTTTAGTTTTCGTGTTCGCATTTATGAGGAAAAAACAATGTTACAGACGCGACCGCTCTAAACTGGCACAAAAAGACTGCTTTAAAACTTTCACATCGTCTGTTGCCTTTAAGAAGTAAAATACACTGTAATACAACTGTAATATAAGCCTGACTGAACATGTAACGAGTAAAATATTACTGAAAATTGATTAGTAATGCCTTACACTACTGCGTTACAGCAAAAAGTAATATGTTACTGTAATGTATTACTTTTGTAATGCGTTACTCCCAACACTGCAGACCACTAACTGAATCTCTGATGCATTTGGCACAATTAACTGGACACACTTTCGAAGGATTTTCGAAGTTCAAAGTTTTTTTTCTTCTAATTGGTTGAATTCTAGCCTGGTAAGCCAGACCTACACCAAGATGTTAGGTCTGGGAACTCACAATTGGCATGCCTCAATCCTAGGGGCGGGATAAAAGGTTGCCTTTCAATATCCCTCTGCACGCCATAAGATAGCGCCAACCAACCAGAGCAACGAATGGCTGTGGCTGAGAGAGCCCCATGCGTTTTCCAGAGGAGCTTGATATATTAAACTTTTGCCGTATCCGGTCATTTAGGTCGAATGACTTGAGTGACGTTCTCTTAACTCCAAGTCATCCAGAGTCGCGGCCAAAGCCGAATCGAAAGGCCGTTGTTCAACAGCAGCATCTTCTTTGTTTTTATGGAACCGTCACAACTCTGCCGTCATTGTGTTAAGCCCGCCCACCAACTCTTTACACGATGTGATTGGCCAGACCAGAGTTTGGTTTTTCCTCTTCGAAATCCAACGGAGAGTTGCTAGACTCTCACACTGGCTGCAAAATAATTATTGCTATCGCTAGGGTGCGTCTAGATTTCTAGGCTAGTTGAATTCTACAGCATGGCTTGATATTGACTCTTTTGTGGCTAGTGGTTTTCCAAAGTTACTAGCCAGTCAGCATTTTCACTGGCCATACTTTTGACATTGATACCATGGGGAAAAACTGCCATATTAATATTATCTCATCATTTGGCAGCAGGTATATTAGGCTCCTGTCACTTTAAGACCTGACGCACGGATCCATTACATATGCGTTTAACAGACGCACTAAATTCAAGATCACTAAGTTTAAGATCACTTAAGATCACTAAATTCAAGGCTTCTGGTCATTCCTAGGATATCGAAGTCCACTAAAGGAGGGAGGGCGTTCTCGCATTTAGCTCCAAAACTCTGGAATAGCCTTCCAGATGCGGTCCGAGGCTCTGACTCGCTGACACAGTTTAAAACTAGATTAAAGACGCATCTCTTTAGTCAAGCATTCACATAATGCTTACCTTTTAGTCCTCTGTTATGCCATACGGAACCGTTTGCCACTGAAACGCATTTCCGTGACAGTGGGGCTCGACAGCCTTAGTCAATCGGGTCGGCGCGTATGGTTGGGTTGCGGAGAGTTCAGGTTACGGAGAGTTTGTAAGATAGTGGTTTTCTAACACCGACTCCCGGTTCCTTGCCACTGTCGCCTTGCTTTTGGCTTGCTCAGTTGGGGTTATTTAGTGTTTAGCAATGTTTTTGATCCGTGTTGTACTACTTTCATGTTATCACTGTGAAGCTGCTTTGATACAATCTGTATTGTGAAAAGCGCTATATAAATAAATGTGACTTGACTTGACGTGAATACTCACCAAGACCAGCATTTTGACATTAGTTTGTGTGTATTTGATTCAATCGCAATAAGCAGCGAAAAGAACTCAATTTAGTACTGAGAGGCGGCTTTATGTGCAATATGCGCAATCCCACGCCAAAATTAAAGTCCTGTAACAGCAACTGTATTCATCCGGAGCAAAAGAAGCGAGTGAGTGAGGAGAGGCGGGTTTGTGTGTTAACTCACTGTCGGAGCGATGAGAGAGCGAGAAAGCACAGCTGGTATCATGTCTCTATTCTGCTGGAAAAGAGTATTGGAAGCGTTTCAGATATTTCAGTATCGAAAAAAATAAATAAATCGATATTTACACTAATATACTACTTACAATAAGTTTAAAACATTGTTTTCTAAAAGTGAGGTAATTAATATGCTTGATGAAACACATATTTCATACTTCATTGCCAGTCTGAGCATTAGTCAAAGTGACACTAGAAACCCCTTTTTAACTTATTTTTGTTTTTATAATATTGGAAAATAGAAGGCACCTAGAGAATGGACAAGAAAACATTTAAAGCAAACACATTCTTCACTAATCAGACACAAGCAATTCTGTCAGAAATAATTGACTGTAATCCTGTTATTCAAGCCGTTATATTTGACATTTCAAAACAATTTGTGAACTGTGGCATTAATGATGTCCAGTGGGTCCAACCTTTGTTAAATCAAATTGGACAATCCTAGAGACCTTTAAACAGCATGACCCTTGAATTAATAAAGGCACATTTTCTCAAGAGAAACCTGGCAAACAAAAAAACAAAAAAAAAAAACACAAACCATGTGTAGAAGTATTTCTGAATCTCTCCCTCTCCACAGCACATGATGAGCATGAGGAGAGAAGGAGGGCAGCGAATTCAAACGAATGCACTTAATGACCATCTAAAAAAGCTAAGGCTGAGTCATACAGGAAGTGGACCGATCGCTTTGAATCAATCCCTCTCTTTCTAAAACGACTTCATATTATACCTGTGCCCACACTGGGGAAAAAGAAGTGCTGACAAAGCACTTTCCACTTAAGCAATTTGTATAAACAATGACTTCATCACTCGGCACAGCAAGAATTAACGTCTCTAAGGTAATAGCATGGAAATTAAAAGTTATTAAAAACTACAAATTAAGCATTAGCATCATATACTGAAAGTTCATGAAAATGTCCAGGGATGCGTATGTAATGGAAAGTGAAATACAGACAATTAACAATTTGGTGACAGGGTCCAAAGCACCCAAATACGCCGTCTATACGAAGGCAGAGCATTAAGTCCAAATCCTATCAAATCAAAAAATTGTCTTGTTTTGCACAAATTGCTGAAGTTACCATTTATATTACACAATATATTTATTTAAAACTCACAAAAAAATTGGAAAATTATTTACATCTTAAAATGGCCAAACAGTATACAATATATCAGGCTTAAAAATCTATTAAATGGGAAATATAAGGTATTTTGAATTAAATAAGATTTTTAAATACATTTAGAATTTTTCTTTCTCCAAACAATGGACATCAATGGTCACCAAAAAAGTTTGGTCATTAATATTCTTCAAAATAAGCTATTTTGTGTTTAGAAGTAGTAGTAAATGATTTTTTTGGGTGGACTTTTTTGTCTATAAAGTCGAAGTCAAAGATAACCAAAAGGGTTTGGTTACCAACATTCTTCAAAAAGAAATATTTTGTGTTTATCAGTAGTAGTAAATACAGAATTATCATTTTGAACTATGCAATTTAAAAATGAAAAAGTGTGAATTAAACTAATTCAACGGAACACACACACGTCTTTGAGAGTTACTGTACCTGGAATCATCCTAATCTCAAAACCATTCGCCACGAGCCTAGGATCAGTAAAGTAAATGTGTCCATTAAAGCAGGGACTGTCTTTCTCCATGTCCAGGAGAACATCCATGTATTCTGGACCACCAAGCAACCTAGGAAAGGAAGTGTATGTTAATATGCAAATATAAATATTAGAGATTCTATTAAGTATTCAGGATAGTGACGATTAATACAGCTACTATTGTACTTCCTACAAAAACCATACATTTTTACTATTGTAGATTCATATTTTTTACATTTAAGGTTTGTACACATCGAGAATGTCATCATTAGGTGAGAAAATGAGACTGGCTACCCATCTGTCAGCGGTACAGGGGTCTGCTGCCTCACGGTTGGAAGTATATTATTCTTCAGAAGTCTTTTAAACAGCAAGGCCTCCTCCACTCGAAAAGGGTTCAACAACATGAGCTTTCTGCCGCATAAAACAACCCAGGCACCGTGAGAAGCCAAGCGGTTTACAAGCCTGAGGCCCTGTGCACTTGAGCTGTTCTGGTAGGAGAGGAGGTTAAGACTCTGCTTGAGGGTTGCGATACTGAACGGGTGGGGTTTGGAGAGCTTGGCAAGGCTCCTCTTACTCGAGGGCTGAGAGGAGAAGAGTTTGTCCAGGGCCTGCTGGTTGGCGAGGGGGGCCTTGCGCTTCACGCCTTGAGCTTTGTTCAATGAAGACTCTGCGCTCATCTGCTTCTTGCCCTCTCCGCACTGGCCACCTCCCTCCGTTGCCCTCTTCCTTTGAAGGTTGTAGGCGTTCAGAGACTTTTCTGCCTTGCTTTCATACCTAAGATGGGATGTGATACAAGAGTAAGTATTTTGTTACAGTCCAATTTGTACATTTTGTATTTCCTTTGTGTAACTGTTAAAATGTGGTCAGAAAAGATACACTTATCGAGGACTAGCGACAGAAAAAGTAGCTGAGCATCAATACCAGCCAACATTTTGGAATGAATGCATTGTTCTTATGATCTTAAAATGGGCCGAGTTAGACTTATGCTTAAATGCTTGAAGCACGGTTATAATAGAATGAAACTAATAAAAAAAACTTTTCGTTACTTGAAATAAAATAAACATTAGCTGAAATCAAATAATATATATATATATATTTATATATATATACCCACACATAACCATACTGTATATCCATATTATATACATATATATACACACACACACACATACACATATATATATATATATATATTAGATTTAAAAATCTACTTTACTTTATTTCCAAGGCAACATTTTCATTTAATCTAACTTGAGGTACTAAAATAACTAAAACGAAAACTGAAATAATTATGTATGCATAAAAAAAATGCATATTTAAAAAAAATAAATAAATAAAATGACAAAACTACATAATAGAAAAACTAAAACTTAAATTAAAATGAAAGCGGAAAACATATAATAATAAAATGTATTATTCAAATAATAATAAAAAATATAATGATGTCTCAATGATAATAAAATAAGACAGGCACACATTGTAGACAAAAATAAAGTATAAAGTGTAAATTTCCTCACAAAATTAAAATCCCATGTTTTTTCTTTAGTTCTATTATGACAATCCATAAAAAAGAAAATATTTTTTTGGTGTGTTTGTTTTTTTAATTCTTAAAATCAAATAATTTCAACATTGTTTAAAAAGCTTCCCAGAAAACACCTAATGAGACTGTGGCAAAAGTATTGAAGAAGCTAAAATATAAGATAGTTGTAAGATTTTTTTATTTTTAGGTGTGTTAGGGGTTCTTCCCATGCTTCCAGTTTTGTCATTAAATATTTTTTTAGTATTTTACGATTTTATACTTTACTATAATATGTGCAGAATAGTAATAACAGAGATGAAAAAAGACAGATGGTTTGGAACACTTCACTTTTGGCCTATTAATTTGCAGGGTCCGAACGAATTGTAGCAAAGAGGTCAGAAGTTGTGACTAATTAAATATCCTCAATTCACACAAGGAACCTTGATTTAATTTGCTCTAGTGATTCTAAGTGGGCTGCTGTAAATCACAGAGTAGAAAATGTGCAGAAACAGGCGAGATAAAAAACATCTGCTACCTGTGACCAGATGGGGGCCGGAGAGGGAGGGAGGGGGGAGAAGGCCTGTAAAAACATGCAGCCCTGACCCTCCACTGGAAGCTTCTCGATGGGCTTGCCAATTAACAGCTGTGCCATTGCACGGAGCTCGCTACTGTACAAAGGACCGGGCACCATTTCAAACGCACTGTATGGTTTCGAAGCATAAAGCTCTGGTGCAAGAGAAAGATGCAAATCAACTTGCAAATCCTGATAAAAACCACACCAATCAAGATGAAGGCATGAAATGTGCTGAAGAGAGAAGCAGTAAGAGGCCAATGTGGGAGACAAATGATTCCATAATGGAACAGAAGGTTACAGAAGCTTGAGGGGATCCCCTGCCATGTACACTGAAATGGGTTCTTGACCTGAGGGCTTTTGGACTTTCAGTTTGCTGTTTGAACACAGTGAAAATGGATAAACAACAGACTTTGTGGTTGAGATTTACGTGTGAAAAAAATAAGTCCTTAATAATGTTACAAAAGACGTAACTGGATAATGGCCATCACAGGAATAAATTACATTTTCGAAATATATTCAACTAGAAAAACATTATTTTAAATTGCATTAACCTTCAAATGGTCTTCGTTTCCTGTTTACACTTCTGGGCTTCGGGGTCTATACGACCCCAACAATTGATTGAGTAATTGTACAAAAAACATACATTTTTAATCATACGAATAATATATCTTTTTTTTTTTTCCTTCTCATCTATTCATTAATGCTGTGTTTTTGGAGATATAAAGTACTTTTGTATCCATATACCACACAATTCCTCAACTACACCATTAGCTTGCATATGAAGTATTATTTTTTTTATGATACATTGCATTTATACTCTAGTACTAAGCTTCATTTCTGTGTAAAAAATTTCAGATTTATGCCGGATTTTTTTATTATTATTATTATTATTTTTGACACATGAAGAAAATATATTTAGTTTTTTCACATTTCCCATTCATTTCAATGTGGGCTCATATTGACTCCGAAAGACCAGAAGTGTAAACATTTTTTTTTTCCATACCTTCAGAACGACCGAATCAAGCACAGTTTTTTGTGTGTGTACTGTGTATAGATGAAAAGTCACAAAATCTTATTCCACTGAGATGAAGGGAACCTTTTTTTTATTAAGTAAAATTCGATTGGGGTCATATAGACCCCATGACCCGATTGAGGGTTAATATTTTACTGTATTTTTGATCAAATAAATGCAAACTTGGTAATCCTGACAAATTGATTAATCGTAATAAATCAAATCTAATATTAAAGTTTGCCAAAACATTTATATATATAATTTATGTTAAAATGTGTGTATATATTTATATATATATATATATATATATATGCATGTATATACACGTGTGTATATATATATATATATATATATATATGTGTGTGTGTGTGTGTGTATATATATATATATATATATATATATGTAGAGCACCGTGCACAAGACAGGACTGGCTGGTGTACTCTCTCAAGGCAGGCTCAAGGCACCTTTTAGGTGAGACCCATCACTGAGGCCCAAGCAAGGAGGAACATTGTTGCATCTGCACCTGCTGAACTAGGACAGTTCCCATGCCCCAACTGTGCCGTTCAAGGATCGGACTCCACAGCCATCTACGAGTCCACAATAGATGAGCTGTGCAAAGTATTGTCATCATCGACATTGATGGACTACCAAGAAGATTGCCCTGATACACCATGTGTTTCCATCGAAAAGGGCACAGCTTAGTGAGCTACATACAGAATAGAAATGAAACCATGGAACCTTCAGATTATAAAATTATATATTTATGATGATTTTACAATTTGTGACTTAACATAGTTATCATCATGGTACTCAGCGTCACACGATATTAGAAGGTGGGACTCTCACTCTCACTCTCACTCTCAGCATTTGATTGGACAAATATCTGTGTAGTCTGTTTTCCCAGAAGAGAATGACTGGACGGTTAGTGTATATCAGCAAAAAGTGAATTGTGTAAAGTATCATAAATGAGCCAAAACACATCAACTAAGATACAAAGATATGATATGATAACCCCAAATTTCACCACAGACCTTCAGAGACAAAACCTAATAATAAATAATAGATTTAATAATAATTCATTACATTTATATAGCGTCTTTCTTGGCACATTTAAAACACTTTACATAGAAGGGGGGAATCTCCTCAACCACCACCAATGTGCAGCATCCACCTGGATGATGCAGCGGCAGCCATATTACGCCAGAGCGCCCACCACACATCAGCTTATTGGTGGAGAGGAGTGCTAGAGCCAATCAGTATATGGGGATGATTAGGAGGCCATGATGGACAAAGGCCAATGGGCAAACTCCTACTCTTTTCCGAAAGACATCCTGGGATTTTTTAATGGCTACAGAGAGTCCTTGGTTTAATGGATCAACCGAAGGACGGTGCTCTTTGACAGTATAGTGTCCCCATCACTACACTGGGGCCTTACAACCCCCTGCTGGCCTTACTAATGGCACTTTTCCCCTGCTGGCGGCTCGGTACGGCGCGGCACGGTTCGGCTAGATTCACTTTTCCACTGTGCGGTACGGCTCAGCATGGCACGGCTTTAGCTCGGTTTGCTTTTCCACTGCAGTTAGCACCGCTTCAAAGTGGGTGGGACTATAGTCTGACCGTTATAGTTTATCCACTCCTCGGCAGCCAACGAGAGGAACGTCTGCACTTCGTCCACTGACCATGATTCAGCCATTTCTTTTTTCTTTAAGCAAGTCAAGCAAGTAGTTTTAAAACAGGTGCTATAGCAGTGGCTGTTACTGGCTATTACGCAAATACAATGGATGCTGGTAGTGACGATTCTGTCTGACTGACTAATCAGTGATCTGCAGTGTGTTCACGTCACATTTTAGTATCGGTACAGTATGCTTGGAACCTCAACAGAGGTGGTACCATTTGAAGCGAGCCGAAGCGAGCCATGCCGTACCAAGCCGAGCCGTACTGTACCATGCAGTGAAAATGCGTCAAAGCATGCCGGACCGTACCATACAGTGAAAAAGCGCCACAAGTGAGACGTACCAAGCCGGGCCATACCGTAACATGCAGTGAAAAAGCGCCAAAGCATGCAGGACCGTACCATACAGTGAAAAGGCGCCACAAGTGAGCCGTACCGAGCCGAGCCGTACCATACATTGAAAAAGATCCACAAGTGAGCCGTACCGAGCCGAGCCGTACCATACAGTGAAAAAGCGCCACAAGTGAGCCGTACCGAGCTGAGCCGTACCATACAGTGAAAAAGCGCCACAAGTGAGCCGTACCGAGCTGAGCCGTACCATACAGTGAAAAAGATCCACAAGTGAGCCGTACCGAGCCGAGCCATACCATACAGTGAAAAAGCGCCACAAGTGAGCCATATCAAGCCGAGTCGTACCGTAACATGCAGTGAAAAAGCGCCAAAGCGTGCCGGACCGAGCTGAGCCATACCGTAACATGCAGTGAAGAAGCGCCAAAGCGTGCCGGACCGTACCATACAGTGAAAAAGTGCCACAAGTGAGCTGTACCAAGCCGAGCCGTACCGGAACATGCAGTGAAAAAGCGCGAAAGGATGCCGGACCGTACCATACAGTGAAAAAGTGCCACAAGTGAGCCGTACCGAGCCGAGCCGTACCGTAACATGCAGTGAAAAAGCGGCAAAGTGTGCTGGACCGTACCATACAGTGAAAAAGCGCCACAAGTGAGCCATACTAAGCCGAGCCGTACCGTACCGTAACATGCAGTGAAAAAGCGCCAAAACGTGCCGGACCGAGCCGAGCCATACCGTAACATGCAGTGAAGAAGCGCCGAAGCGTGCCGGACCGTACCATACAGTGAAAAAGTGCCACAAGTGAGCTGTACCAAGCCGAGCCGTACCATAACATGCAGTGAAAAAGCGCGAAAGGATGCCGGACCGTACCATACAGTGAAAAAGTGCCACAAGTGAGCCGTACCGAGCCGAGCCGTACCGTAACATGCAGTGAAAAAGCGCCAAAGTGTGCCGGACCGTACCATACAGTGAAAAAGCGCCAAAACGTGCCGGACCGTACCATACAGTGAAAAAGTGCCACAAGTGAGCTGTACCAAGCCGAGCCGTAACATGCAGTGAAAAAGCGCCAAAGCATGCCGGACCGTACCATACAGTGAAAAAGCGCCACAAGTGAGCTGTACCGAGCCGAGCCGTACCGTAATATGCAGTGAAAAAGCGCCAAAGCGTGCTGGACCGTACCATACAGTGAAAAAGTGCCACAAGTGAGCTGTACCAAGCCGAGCCGTACCGTAACATGCAGTGAAAAAGCGCTAAAGGATGCCGGACCGTACCATACAGTGAAAAAGCGCCACAAGTGAGCTGTACCAAGCCGAGCCGTAACATGCAGTGAAAAAGCGCCACAAGTGAGCCGTACCGAGCCGAGCCATACCATACAGTGAAAAAAAGCCACAAGTGAGCCGTACCGAGCCGAGCCGTACCATACAGTGAAAAAGATCCACAAGTGAGCCGTACCGAGCCGAGCCATACCATACAGTGAAAAAGATCCACAAGTGAGCCATACCAAGCTGAGCCGTACCATAACATGCAGTGAAAAAGCGCCAAAGCGTGCCGGACCGTACCATACAGTGAAAAAGTGGCACAAGTGAGCTGTACCAAGCCGAGCCGTACGGTAACATGCAGTGAAAAAGCGCCAAAGCGTGCAGGACCGTACCATACAGTGAAAAAGCGCCAAAACGTGCCGGACAGTACCATACAGTGAAAAAGTGCCACAAGTGAGCTGTACCGAGCTGAGCCGTACCGTAATATGCAGTGAAAAAGCGCCAAAGTGTGCTGGACCGTACCATACAGTGAAAAAGATCCACAAGTGAGCCATACCAAGCTGAGCCGTACCATAACATGCAGTGAAAAAGCGCCAAAGCGTGCCGGACCGTACCATACAGTGAAAAAGTGGCACAAGTGAGCTGTACCAAGCCGAGCCGTACGGTAACATGCAGTGAAAAAGCGCCAAAGCGTGCAGGACCGTACCATACAGTGAAAAAGCGCCAAAACGTGCCGGACAGTACCATACAGTGAAAAAGTGCCACAAGTGAGCTGTACCGAGCTGAGCCGTACCGTAATATGCAGTGAAAAAGCGCCAAAGTGTGCTGGACCATACCATACAGTGAAAAAGTGCCACAAGTGAGCTGTACCAAGCCGAGCCGTACCGTAACATGCAGTGAAAAAGCGCTAAAGGATGCCGGACCGTACCATACAGTGAAAAAGCGCCACAAGTGAGCTGTACCAAGCCGAGCCGTAACATGCAGTGAAAAAGCGCCACAAGTGAGCCGTACCGAGCCGAGCCATACCATACAGTGAAAAAAAGCCACAAGTGAGCCGTACCGAGCCGAGCCGTACCATACAGTGAAAAAGATCCACAAGTGAGCCATACCAAGCTGAGCCGTACCATAACATGCAGTGAAAAAGCGCCAAAGCGTGCCGGACCGTACCATACAGTGAAAAAGTGGCACAAGTGAGCTGTACCAAGCCGAGCCGTACGGTAACATGCAGTGAAAAAGCGCCAAAGCGTGCAGGACCGTACCATACAGTGAAAAAGCGCCAAAACGTGCCGGACAGTACCATACAGTGAAAAAGTGCCACAAGTGAGCTGTACCAAGCCGAGCCGTAACATGCAGTGAAAAAGCGCCAAAGCATGCCAGACCGTACCATACAGTGAAAAAGCGCCACAAGTGAGCCGTGCCGAGCCGAGCTGAGCCGTACCGTAATATGCAGTGAAAAAGCGCCAAAGCGTGCTGGACCGTACCATACAGTGAAAAAGTGCCACAAGTGAGCTGTACCAAGCCGAGCCGTACCGTAACATGCAGTGAAAAAGCGCTAAAGGATGCCGGACCGTACCATATACAGTGAAAAAGCGCCACAAGTGAGCCGTACCGAGCCGAGCCATACCATACAGTGAAAAAAAGCCACAAGTGAGCCGTACCGAGCTGAGCCGTACCATACAGTGAAAAAGATCCACAAGTGAGCCGTACCGAGCCGAGCCATACCATACAGTGAAAAAGATCCAAAAGTGAGCTTTACCGAGCCGAGCCATACCATACAGTGAAAAAGCGCCACAAGTGAGCCATACCAAGCTGAGCCGTACCATAACATGCAGTGAAAAAGCGCCAAAGCGTGCCGGACCGTACCATACAGTGAAAAAGTGGCACAAGTGAGCTGTACCAAGCCGAGCCGTACGGTAACATGCAGTGAAAAAGCGCCAAAGCGTGCAGGACCGTACCATACAGTGAAAAAGCGCCACAAGTGAGCCGTACCGACCCGAGCCGTACCATACAGTGAAAAAGCGCCACAAGTGAGCCGTACCGAGGCGAGGCGAGCCGAGCCGTACCATGCAGTGAAAAAGTGCCAAAAGTGAGCCGAGCCATACAGTGAAAAAGATCCACAAGTGAGCCGTACCGAGCCGAGCCGAGCCATACCATGCAGTGGAAAAGCGCCACAAGTGAGCCATACCGAGTCGTACCGTACCATGCAGTGGAAAAGCACGAAACACATCGTCCAGCAGCTACCTGGTTTTCCCGGGAGGTCTCCCATCCAGGCACTGACCATGCTCAACCCTGTTTATCTTCAGAGGGTAACCAGTGTTGGGCTACAGGGTGATATGACTGCTGGCCAAATTAAGACACTGCTATAGGGTTATTATCGTTAACTAAAACTAAAACCATACTGAACGTTAACTCAGGGTTTCCCACAGCATGTTGAAACTAAGGCGGCCGCCTAAGAAACACACGCCTGCTGCCTTAACTAAGTTGTCAAAAAAAAAATCCAGGCGCCCCTATGCCTCAGCGAACATAGCTGAACAGGGCGGATTTTAATTTCTCATCATAAATATATCTAGTAGCCTAGTAAAGCGTCGTCGTCATCATAGAGAGCGCACGACGACGCTTTACTAGGCTACTAGTAATGGTTTCATGGTTGCACAGCAACGACAGAAGCCACGTTAGCGCAAGCGCTTGTGGAAAGAAGGAGAAAGCAGCGCGGCCGTGGTTTTCCAACACCCCAATCCCCCTGCACCCCCACCCCCACGTGACGGCAAACCCCCAAGGCAATATTTCTCATTTTCATTTAGTTTAGCAAACTAAAACTAATTAAATTCATAAAAAAATATATAGACATACAAAATTTTAACTTAACTGTCACCGTCCCGCTACCCGGATGCCTAACTTTACTTCGCTATATTTCTATTTAAATCCTAATCTAATTGTGACAAATTATATATCGTTGGAAAGGCCTAAGACTTCTAAATGCATATTCTACCCCCGTTTTGTGTTACAAATTAAGTAGGAAGAGTAGTTGATGAATTTATGACAAGAGTGCACCTCAAAAAATCTTTTGTTAATAAATAAATAAAAAATATTTTGTAAAAAATATATAGTACAGTATATTTGATTTACTGTAAACTTTAACTTTCATAACTTTTTCATACTTTCATTTGTTTTCACTTCAGCAATAATCTGTAAACTTTTAAACAAGACTTGGGTATATATTCCAAAGCATTCTTGAATTACAACAGTTTAAGTTTGAATAGTGCATTTTAACCCCATTCTCAAAAAAGGGGGGTGACAACTAAGGGGCTGTAAAAGACGACGGAAACACAAAATATACCGAAACTAACATCAAACTTTAAAGAAATCAAGTGAAAGCAGACAAGATAAAAATAAAATCTAAATCAAAATATTAACACAAACTATACCATTATACCAAAATAACACTATGTACATCAAGGAGCAGCCCACAATATCTCCACTGATAGGATGAATCTGAAAACAGCACAGAAACAGCAAATAAAGACGTCATCCTCTCTCTTGCCTTCTGAGATGGACCTCAGTGGACACTTGCATACCTGATAGCCATTTAGGGAGCATGGTTTGCATTTTCAGCCTGGAATAACGAGCATCAAACACACATAAATCATGCAATAAGAAAGCAATGTTCCCTTGGTGTAGGCACTTTGGATGTAAACCAAGTTCATATAGAGTTGCTGGATCAGCGCCAGCCATTTTATTGCTGCATCAGACCACTGCAACCAAAATATAACAAGCATGGTACTCCCTCCCGCAAACATCCATGTCAACAATCTCTGACCCCTTAGCTCAGCATGCCCATATGCGATGAACCTATGTTACATGAATCCATGTAAGTACAGTATGGCTGCAGGAAAACAAGCTTGCTATTTCACATTTAAGATGGCAGTTATATGTAACAGGATTCAGATGTATTTTTCCATGTGTTACATAAGTGCCACAAGCAAGGATGAAATACACTTTCCATTCATTTAATTATGCCGACTTGGCATGCTGTGATTTAGACAATTTTTTAACCGTTTTAGTTCAAAGCGATAACCCTGATGTATTCCTAATCTAAGGTTTGCATTTAAAATGTGATTTTTGTGGCTTTAAGTTGATTAGCTTTGAGGCCATAAAAAGGTAAGCTAGAGTGCTTTACAAAATTCACATTTAACAGATTTATTTAATAGATTTAACAGAACAATGTATAGTATTTCACTTCTAAAAAATAATAATAATAATCTTGACGTCTCATCTTTCACAACAGATTTTTGTCACTTAAATGCTCGAACTATAATGTCCCTCCAAAATAGTTATAGTTTGGATAGTTTGGGGTCTGTGAGGTTTTTTTCCCCTCTGAAGAAAGAAACAAATACCATTATTCAGCAAGGATGCATAAAATTTATCAAAAGATGCAGAAAGACATTTATTATGCAACACAAATATTTTGTTCTTTTTGTTTAAAGAATCCTAAATAAAAGGTATCACTTTCTTTCACCATTACTTAGGTCTTGTTTTAAGTATAATTATTTTAAAGTGAAGGAGCTTTTTGTAATGTTATCTAGCGTAAACAACAAATCCCGCTTCACATTTGTACAACCAACTGTATACAAGCCACCAGGGCACCATACAGACTTTATCAAAAAATTAGCTGATTTTCTATCAGAGCTAGAATTGGCTGCATATAAACTCCCTATTGTTGGCGATTTTAATATCCATGTAGATAATGAAAAAGATGCATTGGGATTGGCATTTAGAGACATTCAGAACTCTATGGAGTTAGACAACACGTGTCAGGACCCACTCATTGTCGTAATCATAATGCCGTTGAAATTCTGCAGCAGAGCGATGGCATCTCATTATCTAGTCTCATGTATACTTAATTTAACCAAGGTTGCTAAGCCGACTCTGTTGTCACAAATATGGTAAATATCAATTCTAACAGTAAAGATGGCATAATAATCAGTTTCATCTCCTCTGCAGTCTGCATCCCAGGTAGCTCGATGTTGCAACAAAAACTACTGACTCTTTTTTCCAGCACTTTAGACACAGTTGCCCTTAGACTTCCTAACACTTGATGAATGTTCCGTCAATTCTTCTTCGTCGTTTATAAACCTGGGAGTGCTCTTTGATATCAATCTTTCATTTGAAAATCACGTTTCAAGTATCTGTAAAACCACATTCTCCCATCATTAAAATATATCTAAATTATGACATATGCTCTCAATGACAAATGCGGAACAGTTAGTTAATACGTTGATGACCTCAAGGCTAGATTATTGTAATGCTCCTATAGGTGGTTGCCCTACCATTAATCTCACCAACCCTAAATGGTAGAGTATGCTGAGCCCTTTTTTGATGGTTTTGTGTCATTATCTGGCCTAATTTCACCTCTGGAAAGATGAATGTGTATTTAAAACGGGTCATTTATTAAGAAATGTAAATTATTTTTGAATTTTGAGCTTTCTAGACTGAGAAAGACTGAGAGAGAGAGACTGAGAAGATGTATTCTTGGCTTATGTGGATGAAAGACAACATCTTTTCTACTAATACAAATCGTAATGCTAAATCCTGATGTATCCCTTTAACCCAATGCAGAGAAGCAGTCTAATTTATTTTTTTAAATGGATGACTTAGTGACATGAAAGTGTCATGCATACATGGGAACTCCTTTAATACAGCTTTTGTTTAATACAAAAGCATGCTAGTATGCACCTCATGTTTAGACTGTGCAGAGCTGGAATGGGGTATAACATGGTTAATGTTTTTGGTTACTACATATTTCCCATACTTCCATTTGTGTTATTTTATAGTTGGACTCATTGTAAAATGTGAGAAAAGAGTAATAATAAAGAAATAGTAGGTGTGTCCAAACATTTGACTGGTAGTCTAGTGTGATAAAATAAGATACATCCATATATCCAACCCAAGTTTTCCTGGACCTCATAAAAAAAAAACAATAAATTAGGCAGATATGGACTTCATCTGGTATAGAATGAACTGGAACCTTCTGGCACCTGAGACTGAAAGAATGTGGCATTCTTTGGAAAAAAAAAAACAGAATGCCTCTTTTACAATGGAAAACAGGCATATTGACCATAAAACCAAGTAATCGAACACAGTTTTCTGGAAAAATACAAAAGTTGATCAATTCTTCTTTCAGACAGTAACATGACCAGGCCAAACAGATTTTCCAATCCATATTTTACACATGATTTTCTCTCGCTACACACAGCCTGAATCACAACAACTGGAAACTGAGTCTACGAGGGTGAAATCTGGAAACTTACTTCTTGCGGTCTTCCTCCCCAAGGCTTTCCCATCTCTCTTTCACAGCAGTTGTGACATCCTGAGGACTGGCTCTTGGGTTCTCCTGAAGGACCTGCGATCTGGTGTCTTGCTCAAACAGTGAAAAGTCAGACAAGGGCTGACGCACAGAGCGGTTGCTGATCAGCTCGTAGGCTGTGAGCTTGGCCATTTTCTCCATAATCACGTTGGAGGGCCTCTTGGACGTACTTGTGGGCTCAGTTCCACCGACGTCTTCATTTGCTTTTGGGACGTGGAGTTTCACAGGTTTCAGGCATTCTCTGGTGATTTGATTCGAGAAGGCCCTGCCTGTGCTCCAGCTCTCAGCAGATATTTCGCTTTCTTGACCAGGGCCACTATCACTCTTAGTCGCCTTTGGGGAGTTACAGTTAAGATCAGCTGTAGAGTTCATTACAACATCGTCAGCAGGTAATGAGGAATTAATACTGTCAAAATCACTTGAGCTTCTGTTGATCACCCAATCCTCTGAAATCGAAGAGGAGCTGGTGTTTGCGGTGTTGTTCAAGGATAGCTCACCATCTTGTTTATCTGCATTCGTGGAAGAATGCTCAAGCAATTCTGGGTTGTTCAAACTAATATCTGTGATAGGTGTAGGAACAACTGCATTAGCATGTTCAGTTACATCCACATAACTAGCATTGGGCCGATTTCCTCCTTTTTTGAGATTATCATCGCCAGTGGAGCAGCCGTACAAGGAGATTAACATAGCCTCCACCGCCAACAGCACCTCTTCCTGGACAAAAGTGTTAATGAACGTTTAATTAGCATGATAGGAAGGAACAGTGTTTTACTTTAAGTAAAAATGTTTGTACCTTATTCTGTAGCATCACTTCGGTTTTATCAGGTGTCAGGTTAACGTCCACCGTCGAGGCGGGTATGGTGATGTTCATCATTAAAAAGGGATATCGGCGGTTTGCAGATTCAGAATTCGATTGAGCACTGGCATAGTATTGCTTGATAAGCTGCAGGGTAAAATGTGCATTCACAAGAAGATTGTGAGGATACAACTTTACTTCTAACCTGTAATATCACTTACACTTAGATCGTTACTAAGAAATCATCAAATAAGAACTTAAATAGGCCTAAATCTATGGATTTCAACATTTTCTACACAGATTACATAGGACAATTTACACAATCGAATTGATTTAACACGGTAAATTCTTTTAAAACAGAGAAACGTATTGCTCAGAAAACCTGTAACCATTCCAGCACTTTGAGAAAACAGATAGAGAGTAGTATTGATTACAATTGTATATAACACATAATGCAAAATTATTGGATTTTTCTAATGACAAAACTCATTTGAGAGTGAAAACATGCTACGATATTCTAGAACCTAAATATGACTCTTACAGTCCCTCTTTCAATGTTTTATCCCAGTTATTGTACAGTATCACTCACAAGTTAGGAATTAATTTATGGTGAATTTACCACATTAATTTAAATGATTGATGTGGACAGCGCAATACAACTGAAGCATTTGTTTTATATAAAGGTCATAGATAGACAGAAAATTCTGTCTAAATTGCGGCTAATATCCTAATTTTACAGTTACGCAAGGACATTTAATTTTACAGAAAAGTCAACTGAACATTCATGTACAAATTTCAACACACACACATAAAGAGTAAATAAATGTAAGTAAATTGGTATTGATGGCAGTTCCTTTACCTTAAGTATTTCTTTGGCGTGCACAGGTCGACTATTTACAAAGATGAATGTTTTATCAGGTGTATAGGAGCTGGTGGAATTCAAATCTGAGCCCGGTTTGGGAAGAAATCCATCGATGCCGATCTGTGCAAACAATAAGACACATAACAAGAGTCATATATCCACATTTATTTCCAGGGTTGAAATGTGTATTAAGAAGCTACTGAGTAACAATCTTCCTCCATGTTAAATCTAGTGTAGCTATTCTTTAATTTCCCTCTCTTCTGCAAACCATACTCATTAATTGTCAGGGCACATTGAGGCGTCCATGAACTTTTCCCAAAACAAACAAAATGACACACTGCTGGCCTTCAGCCCGCTTTTCAGTAACCAATTAAGACTTCACTGTGCTATCAGAACTCATTTGTCATCTCCAAACTATGGAGTGGCCAAGTTGCTAAAATGTGCAATGTTTCTGTAGGCTAAAGGCAGCATCGGAGAAGTGGCGGGATGAGAAACGGCTCCAAATTAATCAGTGATCTAGTGCTGCTAGATTGTAATGCTTGAGCTCACCATTTGGAATTAACAAGCACAGCAGTTGGCTGGCAAGAGGACATTTTAATTGGAGTCTCTGACAAACATGATAATCAGGGGTATTGTGACTTTCACAATCAACACTTATGTTCTGTATACTTTGCCACATTTGTCAATTACTGTGGTGTAGGTGGCCCAGTCCTTTCTGTTTTGTGCACTGAATGGAGGTTATTATTCTGGACTCTTCCACTGCAGAAAGATCTCGGCCACAGCACAAAAACAGTCAACTGCAAACTTGCGTCATGTTCCACTCTCACTCAGAAAACCTGTAACCATTCCAGCACTTTGAGAAAACTGACAGAAAGCACTTTCGATTGTAATTCTACATAACGCATCATGCAAAAATACTGGATTGGATATTCAAATGATTAAAAAAAAAAGAAGACAAAACTCATTTGAGAGTGAAAACATGCCCATCTCCAAGTCTCTACGATATTCTGGAACCTAGATATGACAAGTCCCTCTTTCAAGTCTATGGGATTGAAGTTGATAACCTTATGGGGCCAAATCTTCCATTTTTGAGATCACATGACTAGCCATATTTATTATTTTAAGTTAACTTAGTAAGTCTTATTAAGTCTCCAGCAAGATTTGGATCAAACCGCTCGATTAATATGAATTAATTTTATCTTTATGAGGCCTTCATGAACTGTTTTTAGATGATCTATGAAACTTTTGGTTACCTGAGAGGTTTCATAAAACATCATGAGGGAACATCACTTATTTTGGGGTGAAATACCCATTTAACTGTAAGAAAGGTTTTTGAAAGATTTCCTCTTATGGTCGCCAAGGCTGCATTTATTTGATCATAAAAACAGTAATATTGTAAAAAATGTAATTACATTTTAAATTGTATTAAATTAGAAAACAGTTCTTTATTCCTGTGATGGCTAAAATGTCAGCATTGTTACTTCAGTCTTCAGTGTCACATGATCCTTCAGGAATCATTCTAATGACCTATTAGAACTTTAGAAAAAAAATAGATTAATTTGTTAACATTTAAAAACAATTACTGTTGCATGTTGCATCCATGCTGCTTTTGTCCAGCAAAAACAATAACAACAACACACAAATTATGCCCATTCTTTAAATTTCTGAACAAGTCATGACGAATAAAATGTCAATTGTCATTGTTTGCTCAAGTTTATGAGAAATTCAGTGCACAATCTGCAAATGGCTTGACCATGGTCCGGACCAAACAGATGAAATTTGGTCCAACGAAAGGAGGTAGTTTCGGTCCGGATCAAATTGAACAAAGGTTTGGTTTGTTTCTAGTGTGAAAGCATTTCGGTATGATTCGGACTTTCAGACCTTTTACAGGACGCTCCGGTGGTTCCCGCATAGCTGGAATAGTTCACCTTGGTCTCTCCCCAAATGTAGGTGATAGAGCTCGCATGATTGCTTGCAGTCTTCTCCTCCTTTCTGGTCGGCGAAGATAAAATGATCGCACGACGAGGACGTTAATTTTGGCGAATTTGAACTAGCCTTGTGTATAGTTGGTGCTGCATGCCATAAAAATAACAATATAGTTGCAACGATATGCATCTGTTCATTCATGTTGTCAAAGTTACCGGCCGAATTGCACCTAATGACTTATGAGTGCGAGACTGATGAGATGACTGTGCACCTAATGACTGATTACTCCAACAGATCCTGCTCTCAAGGCCATAAATTAACTCCTGGTAAAACCCACCAATTTCTAGAATGCAAGGATGACTTAGAGCAAACAAATAGTGAGCAAAGATGCATTCTCATCTGGCACATGGCTTTACAGAACATTGGCAAGACTCAGCGAAAACCATCCTTGAGTGTAGCTGTATATACAATAGGTTTCGCTATATGTTCAGCAGGAGAGGATTGAGCTGCCAAAATTGGCCTGAGCCAAGTACTGAAGTGTGCCTACAGAGAATTATTCCTACACGAACGCAAAATGCAAGCAGGGATTCTATACAAACCACAGATCTGTCCTAAAAGTGTATTCTGTAAGAGGACACTTAGCATAAATAAATCACACGTAAATGAGCCAGCAAATTTAGACAATGCTAGCGTTGTGCATTCTTCAATAGGCACAGATAAAGTAGGACACCATGTGTGCACCAACAATAGCATCCTCTCCAACAGGGCAGTGGTGAGATCAGGCCAAATGCCTGAATTAGAATCACCGTGTCATGCATGTACTGTATGACCTATACAGTTCTGCGTAACAGGGAGATAATTATAGAACGAGAGGCAGATTCAGCGTTAGGAGAGCCTTTAGCTGAAAGAAGGGGAGATAAGAGAGTGTTATTGCTGACGTAGATGGAAAAGGTCAAGCGGTTAATTTGAAGATCGGAAAAAAAAAACTGACCAGAAGAAAGGTACATGGGCCATTCCTGTTATGCAGTCTCTATAACTTACAACATTTAAATGAATATAATTCGGTTGTAATACAAGTATTCTGTAAAATACTTCCAAATTTACTTCCATTCTTTCTACCGCCTTATACATCTGAGATGATTTGACAGATGCCAGATCTTCTAATCATGATAACTGATTTCTGGCTAATTTGGTTCTTCAAGCGAATTTGTGGACTTGATTAAAATATCTGGATTAAGTTATCTGAGATTTACTGTGCGTTCTTGTTTTCATTGGAAAGGGCAGATGTATCAATACTCAAAACAATGATCAGCAATGCAGCGATTGGCTGGCGGCAAGACAGCAAAGTGATGATGACATATTTAAAAAAAAAAACATCAAAAAACTTGACGAATTTCTGGACCTATATCTGAAACAGCCTATTGACTAAAACCACATAAAAGATATAATAGATAAATGAAATGTGTACTGGTTGCCACATGATTCCCAATTATTTCCATTATTTAACGATTTCTAGAATTTGTAGAGGCTTCAGATTTTTATTTAAAATGTTGTAATTGGCAATTAATTTGATTTTACCTGTGAATCACATTTGTTACATGACGGCATTAAAGTTTGACAGCACTTTTTACTAAGTTATCAGCATCTCTTAAGCTGCATTAAGCCACTCCCATCAAAGCTCCCACATTCAAATTAATGCACGGCTTAGACTAACAGTACATCATGTGTAAAGGCCCGTTCACACCAAGGACGATGACTATAAATATAACTATAGGCCTATAGTTCTAAAAATCATTCTTAATATTAAAGAATAGCAGAGTTCACACCATATAACAATAACGACAGAGAAAAGATATCGTGAAAATGTGCAAATTAAGGCCCGGTAATATTAAATATAACTTCCTACGTCAGAAGGGGAGCGAATTCTGTTTGGCTAATTTTGTGACATGCTTGCAGAGAATCATGCTGCATCGTAATTACGAGTTGAACGCACTTGAACGCCACCACAATGTCGTAAATACCAGTGGAGAGCTCGGGATTTTCTTTAAGCCCCGATCTGTACGAGTTGAGGGCGTGTCAGTGAGAAACGTTCATTCAACGTCTGTTGACGGTAAATTTTAATTGAATTTCAATGTTTACTCATTGACATTGTAAGGCTTTTTCATTTATAAAGCAAGCTCTCTGCACAAAATATATCATTATAATATAAAAATTATACCTAATGATAGAGTTTACATTGGCTTCATTAGCTAATAAAAAACATAAAAAGAAAAACACACCTGATGCGCATTCTTTGTTCTTCATTTTTTTGAGTTAACAAACCTTGCTGTATTTTCATGTAATTCATTAAAAGAAGGTACACCGCCATTTTGCTCCGACGAAACTGACTTAAACGCACCTCACGTCGTAAACACGACTTCCCAACTCGTACGTACGAACTTCCCAGGAGGACTTGAACGCAGCATCATATCCGGATGAACATATAAAGCTAAATTTCAGTAAGCTAAAATTCAGTAAGGGATTGAGAGGGCTTACATAAGGGTGTCAACTTGTCTTGAAGTAAAAAAATACAAATAAAATATATTACTGTTATTGTAATAATAAAAGGTCAATAACTGGTCATCATACAAATTTAGTAATTTTACCGAAAAGCATATGAAAAGCTGTTCCGACTTCCTGTACAGTGTGGAACGCTGCAAGTAGATTTTAAGAGCTCTGACAGAACAAAGCAAGTTAGCCTCCCCATCGTTTACAGAGGGGGGGGAAGTGCTGATAATGTGATAACCTGTGCTCGTAACAGTTGAGAGCACTTTGGGTAGGTAGCCATGAGGATTGAGGATAACTCTGGAATCACCAACCCATCAGAGAGAACTGAAGCTGCCAATGTCCCGATTTGGCGCTGACATCTTAGGACTTGAGTCTGCGCACTTGCGTTTTCGGGGCCAGACATGCGCAGTCGTGAGCAGGAAGTAAAGCCGCGAAATCAAAGGCGCGCCCTCATTCTCGGTGATTCAAACGCAAGCACACGCCCCGCATGTGTTCTGCTGATTGCAGAACCTCTGGTAAAACAAGGTAAATACAACTAGTAACCACATAATCAACATTATTAAAAAAAGTCCGCTAGTGCTTCAGTGACTACCTCGCAGAGAACAATCATGATGTCAGAGCACCGTTTATAGCATCACATAACTAAATAAAAACAAACTTATTTTAAAAACGAACACTTGAAATTACATCAAAGTGAGAGAAACTACAATAAATGACAGAAACTATCTTTGGGAAAAGGATATGTGAAGTGTAATGGAATTGTTTAGTTGGTCTCGCGTTGGGGAGGTGGGGTTTATGACCAATACTAGGACCGGTCACAGGGAGGCGATAGAGAAGTTTTGGCTTCACTTTTGAGGGCTTGTGCGGCACCTTGGGCAGGAAGGGCTCATGGAAAGCGTATGCAAGTGGATCACTCGCTTAACTGAGGCCAGGACCAACAGAAGAGCAGTTTTCAGCGAAAGTGGCTTAAGGTAAGCCGAGTGAAACAAATGGGGGACCCTTCAGAGCCCCAAGGACCGTGGAGCCCCATGCCAGCATGGAAGTGGGCCGAGGGGGGGTTCATCCTCCTGGCCCCTTTGAGGAAGCGAACGACAAGGTCACTTTTCCCTAGTGATTGGCCAGCCACAAGAGCAAGGTAGGCTGCTATGGCCCTTTTCTGAGAGGTCCCAGGATACCCGTTAAGGGGCCACACATGGAGGGCCTATAAGTCGGGGAGAGGGGGCAAAATCATCCAGTTCGCCTGCGTGAGATCTTTCCTCATTGGTATGGGCCAGGGGGCTATGTTCAGCATTCTCTGCTGGGCTGGTTTGACAGGCCTCGGTCCGACTGGACAGAGATAGAGTGACTACTGGGGGTTGGGCCACCTAGCGAAGGGGGACTGGTTACCAGGGTATTGTGCGTTTGAAACATACTCTATTTGTGTCTTACTTGGGTCACTGTAAAAACAACATTTGTTTGTAGGAGTGCATGCAGTTTGACGGGCCAATGGACTACAATAGAAAAATCTCCAGCCACCTGAGCTTAACAGGGAGATCCAAGTAAGCTTTTTTCAAGAGTGGTCCTGCCGCGGCGAGACTCACACCCTATCTCTTTCCTCCTGATGCTAGGATGTCTTCGGAGGCTCAGGGTCCAAAACAAGCCTGGGCCCTAGCCCTGCAGATGGCACCTAGATGGCCTTGAGCGACGGAAGGTGTCAGCCGCAGGACGGGGCTGAGAAACCAGAGGCGCTGGCGTAGCCAGCTGAGGCGGCGGTGTTCTCTTGGTTCGGCTCAAGGCTGAGCTGCAGCGTTTAAGTAAAAAAGTGCCACAGAGCTTGCAATGATTTCTGTGCTTCGGTTAAGTGCTCCGAGAACTCTTCAACAGCTCGGCCGAAGAGGCCGGTGCTGCAGACTGACGAGTCGAGAAAAGCCGTCCTGTCCGCCTCTTTGATGTCAGTGAGGTTTAACCAAACATGGCGCTCAAGCACAATCAGGTTAGTCATACCTGTGCCGATGGCTTGAGCCGTGGCCTTCGTAGCGCATAGTGCTAGGTCTGTGGTCTCTAAATGATTCAGGATCCAGGCTAGACTCGTCCATAGTTCGGAAAACCTGTAATGCCGCCAAGGTGTAAGGAGCCGACGCCGCTTAGCCAGAGGCAGAAAAAAGGCAGGGCTTTGAGGGGTGAACCGCTCTAGCTCTTCATCCAGCAGCAGGGAGCGGTCAGAGAGGAGTGACGACTGCTTCTTTGAGAGGAGTTAGCTTCTCATATCCTTTTTCCGCAGCACCATCAATAGAAGAAGTATATCATCGCAGAAGTAGAAGAGCTTGTGCGCCCTCAGTAAGGGGCGCCTCATGACTTTGTGAGCTCTTTGTGAACCCCAGGGAAGAAAGGTGTTGGCTTGTGACGGGGGGCCTGCTAGCGCCGGGGCAGAAACCATTAGCCTGGTCCGCCTGAGTGAACAGGACCGGCGAAGGGGATTGCGATGGAGAAAGCAGGGACGTGGCCGGTGTGGGCTTGCTTATTTCCATGTGCATGGGCTGCTTCTTCTTCCACAGCTGAAGTAGGGCGGAAAAGGAAGAGCGAGTGGAGCGGTGTTGCCGTCTTCCATAAAGAGAGAGCTAATCATATCCGCACCATGGAGATGGGCAAACTCTCGCACCAAGAGCAGCTTCCGGCAGGGAGTGCAGCTCCCGCGTGGCCGGCTTCCAGGCACGTGGCACACTCTGTGTGCACCCCCGCCTCGTGCACAAGGGAACCGCATGAGGTGCAGGAAGAGCGAGGTATTTGAAACAACGCTAGCTCTAGAATTTGCTCTTTTAGAGAACTGTGTCGTGACGGCGAGCACACAGTTAGTAGAGAAAGGATATATGGTGTGTTCACCGGATGGTCACAGGAGAACTGCGACCGAAGAGAATACTATACCACTATATGCAAGGCTCGTTCTAGCTGAGATGGCTTGATTCCACTGCGAAGGCTTCGGATGAGGCAGAGACGTAAAAGGTTGCTGAAGCAGAAAGTCTGATACTATGGCGAAATGGTAGGCTTATACATCCATAAGCAGCACCCATTCTGGCGGCCTCTAACGCGCTTCGGCGCGAAGCTGCCTGATTGGTTTGCTTGTCTGAGACGCATCGTCATAGGATGTGCAGTTGCTGCAGCACAGCCAATGGGCGAACAAAATGCACTACTGGGCTCGCTGTGCAGCTACACTGCGTTTTAAAATATAGACCTTATGCACCAGAGAAACGTGGGCGCCGTTATCTTTAGAATATTGTCTTTGAACTTCCGTTTTTGCGGTCTCTCTGTATATCTCTATGGCATCGCTGTCGAGGAGTAATTAGCTGGTGAAGTGGATTCACCAGAAAAGGGGCAGGGCTGCATAAGGTCTATAGGACTTCAATATTTTTTTCCACTGCATATTAGCTACGCAATACGAAGTGACAGTTCTCGAAAGGGAACTATATTAGCATCCACACCAAAGAACGATAACGCTCTGTTTGTTCTAAGCTTTCGCTGCAGGTTTGTAGTCTGCTGCCCTAAATGCTCTACCTCTTTAAAATAGAATGGATTCTGATTGGCTGACAGTGTTTTTATGGTTCAGCTGGAAAAAATCTCTTTGAAAGTGATTCCAATGATTCCCTGTACAGTTGTTGTTATATTTACGGTGTGGACTCAGCTACTCTTTTATATTTAAAGCAATTTTTAAAACTATAGCTTTACTGATGATATTGTTATAGTTATCGTACTTGGTGTGACAAACCAATGAATACCACAAAACATCACATCACAGATTTCATCAAACCCATTGTTAACAACACTTACTGATGTTTGTGTTCACTGTTCAGCAAATGAACTGATGCACTTCCAGGAGGAAAATGTCAAGGAACTGGCCTTTGTTAGTTGCAATAGTTTTGGAATGTTACAAAAGACAAACAGAACGAAAAATGAAATTGAGGACAACAGACACTTTAAAACATGTATAACCAATTTTAATAAAATAAGAGGTATAGCATCAAAGAACATGTCAAAAATGACTACATCCACTCCAATTCTATGCAAAATTATTATAACTGTAAAAAATAAACTAAATAATATGATTTCCTCATTTAAAATATTCTATCCAATATATAAATTATCAAATTTATTTCTATTAATGGGATTTAAAGAAAATGGTAAACTGATTACCAATAATGTAAAATTAATATAACATTACAAAATAATATAAAATAAGAACATAACATCTGCCATGTTACAAGGCGCTCTCTACACTTTACCCATATTTACATACATACACGCTTATATTTACACAAATTTAATCTGAGAAAATAACTGAAGGATTTTCTGGTTAGAAGTGCATAGCGCCTAAGAAAATGGCAAAAGTGACAACACACGAACCTAAGTAGTGAAAATATAGCAAAGTAGCAGAGTTTACTTTATTGTGATAATAAAATAACTTATGTGATTTCCAATTCATATGATAATCCAAAACATAAATGATGTGAATTTTCTTGCAAATATACTGCATAATAGGAGCGACCCAGAAATGTTCAAGATTAGTCAAGCAGGATTAGTGTTGAGAAGCACTGCATGCAGTGAGCAGGTTACACCTGCAGCAAACACATGCAGCACAGACACTCCACTGCTGCAGCAAACACTAAATCTTCCTACAGTATGTATCTTTGTGAGTCAGAGAAATGTCACTAAACTGGACGAAATCAAGCACATGGTTTTTACAATGCATGATACTATACATCACACATCTTATTGCTTGAACAAACACTTGCTCGTTGCATTTGTAGCATTGTATTAAATCCATGCCAAAGCAGTTAGATTGTGGCCTCAGGCCAACACAGGCAGGTTATGTCCTTCTGAGGCCCTTTCACCACGTACATTGCAGTCCCTGAAGGCTCCTTTAATTCACTGCTGCATTTGTCGCAAAGTTTGCCGCATTCAGTCCATAGGTCTACTGCTGACACTGTAACATGATCCGTCACTGACCGCTTGCGAGGTAAACGGCGCATGACAGTATATGGTCTTGTAAAGAAACATAGCCTTTCAGGAAGTGTAATTCTACAGCCTTTATGATTAAAATAACACAAATTTAGCTCTCAAAATATATAGTGGCCCCAAAGAGTATTTAGACACTTAAGTCGCACAGAGAATGAATGAAAATAGTTGCATTAGAGAGCAAAACATCAAACCAAAGAGCCCTTTATATTAAATAAATAAATAACACAAATACACTTTAAGCAAAAAGTATGTAACATTAGATTTATTTCTCCAAACTGAAGATAACACTTTACAATAAGGATATATTTGTTAACATGAACTGACAATTAAAAATACTTCTAAAGCATTTATTAATCTTAAGTAACGGTAATTTCAACATTTAGATATTATTAAATGGGCCCGAGTTAATATGAACTACCAAAGTTGTATTTGCATTAACTAGTGTTAAAAAAGCTTAATACTGTAACAAATGTATTGCTCATTGTTAGTTAATGTATCTAATGTTACCGTAAAGTATTACCATAAATAGTATTTTTAAACTTAAGTCTACCTTAAACATGTATAAACATGTAAGATTATTTTATTATTTTAAAGAAATGACAGCAGAAATACATTTACCAAACACAAACAAAATGTTTGGTTTAAAATGAGTCAACAATATATTCATTGATCAAATTGAAGACAAAAAGAATTTGGAGACTTACTCATTGTTAAACAGTTAAAAGTTAATGAACTAGGACACCTGTGTGAGCTTGAGGAGAATTGACCTCAAATTTTGGTTTGATATTTTGACATTGATGCAATGACATTCAAAAATGTGTATGTGTGAAGTCAAGCGTGCAAAAGTGTCCTGATTATACTCAATTATACTCTTTGAGGCCACAGTATTTGTATGTATACAGATAAAATATTAACTAGAAATTTGAATCCTATGGTGAAAACGAAAAGGCATTATGAAATGTATAACCTGGGTAAGAATGCTGAGTCATTCATGCAAAAAGTCATCGCTGCGGAATGCACAACCAGGAAAAAGAGAAACAGCTCTCCAGGGAGAGGAAAGCCGTTCGGAATTAAGTTGTTACACGAGTCTTTGGGTTTAGCAACCTGACAGAAGCGCAGGGATGTTTAAAGTCGGTTCAAGCTATGACTTTGCACATGCAATTTCAAATGAACCCTGATTGTTTGAACCTTGAAGAACATTCCTGTTTTTGTGGAAGAAAAAAACACACTTTCCTATCGCAAACAATCCCAGAGCGGCCGGGAACCCTAGTGCTCCTGCTGAAAACGATAAATATGCCTGTGTTTTCTCAGCGCTTCACTGACCTCTGGTTGCTCCTGGTGATGCCGGACGGGGAGCATGTTGGCTACGGAGGCCGCTCCGAGCACGGCCATGAGGGCAGTTCGGTGATCCGACACCCTGGATTTCTGCCAGACCACAGCCTGTAGCAACACAGTAAAACGGGTCAAGTTATTTTTCGGTCATCCTAAAATAAGACCACCTGTGGGATTGCATGCTCGCAAACAGCCATTAGCCACCAATCAAGTCTTCACAATAAACAATTATACTTTGGGAAACGTTTGGATATATTACGAAATCAACTGCACTGCACGGATAAATCTCAAACGGACTACTTTTCATTAAAAGGCGCTTTATGTTATGGAGACTTGGCAGCATCAAGCAAACATGCCACTTGAACAAATGTCATTTCAACGTGCGGAGCGCAGTTACGCATATATTTTCACACCCGTGCGTTTGCCTGTCGTTGGCACTTCCACATGCAAGTATATATATCCAAGGTGTTGATTTCTGAAAGCATGCGGTCCGCAGCACACATCTCTGCCATGAAATATACAATTTGGTGACTGTAAAGAGATCAGACTAGTAAACAGCTTTTCGAGAAGTCATGAAACCCAATGCAGGGCGAAGTGCAAAGTTTGTGATACGAGATATGCCTGGAAGTGCTGATGGCATGAAATGAGTGTATGGCCCTCTCCCGATGATCTACAACCTGAATGATATGAATTTAATGACAGGTACGCGAGGTCTCGCCGAGCAAGGCCAGATACGTGCGCTATCATGAGGCCAGGCTGTTAGTGGACTCGCGAAAACACTCGGAGAACTTATACCACTTAGCTTGTTACTTTAGGATCATGTGGCAGTGTGAGATTCGAAGGCTTAGTGGTTCATCCTGCGGTTGCATTGCTAATTTTGGACAAGAAGCAGGCGAAATGTCCACTTTCCCAGGTTACGCTCTAATTGATGGCACTCAAAACATGTCAAAATGCTGGAAATGTCCAGGCTGTCATCATAACATGCATTTGGCAACTTCATTAGTAATAATGAGTTTGCCAAAATAACTTTTATTGGTTGTGAGCATGAAAACAATTAAATAAATAGCATTATATTACAATTACACACCTATTTGTTTGAATTTCAAGCTAAAATGATTTATCTTTGCTGACTAATATGAGAATTTAAAACGTTAGATTGAAGCTGCAACGAGGGAGCAGAGTCAAAACAGTGGTGAAAAACCAAAGCAATAAACAAGTTACATAAGTTCTAATTAACGTTAGCCAGACGCTATTAGCACAACTGATATCATGCCGTGTGATGGTTAAATGTCACTAAATGTGGGTAAAACCCTAGAGAGTAATAGCGCATTATTTGTTGATGTGTGGGGCCACCTTGTGGTCAAATATACACCACCGTTTAAAACTTTGGGGTCAGCTAGACTTTTTAAAGAAATTAAGATCTGTATTCAGCAAAGATTCTTATAAACTGATCAAGGGAGACAGTAAATACATTAATCATTTTACAAAAGTGTCTGTCAAACAAATGCTGTTCTTCTGAAAAAATGCATCACGGTTTCCACAAAAATATTAAGCAATAATAAGAAATGTTTATTGAGCACCAAATGAACATATTAGAATGATTTCTGAAGGATCATGTGACACTGAAGACTGGAGTAAAGCTGAAAATTCAGCTTTGAATAGAAGGAATGTTTTCAAATTGTAATATTATATTTTTTGATCTAATAAATACAGTCTTGGTACGCCTAAGAGACATCTTTCAACATATTTTATGGACCCCTAACTTTTTAGCGGTAGTTTGTCTTTATATAACAACTATAATAGTCTATTTTAAAAATATTCAGTTTATTTACAGATTATTTATGTGTTCTCAATCTTTTAGGAGCCTGCTGCAAGGGGGACCTATTATGCCCTTTTACAAAAGGTGAGTCTCAATCAGCTCCCTAGTTCAGTAGCCATTTTAAAGGGGTGATGAACTGAGAAATCAAATTTTCCTTGAGCTTTTGACATCTAAGAGGTCATCATATTATAAGAATATCCTGTAAGTTTCAAAACTGAAAACGTCCTTGTTAGTCCAATAAAAGCTTTAATTGACACCAGCCTCTGAAAACGACTCGTTTTTAAAAGTGAGGGAACTATGACGTCAAAGAGGATAAAAAAACACCCCCGCAGAAGAAGATCAACGCCTACTTCAACACGACCGGTTTAGCCCCGCTCACCGATTCACGCATTACACGCATAACTAAATAACATAGATGCCTACCTCGTGATGACAAACCGGAGAGTGAAACTCATTATAACATGCAAAACTGTTATCCACTCACAGCAGTGGGCGTTTACTTCCAAGTCTTCAGTGCGAGACGCCCATAAAAACCGATAGTTTTTCAGCTAGGCTCAAAACTAAGGTAGAAAATAGACTATTACTAATTCATTTTGATGTTTTTTAATGTAAAAACCAAGCGAACGTCATAAGTTGACCTCAGACAACAATATAAAACGTTTTAAAAAGCCAGTTCATGACCCCTTTAAGGGCTACCTCAATCGTAAAATCCCTCCAGTGCACTGGAATGTTCGTTCCCTAAAAAGTCCCACAATGCACCATGAAAACCAGGGAGTTTATGTTAACTCAGTATGTTGATTCACCAGAAGTCCAAAAGAGCAAAACATTAATCGTGCGAGCAAACTCACCACACATGACGACAAGCAATATATGTTTTTTTTTTAAAACAATACCTAATTTAATTATATTTCGACATAAACACTATTCCGAAATATACTGATTGAGTCTTGATTTTGCTTTGGGATCTACTAGAATAGGTTTTCATGCTTGAATGTTCATAAACACATCTTTTTTTCACATATTGTACATTATTGCAGCACCTGTCTTCCCAGTCAGTCAGTAACGCTCTGTTTAATTCCTCTCTATTAAGCCCCTCTTTCCGAAAAGCGCAGTGCACTCCGATTGGTTTCAACACTACTAATGCGACTCAACCAGGCCTTGTCCCTTTTTTGGAATATGAATTAAAGCAGGAATTTTTATGAGGAATATTATGACGTGTTCATTAAGAGAAGAAAACTCAAGACTACAATTGTGGCGTTTCAGTGAGTTCAAAAACAGTGCAGTTCATTTGAAGACCATTTTCATGCTCAAACAGCAACAATTCACACTAAAGAAAAATGTAAACCACAATAACAACAGTGCCATACCTTGTTGTGGCTCAACGTGATCCTTAACTCAGGCTTAATAACAGCATAGGCCATGAGTAAGTTCTGGACTCTCTTCAGGTCCTCTTTGCATTTCTTAGTGTTGGAATAATACTGCCGTCTGACAGGGAGGTTCTTGAATAGGTTTGCTGCACACACACTGGTGCCTGAGGAAAAAGGTATGTTAGTCTGTTCCCTTAAATCAAGAGTATTAAATAAATGCAGTAACAGACGCATACCCACGCCAAGATGTGATGGCTTTTGAGAGACGATCTGTCCGTTGCGATCGACTGAATACTGAATGCTAAAATCATCATCTGCGGTTTTGGTAGTGATGACGACCTGGTAGGTGAACAGTGGAAACATGTTCAACATTTGTAATTCACTGATTAAAATGACTCTCATGGGCTCATTGGAGATGCACAATATTTCAGTACCATAACAGTTATAAAACACATATATTCGATTTTTTTATATATATCAGTGTCAAACAATCGAATACCAGCAGATACTGGATATTTCATAATTATGCACATAATTCTGCCAAATCCTGCATATAATTTTTCAGTATATACACATATACTGCCGTATTATTGGGTGCTACGAATGTCTATCAAATGCGCCCTGTACGTAGCTCATAGCCAATCGGTTCAATGATACCAGATGACGTATGTAGGGCGACAGAAAATTAGACGAGGAAGAAGACGATGGGTCAGAGATTTAGGAGATTTATGTATACACAAAGGCTGTATCAAAAGGTAACTTAACGTCCGCCAAGATGGATCCATATATATAAACAAAGTAAATGCTTCGGTGTGTCGCTGTCGCATGTACGTCATCATCGTCTTGCTGCTCCCTCCCCTTTCTGAGATTGGTTCCCTACCTCGAAAATTTGATTCATGTTGTCCAGGCTGCCTAGCAGCGTGAATAAAATTATATTGCCATAATGGTATAGAACTTTAATATAAGCCACAACATGAAAATAATTGTTTATATTATCTGTCAGTTTTAATATCAGTGCATCTCTAACTAAAACAACCAAAACTAGCAAGATGAAACCTCTGAGATAGCGCATATAGATGCCAGAGCTTCTCCTCTGAAGCCGTAAGACTCTAGGTGCTCCAGGTCTTCGTGGCAGGAGATTTTAGATGTGTAGTGTTGTACAGCCATCACGGGAACATCAGTAGCTTTGATTCCAGAACCATTGTCTCTGACTTCAATGCGATCCAATCCATAATTCTCCTTTTCACAAAGGGAACATTGACATAGATTTAGCATAGCTGTTAACAAATATATTTACCACTTAGAAATGTATAAAAAGTCATTGCATTAGAAAAAAAACATCATTAAGTTGTATCTGCAAACTAGAGCTTATTTCAAATGTCCCAATGTGATTTTTAATGGATATATGAAGAAGTCAGATCACCTCAACGGGTGTCATACAGTACTGTTTTAAAAATGTGATTTCCTTTGTTTTGATTTTATTTTTATTTTTTCTAATTCAATGACATGATAAAAATTCAAATGATAAGTGTTCTAATACATTTAAAATTAAAGCTGCAAGCAGCATTTAGCGGGGTTCAAGCAGTTTAGGCCTTGAAGGCCTTTAAGCACAAAAGCATCAAAAGACATTAAGTGTTATGTAGAAAGCATGATTTACCATGATATACCATATTTAGAGTCAAGTATATCTCCATCTTTGTTCAAAGTGAAAAAAGGATCATACTTTATGATGCTAGTTTAAATTTAAAAAGGAAAAAAAATTAAAAGGAAATTTCTTTGGCATTTCTTTCTTTTTGTTGTATCTAAAATGAACTGAACCATGAGCCCAATGTATCGCACACAAAATTGTATACACTGAACTGTGAATTTTGTGGACTGTTGCACCCTACCGTTTCTTTTGGGATGAATGATTCAACAATGATTCAATTTCCGCAATTTGTGAAGAAAAATAAAAACTTTCAAACCCAATACTGGAATACAAATGGATTCTGATTCTGAATCCAATACAAATGGAATCTGATATTGGATTTGACTCAGAACACAATGCTTCACAATTCCTCCCAATAATCCACCTTGACTTTCAGTAGTAGATGGAAAATATTGGAAATGGAAAACACCATTTACAGCCAATACAGGCAATTTACCATAGGAAATGCATGGTTTTAAAGCTTTTTAAAAGTTATAGCGCCACCTATGGTTTGATCTCCATGAAACTGTGCATGCTTCTTCAGCATGTTATGTCACATACGCTCATCAATTTTTGTGAAGTTCTGAGTTTTTATTTATTATTTATAGGCTTTTGATTGAGTGCATAAAGACAAAAAATATAAGAATAAGAATGTAGCCTACTGATGAAAGATTGTGTCTGCTTTGTTTTATAAGAAATATTTCTATGTCAAGAATTCCAAATTTCCTGTACTCTCAAATTTTGTATAGTAGTGCTACTCATGTTTTAACACCAGGCATGCATAAAAGAGATGTTTCCTGTTTCAAAATCCACTACAAAACATTGGACTGTAATGTATAGAAGAATGAAACTATGGAAGGATTTACCATTGATATTACACATTTTCTAATTAGGAAAATTACTTTAAAGGTGAAACTATTTTAAAGGTGCCATCTGTCAAATCATACTCCATATTCCATACCAGATGGGCGCAGTATACCTCCAGAAAGTGAGTTGTGTAGCGGCCGCGCTCACGTGCACTCTCACGTCTTCAAACAACACAGGTGAGCGCTGTTTTGCTCTCTCTACCTAGTGCATATTAATCAAATCATTTGACACGATAGTAAAAGGTTGGAAGGCCGCAGTTTCACGTGTAGCATTTGGAGATTTTTAGAGATTAGAGACTCAATGAACAACATCTCAGCACTAAATTATAAAGTCCGTCTCATAGACGCCTGTATCAAATACAAGCCGGTGCATTCCGACGATATGGGAAAATAAAAAGCCCAGACTATTATTTGTAGTTTAATGGTATTTGTTTTTTTTTTTCATAATACATTTCTATTGTTAGTTTGAATTAATTTGACAGAGAGCATTCACTGAGGTTGACCAAGCTAGCGCCATTCAGAGCTGCCAACTCTCATGAATTCTCCCCGAGACACGCAATTGACACTTTTCAGTGAAAAGTTTTCACACGCTCTCAGGCCACACATCAATTTTGTCATGCACAGAAAAGGACACAGAGAATGACAGACAAGATGGAGCAGGTTAGTTATGATATATAAAAAATCTCAGCTCTCAGATTTTGTCAATTTTATTACGCAATTCAAACAATAAATACACTTTTGGTGCTTGTAAATGTTACACGACAGAGTGCACGTGAAACGATTATCTCTACTGGCTAATGGTAAAAGAACTCGAAAACTGTTGAAAGAAACAGTATGTTACAACTTGCCAGAATGTATTCCTTATGCATAATATCGACCAATAATTTTTTGAACTCCTCCCAGAACTGAAATGTAGTAGTGGGCTGTTTCCACATGATTGACATCAGGTTCACGTAGATGTAGACCCACAAGCCATGCGAGTTATTCGTGTATTGCAGTTTGACTGATGGTTATGTTCCCCGCTCGCATACTGCCTCCCATGGCTGAAACAGGTATTATGACACCTGCCGGGCTGGGGCTAGTAATTTAGCATGCTGAAATAAATTCAAGGTTAATATCTCGGCAGCACTATAACTTGTTATTTTTTTAATGACATCATCAACCTTATTTCTTCTCATTCTTTTGATGCGTGTAGCTCATTTTTGGGATATTTTAACTTCAATTTTTACAGATGGCACCTTTAATAACACTATATATGGTAAATTGTTGTTTTTGATATTTGGAATAAATGTTAGGTTCATTGACCTAACTTTTTATTGGTTTTGATTAAACATAGTATTTGTATTTGATTGTTGGGACCCCAGGAAGAGAAGGCTAATGAGGATCCAAATAAACAAATAAAATCAGAACATAGGAAAGAACATCTACAGCCAATACCAACAATTTACTTAGGAAAATATATTTTTGCCTTTTTTTGACAGTAACAGAATCTTGTCTTGCCTGATCTACACCACTTTTTTTAGTAGTCCTCAAAGTGTGCCCATATATATGTAAAATGTGTTGTAAATATCTCATTTCGTTATGAAGTTTAGAAACTTATTTACATTTGGGCATTATGTCAATTACTAAAGCTATTTGCCTGTTTTCAAATTGCCTATTTTTTTTGTCTTGATCGAACTAACACCTTTGAAGATAACAACATTTATTCATTTATTTTTTTCAAAGCTCTAAATGTCACCGTTACAAAAACTATAAGGCCAAACCTGGCATGTTTGGTATCATTGGACTCGTCAAGGATTCAGGAGTGTGAAGAGGGCACTCCCATGAAAAAACGCAGGGTTGAAAATTCTCAGGCTCCTTCAGGGCATTGTGCCGATGACCTATACTGAGTTTTTTGAGATACACCAATGTTCTCATAGACTATAAAGGTACCCTGGACAAACAGACTGCATGCCAATTTTTATTTGACTAGTGGTTGGTTGCGGTAATGGCCATTTTCATGACTTTTTTCCCTGTTATAGCGCCACCAAGTGGCCAATCATCGCGATTTTTTTCATGTGACCTCACAATGAGCTCAGGAAAAGGTGTCCCAAGTTTAGCAAAAATATCTAATTCCAGTCACAAGTTATAACCATTTTAGTAAAAGTGGCTTTCGTGCCATCAAACATTTTGGTTCCCCTTAGCAACTGATAATTGAAATTGTGAAATTTTTTAATGATTATAGACAGTGAGACTCCAGAGAACATTTCTGCAGTGGTTTGGTTCAGATTGGGCCAAAAACCTAGAAATAGTTCTCAAAAGTTTGTTTTTCAAAAAAATGCAATTTACTCCAAATTGCCAAGGATTCCAACGATGTAAGACACTTGAGCCTACGCCCGACGGTTGAGGAGTTATGAGCCATTTCGTACTTTTGCCCGCTGTAGCGCCCCCGTCAGGCCGATCGGGGCGCGCCTTTGTGACGCTGTCGGCGGATATGAGTACTACCAGCCCACAAAGTTTCAGGTCTCTAGGACTTACGGTTCGTCCTGCACGATCAGTTTTACATGGAGAATGTTGCATTATGGGTAAATTAACAATAACAATAGGGTTTCAGCACTTCGTGCTTGAACCCCTAATAATAGGGGCTAAAAAGGGACTAAAAAGGCCTATAAAAATAAAACCGTTGGGTCTACGCACTTGGCGCTTGCACTGCTGCGTTCCAAAAACTTTATCACACTTTTTAACATGTGCCTTGGAGTGGAGAGGGTCGCTTTTTTGCCTTTTTAGCTCATTTTTCATGGAAATGTGGTGTTTTATTTTTTCACCTTTTAAACCGCGCCACCTCCACCGATGGCCCGATCTCCATAAAACTTTGCACGCTTCCTTAGAATAATATGGCGCACATGCTCAGCTAATTTGGTGAAGTTTTGAGCAGAGCAGACCATTTTTCAGTCACTTAAATGTCATTCTGCATATGATTTTATGGAGCATTTTCTCCCTTTATAACAGTTAAAGGGCCACCGGTGGACCGACATCCATAAAAGTTTCCAGGCCTCTATTGGGTCAGTTGACACATGCGCACGCCCGGTTTTGTGAGGTTTCATGCAAATCAGGCAGGTAGAGGGCCGCTTTCATCCATTTCATGGGATTTGCCATAGAAATACATCATTTTGGCACCTTTTTAACACTTATAGCGCCACCAAGTGGCCAGTCGCCCCGTCCTTTTTAACGCAACCACAGAATGAGCTCTCACACAGGTGCGTTGAGTTTGGTGCAAATATCTCGTTCCGTTGACGAGTTATAGGCCATTTAGTCAAAGGGGCTCCTCCCACTTGGGACGTTTTGGCGGCCCTCAGGGACCGTGAACCCAAATTTCAACTTTTTTTTGATAATTATTGACATTCGGACTCCATAGAATCTCGCCGCATTGGTTTGGTTCCGGCCGGGCCAAAAACCTAGGACTAGTTCGCAAAAGTAGGTTTTACGAAAAACGCAAAATACCCGAAAATGTACCCAGGGTGACGAGCCAATCCGAGGCATGCATCTTGTCCGGCTGGAGCCAAGGATTCCAACGATGTAAGACACTTGAGCCTACGCCCGACGGTTGAGGAGTTATGAGCCATTTCGTACTTTTGCCCGCTGTAGCGCCCCCGTCAGGCCGATCGGGGCGCGCCTTTGTGACGCTGTCGGCGGATATGAGTACTACCAGCCCACAAAGTTTCAGGTCTCTAGGACTTACGGTTCGTCCTGCACGATCAGTTTTACATGGAGAATGTTGCATTATGGGTAAATTAACAATAACAATAGGGTTTCAGCACTTCGTGCTTGAACCCCTAATAAAAATAAAATGCACCTCAATGTAAATGTTCCTGTATCTGTTGCTACCTGAGCTAAACTAGTCATTACCCAATTGGTACCCTAATTCAGGTCACAATTTGAAGTGTAAAGAGAGGTGTTAGACAAATATGCTGCATGTTCCCATGCCAATTACCCCACACCTAACAGTTCAGTATGTTAGTAAGTTATATTCAACGTGAATTTACCAGTTTAACTTCAAGGCTTGAAGAACCAGCATCAAGTGAATTTTCAGTCAGTTCCTTGACAACATTCAGGACAGATGTTATAACCTGAGAGCTGCACAACAGACGCACAGTCTCAGGTGGAAGCGCCTTCATTGTGTGCTCCCTAAGAAGAAAGTGACAAGACTACAATGGTCATACATGTAACGTTAGACACAAACTACTTCGGGCAGCACGCATTATAAAATGACATATCAGAAAAACAGCGACATTAATATCATTATGATACGTTAAACTATTAAATGACCAAATATATTATAGCTTACTTCGTATAAAAGGAAATAATCCGTTAAAAGATAGCCAAAAAATTCATAACACAAGCGTACTTCACGTTTCCAACTCGCTGCTCCAGTCAGTCGGATATGGCTTAACTGGCGCCTAAATTACGTCATTGTTATTCTCTGCATTGATTGGATGTTCTCTCTTTGTCGTATATTTAATATTTTTATATTGCTTAAACAAATAAATGAAAATGTCTTAGCTAGAGCAAATTTGTTTTACTTTTTAAATTTGTTTACATTTTTGATTTTCTGTCTTTATAAATCTCAGAAGAGAGGCTTACAATTGTTGCGTTTGCAGATGTAACGTTAGAATTCATTAAGAAATCATAATAATACATTTAGAATTATGCATTCATCAACATACATATTTATAGTAACAAAAAAATCTGTCTATTGTAATTATTGTAAACGTATTTCAACCGATGAAATAAACTATTACAGTAAGAAATTGTGCACGTTTTTATTTTAAACAGCAGTTTAATGCACATAAAGACAACAGTGGATCATGGTTCCTACCTTTAAAAAGGTAGTAGCTACCTCTAGTATTAGCCTTAATACGTTGATTAAATTATTTGGAAATGGTCGAATGAAAATCCCACAATTTTAAACAACTGGCTCACTAATAGTAAATCAAATTTTTATTCAATAATCATAAAATTAAGATTTGAGAATATTTACGTAAGTAGCAGCATTTGTAAACATCACGCCTTTAGTGGGCGTGGGGCGTCAATCTCGCGAGATTTGCTGTCCTAATCCCGTTAGCCGCGATAGCCTGTGTGTGCCATAGTGCTAGTGGTGTGTGTGCGGTGAGTCAGCCCACAGTGCGCGCAGCGGAGGCCGGCAGCGCTCCAGCCTGCTTCACCCGAACGCACGTAAGGTACCGTTACTCATCTCTTATGAAACCAAGTCATTCGAGTCGCTACTTTAAAACCACAAATGCCAAAACCCTGCGATAATGGGGCGATTGAATAACGTTAGCTTTAATGGATGTTTGCGCTGTTTATTATTGGAAGTAGGGTTAAACAAAAGCAACTGGTGTTTGTTATGAAAGCAGTTTATGCTAAATAAAGAGCATTGCTCATGCGCAAACCCCGAAACAACTTGCTATCACAGTACAGGCAGGATGATAAGGGTATTTAAAGGGTGTTATTTAAGTGGTTTAATGAGAGAAGACAGTGATCTGTGCAGGAATAAGACAGTGTTTTGTCATGTAACTAGCTGTGCTGCTAACTCAATCTGTGTCATGGACTTTACTGCAGCTGCTTTTGAGACCAAGAAAGCTAACATTAATCTGTCTAATATTTAAGATTTTTTTTAAATAAATGCAGGTTGTCTATATTGTTTGCTTGAAGTAGAGCAACGTCTATTCAATGCACTCCCTCTTAACTGTGTTGTTGAATATTAACATACTACACATCCTTACTCAATCAAAGAGTTATTCATATTTATGGAAGGATCATTTGAGTGGTTATTGACAGATGTTTACATGATTAGGAGTAGATGGACTTCAGCCTTTAATCTCAATCTGTCTTCATTGCATTTATTTGTTTGATGATAATAATGAGATGAAAAAAACATGTTGTCATTTTGTTGTGGATATTTTCTTTAATTTAAACATATAGATATATGTACAAAGCAACAGATTTGCTAAGTAGAAACCAGTATGAGTGAATGAGATAAGCGAATCAACAAAACAAATACGCTGAATATTAGGCAACATTGAACTTTGACTTTCGAACAGCTGCATAAACTGTTTACTGTGACGGACAAACCAAACGTGCCATGAAATGTCACTTCTAGAACTGAACTGTTGCAAATTATTTGGATAAAGCGTAGTAGAAGGCATGAACAGTAATGCATTAGGGCAAAGTACTATGAAGAATCACCCCATTGTAAGTATGTGAACATGCTTTGTTGGCATGTAGACGAGACCTCATGCTGACTGTAAGACAGCTTCTACTCTTAACTAGTTTTTTTTTTGTTTTTTTGTTTTTTCAAACAATAAAATGGCAAAATGAGACCACTTAACACCCTAAATCTGGAGAAAACTAGCAGTTGCTTCACAACAATCACCTAGATTGTAGTAGTGCGTTAACTTGAATTGACAGTTTTAGCTCTTATTTCATTCTTATTATTTATTCTTATTCTGAATAAATAACTAGACTTACTAGTTAGAGTCTGACTAAACATTTACAAACACTGACATGTAACTGTTAGTCAAGTCAAGTCACCTTCATTTATATAGTGCTTTTAACAATATGTTGAAACACTTAGTCACATTAATATGTTACGTATGTAATATGAAATGCATTCATTGATCGCTGAATAATTTAATGTTTTTTTTCTTCCAGTTTAATCATTTTAAAACAATCTGTGTGAATAAAATAATTTTGTTTCTTTAAAGCTACACTGTGTGATGTTTACCCCCATCTAGAGGTGAAAAGGTATATGACCATCCAGTGAATATTAGTTTCTGTTCCTCTCAATTCCGATTTCGTTTTAACTCCTACGGTGGCCAATGTAGTCCAAGATTAACATGGCTTCCAGTTCGACCTCGTCCATGATTGTTAACTCAAAGGTAAACGAGAAAGGCGAAGCTTGAATTAACGGGTATGTCCCTCTTTGGCTAATGTACTTTCAAGATGGAGGGGCAACATGGCGACCGACATGTATGTATTTTCAATGGCATATTATACACTCACGAGAATACTTTTATTACTTGAACGAAGTAAATATACATTAATGAGCACATATATTTTTGAAAGAACTAAGTGTTTTTAGCTAAGAATAAACTAAAAGAGTTACACAGTGTAGCTTTTATTATTTTATTTCTTTGCACATTTCTTGTACAGCTTTTTATACTATCCAGAATTATTGTATTATTTGACTTGCAATTTCCCTTTTGACATTTTGCACTGCTGTCTGTGTTTTTTTGGTCTGTTGACAGCAAAACAAGATGAACGTCGGCGTGGCCCACAGTGAAGTGAACCCAAACACCCGCGTGATGAACAGTCGGGGGATATGGCTGACATATGCGCTCGGCGTAGGAATGCTTCACATTGTACTGTTGAGCATTCCCTTCTTCAGTGTTCCTGTTGTGTGGACCCTCACAAATGTTATTCACAATTTTGTAAGTGTTCTCTGTTGAATAATCGTTTGTTATATCCCGTTGTATTCATTTGTCTATGGGCTGTCATTTTCTCAGCAGTGCCCTGCGGCCAGTTGGAGTCTCGACAATTGATGCTTCCTTAGTAGTCTGTGCGGCATTGTTATGTAAGGACTCGCTTGCACAAAGATTCAAGGTCAACAGCATGACATCAATGACCAAGTTTAAGCTCTCTGGCACATCATGATGTATGAAAACTTGTACCACAATTAACGAGAGAAGCTATTCATTGGGTACTCTAATGTTTCTGTTGTCCTGAATTGGTAGACACATTTTGTTAGTATGCTTCTTAAAGGGATAGTTCACTTTGAAATTAATTTTTGGTATGTTTTAGCTTACCTCAAGGGCATCCAAGATGTAGGTGTCTTTGTTTCCACAGTATTTTCAATTTTGATATTTTTAGGTCAAACCGTTCGTGTCTGTCATTCATATAATAGAGGTCTATGGTCACCACCTCAAAGAGCATGCACAGAGAAGTCCAAATTAAACATCATTTAATGACTCGTAAATGTAAGCACACAATGATGGCCTAAGACACGAAACGAGTGTTTTGTGTGAGAAAACGAACAGTATTTATATCGTTTTTACCATGTAACCACAGTCACGTCCAAGTGATCTGAAGGCACAGGGCGCTTTGTGGCACGGTTCTTTGAGGTGGTGACCATAGACCTCCATTATATGACTGATAGACAAGAACGGTTTGACCTAAAAATATCTAAATTGAAACTACTGCAGAAACAAAGACACCTACATCTTGGAAGCTAAAACATATCAAAAATTGATTTCAAAGTGAACTATCCCTTTAACCCCGGGACACACTAAGACGACAGTGTGTTTTTCGGGGTGTGTTGCGCATCGTTTACTCTAGTCGGATGCCATCATATTTTTTGGGGGGGCCAATTCAGCTTGTTGAATCGGTGTCAGTCAGAGAGAGAGAGCTCTGATTGGCTGTTCAGCTTAGTGAGCGAGTCAGTACATGAGAATAATAGCGAAAGGGATGAAAGCGAGCAAAGAAGTCAAGACAGTACTGACAGAAGGCTGTTATAATTTTATGTCATCTTACCTGAGTATTTGAATACACAAATATTTTCATAATAACAAGAGCTGATTGGAATGAAGAAACTGATCTGTGTGATTGATATCCAAAATGGTAAGGAAGCGCTGCTTTGTTTACAGTTTGTATATCTGCAGGTTTAGTTTCGGTTTCCCTTTTTCAATGACGAAAATAGACTATTATTGACACCTGATGATATAGACGGATATTTACTTACACGTATGCACAGAACTCAAGTGCTAGTTGACAGTCGGCTTAGTTCTTTAGGTGTGTTCAAGCACAGTTTTTTTTGGTCGAGAGGCGACAACACAGTCAGCTTTCGTCGCCGCTAGTTCTTTGACATCGGCTTGGTGTGTCCCAGGTTTAAAGGAGGGAGGGATGATCTAAAGTCTTTATTCCAAGTCTGAAGCTGATGGTTTCTTTCCACAAAGAAAAGACCCCAATTTAGTTCATAGTTCCTTGATCATTTTCGCCTCCCATCAAATCTCATTTGCAATGATACGATTCAACTTCCTAAAGTCAGGGTTATTATAGTTAACTAAAACCATTTTTAAAAATTGTTATAACAATAAAATAAACATGAACTATTTTTTTTTAAATCAGCTAAAACTGGAATTTAAAAAATCATAAACTATATAGACTAAAACTATAATGACTAAACTAAAAATGAACAATATTCTCTTTTTTGTCTAGGTTTCTTCTGTGAAATCGCAAAAAAATATCTCAATGTTTTTTGTCTTTACAGTGAAAGTCAATCAAGTGCTGTTTTGGGGCTCTTTGATTTTTATAGTATGGGCAAAAACAGAAAAACACGTTCTTCATCCATCTCTTTGAGCTTGATAGTAAGAGGTCCAATTGTTATAAACTTTGAGAATGTCTATCCATGTCATTTAGATCATCTTTCTGTCATCCCGCAGGGTATGTACGTGTTCATGCATGCAGTGAAAGGCACACCATTTGAAACTCCAGACCAGGGCAAGGCAAGACTTCTCACACACTGGGAACAGCTGGACTACGGCGTGCAGTTCACATCATCTAGAAAATTCTTTACAATCTCACCAATCATTTTGTAAGTTTTTGCAGTTTTATGCAACACTTTGAACTAAATATACCCTTAGGAAACAAACAAACAAAAAAGTTAAATAAATATGTTATAGTGAATATTATAGACATATTTTGGTCATTTAAAGTGCCCCTACTATGCTTTTTCGGATATTACTTTTCATGTAGTATGTATTAAAGCTGTTTGTGAATGTAAAAGGTCTGTAAAGTTTTGAAATTGCATGACAAATGGAGTTACATAAAGAAAGAACTGATTCTGAACTGCCTGAAAAAAGTCATACATAGGTTTGTAACAAATTTGCATAAAAAGCCAGTCTATGGTCTTCATTGGCTATCCACGATCAACGTTACTTTTTCCCGACCTCAAAAAATGTAGTTTTAGCTGAGGCCTCGTATGCCGATTTCACACTGAGCGATTTTCCCGATTTTCGTTCGCCAACTGGTTTTGTGAGATTGCAGACAAATGCCTGAAATCATAGGCAAATCAGTGCTTGTTCACGTGAGTGACAATCACGCAGTGTGAGTTATCAAAGACGTGATCTGACAGAAGCTACTTCGCCGATGACCTACAGCCAATAGCCGCTTTCCGACCAAGTAGTTACAGGAACTTCGTTATAGGAACTGTCCACTTCTAAACAGTTCTAAGAACTACTCTTCCCCCAAACTCAGATTTGCTGCTTGCGTTCGCATTGGCCAAGTGGCCATAACTGGTAGGAGGGGTAAGGGAGTGACGCAAGCACGGCGACGGTCTTTATAGCGTCATCACTAGACGTAGCGCGGCCACATACAACAACAACAAACCAGCATGGAGGAGGCTATTGCAATGTTCCTGTTCTGCCTTGCCGGGACCTTAATAACGGAGTACGAACGGTGGCGTTTGCTAAAACACACAGCGTATGGCAGACAGCGCGCTACAAGTTCCGTGTTGACAGTGGGCGTGACTTATAAGTTGAACCAATCAACGTAGACCTAGGGAAAGGGGACTAAAAAAGTCCTCGCTCTAGACTAGGTACTGAAAGAGTTATAGGAACTACGGTCTGAGGAACTAAAAAATCCCCAATTTAGTCCGGTCAGAACACGAGAAAAAAGGGTTATAGGAACGTTAGGTTCTAGGAACTGCAAAAATCGCTCCGGTCGGAAAGCGGCTAATGAAAGAGCAAGAAACAGTAAGGAGATATAGACCATAATATCAGTATTTTAAAGCAACACCAAGTAACTTTTCCTCTGCGGTCGCCCTACAGGTTGGAAGCGGAATTGTCCATTACCGCTGTCGTAAATAATTTAGCCTACCGCAACCTACTGTCGCACGCACACTCGTTGTTTATCCAGCATCGGCTTTGGAATGAACGATGTCCATGTCACAGACAAGACAGAGTATGTTGCATGATTTCATGAAAGTATGATGTATTGCAACATCAAAAATTCAAAAAAAGATATCTATTGTAACGTTTGACATAAAGCGGAGTAAAACTTGTAAAATTTGTAAAAAAAAAAAAAAAAAAAAAAGTAAAATTTGTAGTTTTCTTATGTCTCATTAGAACTACAGAAATTCATTCATTTACATAGCGTGGTTATAGCAGATATAGGACCTCAAAGCAGAGGCACAAGTGCCTTTCACCAAGTTACGACATGATGAACCACTGAAAAGATTTTGGAAACATTATTTTAAGGTTAAAATCTTACGTAGCGTTGCTTTAATAGATGTATTTACATTTATATCGAACATAAACCAAGCACAAACATTTGCTTGACCAGCAGCACATTGCCAAAATGATTTATTTACCCCAACTCTCTGCAGAACACACAATCTTTGCTCCCCTCGTCTCCACAACCGTTTCCTCCTGCACCATTGCACACAAAAGCAAATGAATGTGACCCGACTACTTAAATCGTGCAGTGTGAACTCGGCATTAGGAAGCCCCCGGAGTTGAAATTCTGATATGGCAATGGCCATTTAATTTCTGAATAAGCGATAAGCATATCACAATAGACTGAGCCAGCTGACCAATCAGAGCAGAGCAGGAAAGGAGGGGTTTAGAGAGACTGAATCCTTTATCAAACTGTTTCAGACTCAGACACTGTAAGAAGAGATGTAATACTGCAATGTTTATTTAGAGAAAATTAAAGTGTTTTTGACCTTGGATGCCTGTAAAGCTATTGTAGTAGACTTTTAAAATGGCATAATAGGAGGAGCACTTTAAAGGAGTAGTTCACTTTTGAAAAAACTTTTGCTGATAATTGACTCACCCCCATGTCATCCAAGATGTCCATGTCTTTCTTTCTTCAGTCGAAAAGAAATGAAGGTTTTTGATGAAAACATTCCAGGATTTTTCTCCATATAATGGACTTCAATGGGAACCAAACGTTTCAAGGTCCAAAAGACACTTTCAGTACAAACTGCAAACTGTTCTTATCAAGTGAAACGATCGCTCATTTAATAAATAAATAACAAAGTTTAAGTTTTATAAGCTCAAATGCTCGCCTTGCTCTGTCCTGTGACGCACGTTCGTGACTCTCCTGTTCGAACTCATTTATCAAAATTAACGAATCTTTTTCCGAGTCATTTGGTTCATTCAACAAACAAAACAAACGAATTGACTCGGAAAAAGATTCGTTCATTTTGATAAACGAGTTCGAACAGGAGAGTCACACAGTACAGAGCAAGGCGACCATTTGAGCTTATAAAACTTAAACTTTGTTGTTGTTTTTTTTTAAGTGAGCGATCGTTTCACTTGATAAGACCCTTATGCATCATCTTGAATCATTTAAAGCCCTTTGAACAGTTTGCAGTTTGTACTGAAAGTGTCTTTTGGATGAAGTCGATTATATGGAGAAAACTGCTGGAATGTTTACATCAAAAACCTTAATTTCTTTTCAACTGAAGAGAGAATGACATGGATATCTTGGATGACATGGGGGTGAGTAAATTATGAGCAAAAGTTTTTTTGAAAAGTGAACTACTCCTTTAAGAGCCTGTACCGATTTTTTGAAATATAACATGTTTGTCTCTTCTATTTGCAGATATTTTCTCGCCAGTTTTTACACAAAATACGACACAGCACATTTTGTGATAAACACAGCTTCGCTTTTGAGTGTTCTCATCCCAAAACTGCCACAACTCCATGGAGTCAGGATCTTTGGAATAAACAAGTATTAAAGCCCAGTGTTGAGACTCGGAGCCGTTGCCCCGATATGGGAGAGGAGATAACACTTTGTACTTTGTACCGCAGTTGTGCACACTTAGCAGTTTTGTACAGTCTGTGTAATTGTGAGCCTCTTTGTTTGATATATCTTGAGAAATTGTTGTAGGGATATGTTAGGAGGAGGACAATTCCACAAGCATTAATAACTTAAGATATTTAATGTGTTTTTGTTAGTTGTTTTGTGATCCTTGTGGATCTGGGCTGGCCCAGGTTTCATGGTTAAAGGTTTTTTTTTTTCTTTGTTAATTAGTTTTTGTTTGTTCAAATGTTCTCACAACACTGATACTCTGAGATAGATTAATGCTTTTAGCGTCACTTCACATTTCTAAATACATGCTTAAATAATGCCATGTGTTTTTAAAATCAGTTGAAAGCCATGAAACCTTTCTGCTATTTCTGGAGTTTTGTTGATGTTTCATTGCTTCGGAGACAAACGAACTCAATTTGCATGATTTCCTGAAAAATATTTATTCAGTCACAATATTATGTATAGTTTTGTTTGGTTAATGTCGTAGGGTTTATAGGTGACACTGAAAAAATATTAACATTAACAAAACTTTAGAGTTTATGCTTTTAAGTACTTTCGTGTTCATTAAGGTCAACATGAATCTAAAGATAGAACTTGTTTACTTTCTAAATACACGTTACTGGACTCATTTTGCAGTTATTATTTCAAAGAACATTTCTTTGTCATGTTTTAACCGCTTCATCCGCCCCAACGTCAAGTTCTTCCCTACGTTGTTTTATCTTCTGTTTGAATCAGAAATACATTGCTTTACAAAAAGTTTCATGTTGACTATTAACTCCATTTCAGTATGTGATTGTAAAACTTCAGCATACCGTCATGTTTCTTTGCTCTCTTCTGTGTCACGGTTATTGAAGTTCATAAACTGTAACATAGACCCATTAAACTATTTGAATCCTTCCATTTTCTTGTCTTTTGACATTATCTGAAGGCTCAACTGTGCCAATTGTTTTGTCCTTTTGTTTTGGGAAAAGGTATGAACATAGTGTGTGTTGTATTACATGCTGCAAACAAATAAAAGTATTAGAAACCCTGTTGTTCACTTTTACTAAAAATTATAGAATGCACACTACTGTTCTACTATTTGAGGTCGGTAATATGTGTATCATGTTCAATTATGCTGCATTTATTTGATCAATTACAGTCATATTGTGAGATATTACTACAATTTAAATAACTGTTTTATAGGTTTTAATAAAGTGTATTTTATTCATGTGATTCAAAGCTGAACTTTCAGCAGTCATTACTGTAATCTTCAGTGTCACATGATTCTTCAGAAATTATTCTAATATGCTGATTTGCTGCTCAAAAAACATTTCTTAATATTACAAGTTTAAAACTTGTGCTGCTTTTTTTTGGAAAAGGTTATTCTATTTTGAATTTTAGGTGGGGGGGGGGGGTTGTAACTTGAAGATTAATATGTGGGTGAATATATATTTATAGCCCTACAGTATAAAAATGTAGGACATGCCTTGGTTTGATAAAACAAATACAATACTTAACCCTCAGGTGCTCTTCGTTTCGGAGTCACACTTGTTATCTTCCCGGACACCTAAAAATGAAACTTTCTCCATCCGAGTAAAACCAATGCAATTTATTTTTGTTCTATAATATTTATTCTTTTTAATTTAGTATTTTGAGACAATTTAATTTATTAATATTTATGCAATATTTATGGTTTATTTTTGCCATGGAAAATATATATATATATATATATATATATATATATTATTTTTTTCAAAGAAATATTAATGCAGTATTTTAGTTTAATATAGAGTCTAGGCCTTCAGAAAAAAAAATATTTTTAGAAGAAAAGCTTAGAATCATGGTGTAATCACTAGATGGCATGTACAGCTCTCTATGGAGAGGCATGTGAATTCCCCAGCTGTTTAAGAACACATTTTTTGTTGTTGGTGGTGGATTTGAATATATAGTTGAAACAATCTCAAAAACTATTTCTTATAAAAAATTTACAAAAACAAAGGTTTTTCCATTTTTTTTACAATTTCCCATTCATTTCCTATGGGGGTCATTTTTGTGTGTGTTCACATACATAATGCCATAAAAGTCACGAAGTTTCGTAACATTGCGATGAAGCTGTGATTTTTAAAAATTGTATAAAAGTGTGTTTGTATGTGTGTGTGTGTGTGTGTTGGTGGGTGTGTCTGTTTTGCACTCATGTTGTATAGTGTCACCCCTTTCCTGCGGTGCACTTTTTTTTTAGAATTGTGGCCAATTTGTCGATTGTACATACAAAAATTCAGAGAATTTTTATTTTTTTTGTCAATTTCCCATTCATTTTCTATGGGTCGGTCATTTTTGACAGAAGAGCAAAAGTGTGACTCATTTTTTACGACCACTTAAATTGCTCGAATCATGACCTCATTTTTTTTGTGTGTTCACATACCCAATGCCATAAAAGTCACCAAGTTTCGTAATTTTCTGAAGAAGCTGTGATTTTTAAATATTCAAAACAGATTTCTTTAATCACAATTTATTGGTGTTTTTGTGTATACAAGTGTGTGTGTATGTGTGTGTGTAGGGGTAGGTATGTCTGTTTTGCACTCTTGATATTTTAGAGTGTCACCCCTTCAATGCGGAGCACTTTTTTTCTGCATCGTGGCCGATTTGTAGATTGTACACACAAAAATTCTCAAAGTTTTTGTGTTTTTGTCAATTTCCCATTCATTTCCTATGGTCGGTCATTTTTGACCGAAGAGCACAAGTGTGACTATTTTTTTATGACCACTTAGCCTGCTCGGATCATGACCTCAAATTTTTTTTGTGTTCACATACCCAATGCCATAAAAGTCACCAAGTTTCGTAACATTCCGATGAAGCTGTGATTTTTAAAATTTCAAAACAGAATAATTTTTCGGTCAGAAATGACAGAAGAGCACCTGAGGGTTAAATATAGACAACAATCCAATTTTATTTCCATAATGGTCCTATTAAGAAGAAATATTTGGCAAGAGTTACAAAACGAAATTAAAATGTCAATTTTAATATTGTCTATTAAGAACAACTTCTAAAAAAAAAGATTACTTTTTATGTAAAGCTTCGCATGCATCAAGCATCACCGCTTTAAACACTTCAAAGCGATGATTTAAATCTTTTTGGCAATGAATTTTATACTTGGTTCCCAAGGCACCATCTGCAGAGGGTGCTCCATAAAACACTCTGTTGATTCTTGAGTGGACCAAAGCCATCGCGCACATCACACAGGGCTCTCGTGTGACGTAAAGGTCATATCCAGTGCAGATGTAAGGCTGACCAGTTTCTTTCGAATTGCAGCCATTTCTAAAGATCTCAGAGCTGCTAAATTGACAGGCTGGATATTTCTCGTAATTGTAGGCACCTCCTCCTTGCCCACAGGCCACAAGATCAATACAGACCATGACAGCATGATGGAGCGGCTGAGCGCCACGCTTACAGTCATGACCCACTGCGACAATCTGCTCAGATTCTGGGTCAACAATTACAGCGCCCACCGCATCCATTCCCATTTCCCGACCTGATTTTGCAGCCTGGACAGCTGCCGTCATGTAGTATTGAATTTTAGCTTTCTGATCGCCAGTGAACAACTGGCCTCTCAGAGCATACGTCACTTGTTTGTCCTCGTGAAATGACGTAGGCCAGTGTTTACTAGCTTTTTCAAACTGTGGTCTGGTCAGTGGAGGATTGGCAGCTATTTCAACAAGAAAAGGTTCACCTAAACCACTTAAGTCAAAAGACAGTGAGCGAAGCAGATCAGCAGGCTTAACTCCTTTGGCCACATCCCTGGCCAAGCACACAATGACCTCTAAAGGATGAGGGCTGCTTTTGTCTTTGCAAGCTCTCACTCTTTTTATGTGCTGCAGACCGGGTAGAGGGTAGATCAGGGACAGCTCTTTGACCAGGCGAGATGTTTCTCTTTTCTCGACGATGGGTGCTGCGTAGGCCGGCAACAATTCAGTGTCCCGAGACTTCTCATCGGAGAGAACAGGAAGAACATCCCAAGTGTCACATTTGTCCATTTCTTTCCTCCGTTTGGCTTGTGGTTCCATCTTGTTATACTCATTTAATGGATAGCATTCTGTAGAAGCAGAATGTGAGAGTTAAAGTTCAAGTGCAAGACTCAAGATTCAAAATATCCTTATATAAAAAATGAAAACTATTTTAATAATACATTTATATATTACCCTATATCTAAATCTACATTTGACCAACAACCTAGGTAGACCATTACCTTATTTGAAGGAAACAATGGACGTTAAATATCAAATAATAACTGAAAATAGTCAAACAAAAATATTTCATGTCACCCAAAGTGTGAAGAATCCATAAATCAGACTAAAACCAAAGCCAAACTTTCTCTGCTAAAACATCTTTCCCATGTGAGTCTTCATCCCACCTGTATTATTATCCCACTGGAAACAAGCACTCTATAATGGTTCCTGTGTGTTGCTTTTTATTTTGAACTTTTGTTAATAATAATATCGTAACTAAATGTATCCTATTTATTCATTTTTATATAAACCATAGACATCTTTTTCCATGCTGAATTTATAATTCCGTTAGTTTACAGAAAAAACTAACGGAACCCAACTTCGCGTGTTGCGAGTAGGACATGTTTATATGTAACGTCTCGTTTCATACAGGGTCATAAATGGATTTGTACAAGTTTAGAAGCGTTTTTAAAATGTATTATTTCAGAATGGTGTCCAGTTAAAGCGACCAGTGTTAACGACAGTGAATTGGCAGTGTTTACAGAATGTTTCCGTGTGTTTTGAATGGACCTGTTCGTTGCTGGATGAAGCACATCACGTCTAGAAGAGCCTTCACTGCAGTGCGCCCTAGATTAGTTTTGGGGATTGAGACGAGCTGCGATGAGACAGGGGCGGCTGTGCTGGACGACACTGGAATTATTTTGGGGGAGTCTCTGCATTCTCAGAAACAGACACACCTGGAGTAAGTATTGCCCCTAGCTTCATTCATAAATAACCAATCTTGATAAATTGAGACCGACATAGACTAACACTAGGTTTTCAATATCAAAGGAGCAGTTACAAAAACGTCATACAAGTCCATATGACTTGTGCAATTTACTACAAGCAGTGTTATTTTATTATTATTTATATACTACTGTAGGATTTATTCATATTTTTGGGATTGGCTTTTATTTTTATATTTACAGTTTTCATTTTCGTTCAAGCTTTGGTAATTTAGTTTATTTTTTTGTCATTTATTTATTAGTTGTGGTTATTTTTATATTAAGATTTAATTTATTTTTATTTAAATTTAGGGTTTTTTTGTAATTTTAGTAGTTACATTTTTATTTCACTTTAAGTTTAGGTTTTTAGCTACGATTCACTGAAAAAAACAGCTTGAACATTCGTCTTCTATAATAACTTGTGCGTTTGTGTGTGTGTTTGTGAACCAAAATGTCCATTTTCTTTAGTTTTTATACGTTTTCTCAGGTCATTTTCAGGTTGGGCCTATGTGAACTAAAATTAAAGCTAAAGAGGGATTGAAATATACCTAAAATATACAATTTGCTTTATATTTTTATACACACTTTAAATATTTAAACGGTATAAACATGATGCAATTACTGCTGTATTGTTGTGTCCTCTGTTTGTTTTATTATCTTACAGTGCGGGTGGAATTATCCCACCTGTGGCCCAACGTCTACACAGAGAAAACATCTGTAGAGTTGTCCAGGAGGCCTTAGACAGAAGTGGCATTGAACCCAATGAACTCACAGCTGTGGCCACAACAGTAAAGCCTGGACTCTCCCTCAGCCTCGGGATCGGCTTGGAGTTCAGTCTGAAGTTTGTGAGATTACATGAAAAGCCGTTCATCCCTATACACCATATGGAGGCCCATGCCCTTACTGTAAGAATGCTGCACCCTGTAGACTTCCCTTTTCTTGTGCTCCTTGTCTCTGGGGGTCATACTCTTCTTGCACTGGCCAAAGGAATCGATGAGTTTCTTCTCCTGGGGCAAACATTGGATGTAGCAGCTGGTGACTCTTTAGATAAGGTATCAGGATATCACTTAATATTCAAATACAAGGAAAACTGTATGATGTTTGTCATATAAACTGTTAGTGTTTCCTTTCAACGACAGATTGCTAGAAGTCTTTCTCTTAGGAATCACCCAGAGTGTTTGACATTGAGTGGTGGGCAAGCCATAGAGCTTCTGGCTAAAGAGGGGGAAAGACGTGCATTCCACTTCAAGACGCCGATGGGACAGATCTACGACTGCAACTTCTCTTTTGCTGGTTTGCGAAACCAGGTGACAATGGCAATAAAGAAAAAAGAGAAAGAAGAAGGTATTTTATCTGTTCGTTTTAAAATAATAGAACAGGTTATTTTCCGGAACGTAGTGAGCTGCCTACTGCTTACACAGACCGCTGCCTTTTAAGTGACCCTATATAGGCAGCAACCCTGCATGTCTACACACACACACACATATATATATATATATATATAGGTAGGCAGCTCGCTAGGTTTTTATTTGATTGGAGATGCAATGCAATTATTACAATTTCTAGAACTCTTGATTATAATCAGTAAGACAGTGTTATGCTTCCTCAGGTGTTGAAACGGGACAATTATTATCATGTGTTAAAGACATCGCCGCTGCCTCACAACACACCGTTGCATCTCATTTAGCCAAACGAACACATCGTGCCATTTTGTTCTGTAAATCCAAAGGTCTTCTACCACAGCACAATCCAACTCTGGTAAGTTCACAGCACCTCAGGACTCGGATGTGGCATTTCATGTTAAAGAAGACATATTATGCCCTTTTATAAAGTCTTGTTTTTGTTTTGGGGTTTTATTCGAATTGGTATTCATGCTTATATGTTCAAAAAACTCATTATTCTTCATATACCTTACATTTACATTTCTTCCCAGTCTGTCAGTAATACTCTGTTTAGTTCTGGTCTCTATCCCTTCGTATAGAAAGTGCAATGTGCTCTGATTGGATGGCTGGACCAGTGTGTTGTGATTAGTTAACTGCTTCAAGCGTGTTTCACAAATGTCGCGCCCCTTACCATAGCAGCAAGTTTCATAACATTACTAATGCATTTAAATTAGGCTTCACTTTTATAGTTTTTTTTTTTTTTTTTTTTGCATAATCCTTGGACAGGATTTATTTATATAAGGCAAAAGCATTTATTTTATTATTATTTTATTTTTTTGTTGTATTATTGTATAATAGTTTGTTTTATTATTTGTTGACCAGTTTTATTTATTTATTTTTTTTCTGTGGGTTTTATTACTTTTGTTTGTTTTGTGCTTCTTTTTTATTTGTTGTTGGCCTTTCTGTCACAACACTATAAATGTGGGGATGATTGTGGTTGTGATTGTGGTATGAATGCATGGGGAAGTAGGTGGGGGGTTTGAAGTTTGTCTTGTCATTTATTCTGTGAACGACTTAATAACTATTTATTTTATTTTTTTTATTGTGACATTAAAGTTCCCGGAAGAAAACACAAAACTACAATTGATGCGTTTCAGGGAGCAATGAAACAGCGCTTATTGGTATAGAGAATAACTCCATTTGGAGTGAATTTTGCTCAATAATTTTGTAGACCTTTTTCATGCTCAAATAGCAACATTACACACTAAAGAAAGTTGAAAATGTAAAAAAAAAAAAAAAAAGCATAACATGTCCTTCTAGCTTCGCTTGACCATTTTATCAACCAATAAATGCCTTTGGTGAATTGACATTTGGTAAAAATTCCACTCCATCCCAACCAAAATTTCAACTCTTCATCTTGTGCACCTCTATAGGTTGTTTCAGGAGGAGTAGCAAGTAATGAATACATCAGACAGACTCTAAAAATCGTCACAGATGCCACTGGGTTGCGTCTACTGTGCCCTCCGTCAAAGCTTTGTACTGATAATGGAGTCATGATTGCATGGTAAGGTGATAACACTGGTGCACATCGCCTTACAGCCTCGATTACATGCATAAGACACTCTGACTTTTGTTCCACACTATTGTTCTCAGGAATGGTATAGAAAGACTAAAGCAAGGAAAGGGGATCTTGTCCCATACCGAAGAGGTCAAATATGAACCCAAGTAAGTTAAAATTGCATTTGCTTTGTTAGTTACTAAATTTGACCTATTTATGTTTCAATGCATGTTTAACAGTTGTCATTTCCAAGTAAAAAAGAAGATCTTTCAACTTTAATCAAAATGTGATAACTTGCTCCGCCTATTTTTTAACCACCTGGCTCCATTCTATAATGTAATGCTCACATAGATAAAATCTCATTTTATATTATTTCTCATTAAATATCATATTTTTCTCAAAAATATATAAAATTACAGAAATAAAACTACATTTTGTTTACTTAAGTTGCTTGTTGTTGTTTTTTGTCATTTTAGCCATAATATATACTATGTTCTAATAATTTTAAGAGACTATGCATATAAAAAGATTCATTTAAACTTTGACTCATATTCATCTCCTGATATTGTGCATTTTAAATCAAATACAGATGTAAAACATTTTTTAATGTATATGTATCACACAATTTTTTAGCATTTTCAGTCATAGACTTTTGGACCCTATTGTGTATGATAGTATCTGTTCTGACAATAATTATTTTTATTTATTTGAATTTTAGGGCACCCCTTGGATTAGACATCACTTCAGAAGTTAAAGATGCTGCAATCAAAGTTCCACCATTAAAACTCAGGATAAACTCTTGACATTGTGTTGTAAGGGAATTTCCATCTTATAAATAAATGAGCATTTATTTAAAGATTTAAAGATTTCCGTTCTGCATAGTTCAAAGCTTTTGACGTCATTTCTCTTCCAGAGTTAATGGGCTTTCATTTAACCTCAGTAGTTAGGGACTGTGCAGGACCCCTGTCCGTTCTGACTCTGGGTTTGCAGTTCTGGCCCTCTGTCTTATACGGTGCGGCAAAGGAGCTGGTGTTTCTTTCTCGCCGACAGCTGACTGACTACACCTAGCATTCAGTCTCTTCGACCGTCCTGGTGAGAAGTGGTATAGCGCAAACAGCTGTGTGTGAGATGCATTCCTCTTTGCTTTTAGCCAGCATCACAGTATTTCTAAGCCAATTCAAATACCTTTATTATCACGGTGAGCCACAGGAGGGCCGCCGTTTATCTCCAAACTGCAATGGAGAAAACAGAAAGACAACGAATTACGCTTGTGAATTATCAAAAGGCGTCATATTCAGTGACTTCCTGTTGTAAATGTAAACCACCTGAGGGATGGAAACCCTATTCTTCTCTGTCTTTCAAACTCTTCTGTAAAGATTTGTGATATTCTGGCATCTTGTGCTAGATTCTTCTTTAGAAGGTCATATATGTGAGGGTTTTTTTCTACATTTTGCCAAGAAGCTGTCGATGGGCAAAGCGATTAGAGGTCAGGTAGCCCAAAGCATCGCACAAGCTGTTTGAACCTAAAATGTAGGCAGGAAGAACGTGTATTATTTT
>NW_024121155.1:256333-378833 GCF_016745375.1 Pimephales promelas
TGACCAGGCGAGATGTTTTCTCTTTTCTCGACGATGGGTGCTGCGTAGGCCGGCAACAATTCAGTGTCCCGAGACTTCTCATCGGAGAGAACAGGAAGAACATCCCAAGTGTCACATTTGTCCATTTCTTTCCTCCGTTTGGCTTGTGGTTCCATCTTGTTATACTCATTTAATGGATATCATTCTGTAGAAGCAGAATGTGAGAGTTAAAGTTCAAGTGCAAGACTCAAGAGTCAAAATATCCTTATATAAAAAATGAAAACTATTTTAATAATACATTTATATATTACCCTATATCTAAATCTACATTTGACCAACAACCTAGGTAGACCATTACCTTATTTGAAGGAAACAATGGACGTTAAATATCAAATAATAGCTGAAAATAGTCAAACAAAAATATTTCATGTCACCCAAAGTGTGAAGAATCCATAAATCAGACTAAAACCAAAGCCAGACTTTCTCTCCTAAAACATCTTTCCCATGTGAGTCTTCATCCCACCTGTATTATTATCCCACTGGAAACAAGCACTCTATAATGGTTCCTGTGTGTTGCTTTTTATTTTGAACTTTTGCTAATAATAATATCGTAACTAAATGTATCCTATTTATTCATTTTTATATAAACCATAGACATCTTTTTCCATGCTGAATTTATAATTCCGTTAGTTTACAGAAAAAACTAACGGAACCCAACTTCGCGTGTTGCGAGTAGGACATGTTTATATGTAACGTCTCGTTTCATACAGGGTCATAAATGGATTTGTACAAGTTTAGAAGCGTTTTTATAATGTATTATTTCAGAATGGTGTCCAGTTAAAGCGACCAGTGTTAACGACAGTGAATTGGCAGTGTTTACAGAATGTTTCCGTGTGTTTTGAATGGACCTGTTCGTTGCTGGATGAAGCACATCACGTCTAGAAGAGCCTTCACTGCAGTGCGCCCTAGATTAGTTTTGGGGATTGAGACGAGCTGCGATGAGACAGGGGCGGCTGTGCTGGACGACACTGGAATTATTTTGGGGGAGTCTCTGCATTCTCAGAAACAGACACACCTGGAGTAAGTATTGCCCCTAGCTTCATTCATAAATAACCAATCTTGATAAATTGAGACCCACATAGACTAACACTAGGTTTTCAATATCAAAGGAGCAGTTACAAAAACGTCATACAAGTCCATATGACTTGTGCAATTTACTACAAGCAGTGTTATTTTAGTATTATTTATATACTACTGTAGGATTTATTCATATTTTTGGGATTGGCTTTTATTTTTATATTTACAGTTTTCATTTTCGTTCAAGCTTTGGTAATTTAGTTTATTTTTTGTCATTTATTTATTAGTTGTGGTTATTTTTATATTAAGATTTAATTTATTTTTATTTAAATTTAGGGGTTTTTTTGTAATTTTAGTAGTTACATTTTTATTTCACTTTAAGTTTAGGTTTTTAGCTGCGATTCACTGAAAAAAACAGCTTGAACATTCGTCTTCTATAATAACTTGTGCGTTTGTGTGTTTGTTTGTGAACCAAAATGTCCATTTTCTTTAGTTTTTATAAGTTTTCTAAGGTCATTTTCAGGTTGGGACTATGTGAACTAAAATTAAAGCTAAAGAGGGATTGAAATATACCTAAAATATACAATTTGCTTTATATTTTTATACACACTTTAAATATTTAAACATGATGCAATTACTGCTGTATTGTTGTGTCCTCTGTTTGTTTTATTATCTTACAGTGCGGGTGGAATTATCCCACCTGTGGCCCAACGTCTACACAGAGAAAACATCTGTAGAGTTGTCCAGGAGGCCTTAGACAGAAGTGGCATTGAACCCAATGAACTCACAGCTGTGGCCACAACAGTAAAGCCTGGACTCTCCCTCAGCCTCGGGATCGGCTTGGAGTTCAGTCTGAAGTTTGTGAGATTACATGAAAAGCCGTTCATCCCTATACACCATATGGAGGCCCATGCCCTTACTGTAAGAATGCTGCACCCTGTAGACTTCCCTTTTCTTGTGCTCCTTGTCTCTGGGGGTCATACTCTTCTTGCACTGGCCAAAGGAATCGATGAGTTTCTTCTTCTGGGGCAAACATTGGATGTAGCAGCTGGTGACTCTTTAGATAAGGTATCAGGATATCACTTAATATTCAAATACAAGGAAAACTGTATGATGTTTGTCATATAAACTGTTAATGTTTCCTTTCAATGACAGATTGCTAGAAGTCTTTCTCTTAGGAATCACCCAGAGTGTTTGACATTGAGTGGTGGGCAAGCCATAGAGCTTCTGGCTAAAGAGGGGGATCGACGTGCATTCCACTTCAAGACGCCGATGGGACAGATCTACGACTGCAACTTCTCTTTTGCTGGTTTGCGAAACCAGGTGACAATGGCAATAAAGAAAAAAGAGAAAGAAGAAGGTATTTTATCTGTTCATTTTAAAACAATAGAACAGGTTATTTTCCGGAACGTAGTGAGCTGCCTACTGCTTACACAGACCGCTGCCTTTTAAGTGACCCTATATAGGCAGCAACCCTGCATGTCTACACACACACACACAGTATATATTATATGAATATAGGTAGGCAGCTCGCTAGGTTTATTTGATTGGAGATGGCAATGCCAATTATTACAATTTCTAGAACTCTTGATTATAATCAGTAAGACAGTGTTATGCTTCCTCAGGTGTTGAAACGGGACAATTATTATCATGTGTTAAAGACATCGCCGCTGCCTCACAACACACCGTTGCATCTCATTTAGCCAAACGAACACATCGTGCCATTTTGTTCTGTAAATCCAAAGGTCTTCTACCACAGCACAATCCAACTCTGGTAAGTTCACAGCACCTCAGGACTCGGATGTGGCATTTCATGTTAAAGAAGACATATTATGCCCTTTTATAAAGTCTTGTTTTTGTTTTGGGGTTTTATTCGAATTGGTATTCATGCTTATATGTTCAAAAAACACATTATTCTTCATATACCTTACATTTACATTTCTTCCCAGTCTGTCAGTAATACTCTGTTTAGTTCTGGTCTCTATCCCTTCGTATAGAAAGTGCAATGTGCTCTGATTGGATGGCTGGACCAGTGTGTTGTGATTAGTTAACTGCTTCAAGCGTGTTTCACAAATGTCGCGGCCCTTACCATAGCAGCAAGTTTCATAACATTACTAATGCATTTAAATTAGGCTTCACTTCACTTTTTTATTTTTTTGCATGTTCCTTGGACAGGATTTATTTATATAAGGCAAAAGTGTTTACTTTTATTTTATTATTATTTTATATTAAATTTTTTGTTGTATTATTGTATTGTAGTTTGTTTTATTAATTGTTGACCAGTTTTATTTTTATTTTTTTTTGTGGGTTTTATTACTTTTGTTTGTTTTGTGCTTCTTTTTTATTTGTTGTTGGCCTTTCTGTCACAACACTATAAATGTGGGGATGATTGTGGTTGTGATTGCGGTATGAATGCATGGGGAAGTAGGTGGGGGGTTTGAAGTTTGTCTTGTCATTTATTCTGTGAACGAGTTAATAACAATTTTTTTTTTTTTATTGTGACATTAAAGTTCCCGGAAGAAAACACAAAACTACAATTGATGCGTTTCAGGGAGCAATGAAACAGCGCTTATTGGTATAGAGAATAACTCCATTTTGAGTGAATTTTGCTCAATAATTTTGTAGACCTTGTTTATGCTCAAATAGCAACATTACACACTAAAGAAAGTTGAAAATGTAAAAAAAAAAAAAAAAAGCATAACATGTCCTTCTAGCTTCGCTTGACCTGACATTTTATCAACCAATAAATGCCTTTGGTGAATTGACATTTGGTAAAAATTCCACTCCATCCCAACCAAAATTTCAACTCTTCATCTTGTGCACCTCTATAGGTTGTTTCAGGAGGAGTAGCAAGTAATGAATATATCAGACAGACTCTAAAAATCGTCACAGATGCCACTGGGTTGCATCTACTGTGCCCTCCGTCAAAGCTTTGTACTGATAATGGAGTCATGATTGCATGGTAAGGTGATAACACTGGTGCACATCGCCTTACAGCCTCGATTACATGCATAAGACACTCTGACTTTTGTTCCACACTATTGTTCTCAGGAATGGTATAGAAAGACTAAAGCAAGGAAAGGGGATCTTGTCCCATACCGAAGAGGTCAAATATGAACCCAAGTAAGTTAAAATTGCATTTGCTTTGTTAGTTACTAAATTTGACCTATTTATGTTTCAATGCATGTTGTCATTTCCAAGTAAAAAAGAAGATCTTTCAACTTTAATCAAAATGTAATAACTTGCTCCGCCTAATTTTTTAACCACCTGGCTCCATTCTATAATGTAATGCTCACATAGATAAAATCTCATTTTATATTATTTCTCATTAAATATCATATTTTTCTCAAAAATATATAAAATTACAGAAATAAAACTACATTTTGTTTACTTAAGTTGCTTGTTGTTGTTTTTTGTCATTTTAGCCATAATATATACTATGTTCTAATAATTTAAGAGACTATGCATATAAAAAGATTCATTTAAACTTTGACTCATATTCATCTCCTGATATTGTGCATTTTAAATCAAATACAGATGTAAAACATTTTTTAATGTATATGTATCACACAATTTTTTAGCATTTTCAGTCATAGACTTTTGGACCCTATTGTGTATGATAGTATCTGTTCTGACAATAATTATTTTTATTTATTTGAATTTTAGGGCACCCCTTGGATTAGACATCACTTCAGAAGTTAAAGATGCTGCAATCAAAGTTCCACCATTAAAACTCAGGATAAACTCTTGACATTGTGTTGTAAGGGAATTTCCATCTTATAAATAAATGAGCATTTATTTAAAGATTTAAAGATTTCCGTTCTGCATAGTTCAAAGCTTTTGACGTCATTTCTCTTCCAGAGTTAATGGGCTTTCATTTAACCTCAGTAGTTAGGGACTGTGGCAGGACCCCTGTCCCGTTCTGACTCTGGGGTTTGCAGTTCTGGCCCTCTGTCTTATACGGTGCGGCAAAGGAGCTGGTGTTTCTTTCTCGCCGACAGCTGACTGACTACACCTAGCATTCAGTCTCTTCGACCGTCCTGGTGAGAAGTGGTATAGCGCAAACAGCTGTGTGTGAGATGCATTCCTCTTTGCTTTAGCCAGCATCACAGTATTTCTAAGCCAATTCAAATACCTTTATTATCACGGTGAGCCACAGGAGGGCCGCCGTTTATCTCCAAACTGCAATGGAGAAAACAGAAAGACAACGAATTACGCTTGTGAATTATCAAAGGCGTCATATTCAGTGACTTCCTGTGTAAATGTAAACCACCTGAGGGATGGAAACCCTATTCTTCTCTGTCTTTCAAACTCTTCTGTAAAGATTTGTGATATTCTGGCATCTTGTGCTAGATTCTTCTTTAGAAGGTCATATATGTGAGGGTTTTTTCTACATTTTGCCAGAAGCTGTCGATGGGCAAAGCGATTAGAGGTCAGGTAGCCCAAAGCACTCGCACAAGCTGTTTGAACCTAAAATGTAGGCAGGAAGAACGTGTATTATTTTACTTTTAAAATCCCAGGAATGCAATTTTAAGCACTTACAGAATTTCTATAGATTGGGAAACACTGAATAGACATAAGCTCATGAAACACTATCTACCTCTTCATCTTCTGAGTCCAGATGAGCAGAGAGATGCTCTATAGCACCCATGGTGACAATCGCATCAGTAATACCTGCTCTCGTGTGAGCCAGACTAGCAAGTAGTTGTGCTGGATTAATACAAGAAGGAACATTACACAAGATTTTTTTTTTTATTATTGATATATATATACACCATTAGGGTTCTTCAAATCTTGCGGGCTAATTCCCTGCTAGGTTTAGCTCCAACCCTGATCAAACACAACTGAGCAAGCTAATCAAGGTATCACTAGAAAATCACAGATTGAATCAGAAATCGCCCCCTAAAACCTTCAATCACTATTCCCTGCTTTAGTACACTAATACAGTTCACTTAAAGAGGTGAATAAAAACGAGTGAGCGAATTTGATCGTACATTGGCTGTACACTTGTTATTGTTTTCATTATGTTTTTCATTATGGTTTCGGACACCACTACTAATTGCTGTCCCCTTAAATAATGCCCTATTGGAGGGTATAGGGGTTATTTTGGATTCAGACATAGATAGGTCAGTTGTTTCAGGATTTGAGCTAACCTCTGCAGGGTAGTGGCCCTACAGGACCGGGTTTGAGACACTATAGAGTGCCGAAGTTACGACGTCACTCTGTAGGCCAAAACGCAGAAGTGAGTTAGCATTTTAGCACTCCCGGTTCCCTCGCTCTAAAGTCTATGGGATTTTTGAATGGGTTTTTGCTAAATCGCCTGAAATAAGGTCTGTGGTGAACAAAGCCTCTAAATATTTTCATGTTTTATCATAAAACACACCAGTTATAACCTGCTTGTGTTTTTTTAAAAACTTTATTGTGTCTGATTGTGTTTTTTTTTTTTACTTTCTATAGGCTGCAAATTGTATAAAGTTTGGATTAACTTGATAGACAAAACGTGTAAGGGTCACAACTCTTTTAACGATTTTCCAAAAGTCTATGGGGAAAATGCATCGCTTTTCGATCGAGGGAACCCATGCGACGCTAACTTCCGAGTTGTCCTACAAAGTGACATCATCACTTCGGTACTCTACTGTTCAAAAAAAATTTTTTTTTTTTTTAATGGCTTTGAAAGAAGTCTTATGCTCACCAAAGCTGCATTTATTTGATCTTAAATACAGCATAAACGGTAATATCATGAAATATTATTACAATAAAACAATACAATGTATTCCTGTGATGCACAACTGAGTGCATCCCATGATCAGTGTCACATGATCCTTCAGAAATCATTCTAATATGCTCATTTGCTGCTCAAGAAACATTTCTTATTTTTAGCAATGTTATTAATATTTATTGCGGAAACCATGATAGTTGTATTCAGTTATTTGAAATAGAATGTATTTGTAACATTATAAACGTCTTTACTCTCACACTGGATCAATTTAATGCATTCTTTCTGAGTAAAAGTATTATTTTATTTATTTATTTTAAATCTTAACGACCCCAAACTTTTGAACAGTGGTGTACATTAACACTGCATGTCCTCTCACCTGCAATGACCACAGTGGTGGATTGATCAGACTGCAGTAATTCAACAAGATCAGTGACTCCCCTTGCAGTCAAATTCACTTCATCTGACCCAGCAATTACTCTGGCTAACACAACTATCTGTCAAACATAAGATGTATATTTAATTACCTGATTTTCCCGTCCTTAACAGGTGTTCATTAAAAGCATAAATCTGTTAATTTTCTACTATGTTAAAGGGATAGTTCACTTTGAAATGAATTTTTGATGTTTTAGCTTACCCCAAGGGCATCCAAGATGTAGGTGTCTTTGTTTCCGCAGTAGTTTCAATTTTGATATTTTTAGGTCAAACCGTTCGTGTCTGTCAGTCATATAATGGAGGTCTATGGTCACCACCTCAAAGAGCATGCACAGAGAAGTCCAAATTAAACATGATTTTCGTAAATGTAAGTACACATTGATAGCCTAAGACACGAAACGAGCGATTTGTGTGAGAAAACAAACAGTATTTATATTGTTTTTACCTCTTGTTAGCACAGCCACAAAGCGCCCGAGCCCTCAGATCACTTGGACGTGGCTGTGGTTACAAGAGGTAAAAACTATAAAAAATACTGTTCGTTTTCTCTCACTAACCTTTCTTTCAGGCCATCAATGTTTACTTACATTTACGAGTCATTATCGTTTAATTTGGACTTCTCTGTGCATGCTCTTTGAGGTGGTGACCATAGACCTCCATTATATGACTGACAGACAAGAACGGTTTGACCTAAAAATATCAAAATTTAAAATACTGTGGAAACAAAGACACCTAGTAAGTAAGTAAGTAAAGATTATTTATAGAGCACTTTTCACAGATAAAAAATCACAAAGTGCAGCCACAAAATAAAACCGTATATAATCAGTAAAATTTCAACATTTAAAACATTTAAAAAGCCCAAAATAAAACCCAGTTAACTAAATGCTTGTCTAAATAAAAGTGTCTTAAGATGCCTTTTAAAATAATCGATCGAGTCGGTCCCACGGAGGAACAAAGGCAAGGCGTTCCACAGACTGGGGGCTACAACCTGAAAGGACAGGTCTCCCCGGGTTTTATAGCGAGTCTTTGGGACCATTAACAGACTCTGGCCTGAGGAACGAAGTGCACGGCCTGGGGAGTATGTGCATAACATATCAGCAATGTATTGAGGGGCCTGACCGTGTAAAGCTCTAAAAGTTAAGACTACTATTTTAAAATCAATACGTAATTTGTTGGGGAGCCAGTGTAAGGAGGACAAAATGGGTGTAATTTGTGTCCTCCTGCCAGATCTTGTTAGGAGCCTTGCCGCAGCATTTTGAACCATTTGAAGGCGATTTAAAGTAGATTTGTTACAAAAAGTAAAAAGAGAGTTACAGTAATCAAAAGCATGGATAACCAATTCGAGGTCAGAGTCGGATAAAATTGCCCTCAGTTTCGCAATATTTCTTAGGTGATAAAAACAGTTTCTGACCAAAAGTCTAGAATGGCAATCCAAAGACATTGACTGGTCAAACCAGACACCCAGGTTTCTGATGCTCGACTGGACAGAGGAGCTCAGAGAACCAAGGTTTTGAAGAATGGATGGTATTTTATTGTTTAGGGCAACAATTAGGGTTTCAGTCTTTTCTGAATTTAATTGAAGACAGTTTCTAGCCAGCCACGATTTAACTGTGGAAAAACATTCCAATAAATCTGTAAGTTTGTGGAACTCGGAGTCATTGAACGAGCAATACAACTGTATGTCATCCGCATAAAAATGGTATGACACATTGTTAAAATGGCTCAAAATTTTTCCTAAAGGGGTAATGTATGTACAGTATAAACAAAATTGGCCCTAGGACAGACCCCTGTGGAACTCCATACAAGAATGGAGTGGTTTCAGACAGTATATTATTTACATATACAGAAAAAGTTCTGTCACTCAAGTAAGAGGAAAACAACTTTAACACAGACCCAGCGATACCAAACTCTTTTTCTAATCTATTCAACAGCATTTTGTGGTCCACTGTACCTACATCTTGGATGCCCTTGAGGTAAGCTAAAACATACCAAAATTTATACCATGGTCTGGGTGAATACTCGATTCTGATTGGCTGCAGGGTGGTAGTTCTGGTGAAACTGCCTGTTTACCATTCGAAATTAATAAATAAATGCGCTGCCCACAACAGCTGTGAGTAACCATAGCAACATGCAGTCAAAAGTATCCGTTAACAATTAACAACATCTAAAGTTAGTTAGATATTGCATAGCCTACTAATACAACAATGAGCGACTTCGTTATTTCTTTTAACATTTATGGAGAATATAGCAACTTTGACGACTGGGATGCTGCTGAAGAATGAAAAAATGTAAATAAAACGGAGAAACGTCGCAAAGAAAATTACACCGCTGCTGCTCTGAATGAGACGCTGCGGGAGTTTTACGCATGCAGTCCAGACAACCAAGGCAGGAGGAGAGTACAGCGTTTCAAGCCTAAGGACCCTGTTTGACTAATTGTTTTATGTGTAATAAAAAAAATAACTATGCCTAAGTTACCTTTGTGTTTCATGAAAAAAAAAATGCATTTTTGAACCGGTTCTACAAGCTGAGCGGACTATAAATATCTCCGGTTGCTAAATAAACCAGGCAAGTTATTATTTGTAAAACTAGATTTAGCTTAATTAAAATATAAACTAGCAGCTAATGTTTTAAAAATGTTTTATTTGGCAAGTGACCATGCAAGCGGGTTAATGCCCTTCGAGGTACGTCCAGGTTTTAATGGTTTCTTACTTAATTTTTTATAGTGAACTATCCCTTTAAATGTTTTGTTGAGAACATACAATTCAATGTCTAAAATCACATTCATTCTGATTTTTATTTATTTATTTATTGGATTTTGAAAAAAAAAAGTGATGTAAAAAGTATACTTTTTAATTGTCTGCAATAGGTTATTAATATATACTGTATATTGTGTATACATTCAGAACCTTCTGACTACCTGAAATGCAGCTTTTGCTCTTTCGGTCTCATTGTCAGAATTCAAAAAGGTGTCATATGTCTTCATTGGAATTCCTCCCATTTGTCGAATTGCCTTCTGCTGTTGCTTGTTGTTGTATGCAAACAAAGATAATGCATGTCCAGCATCCAGACGTATGTTCTAAAAGAAATGACTTATTAATTTAGACAAATACATTTAGTAGTGGCATCGAATAAGTGGTGTAATTTACTTTGTTTTCAGCCCTCAGCAGCTCCAGAACAATTTCATAAGAGAAGTCCTCTTGTTCCCAAAATTCCCTCTGGAGTTTGTGGTTCCCCATCAGCACACAAGCAAGAGTCTGAGCCGCTTGTACCTAATGGCATTTTAAAACCCAATGATGTCACTTCTTGTTTAGGGTGATGGGTTTAAAAAAAGGTTTTTGAAATGAATTCTTACCTTGACCTCAGGAGATTCATGGGATTTTAAAAGCTCTAATAATATAGGAATGGCTTTTTCTCTGGAAATAACCTTTTGACTGTTTTTATTAGTAGTGAGCACCACTCCTGCAACCACAAAACAAACATCTTATCATTTGCGCTATAACAAAGCCATTTATACCAAAAAAAAACCTGGAAAATATTACCAATGCACAAACAACCCAAGGCTTTGATGACACTGAGCAGGGTCTTCAGTGTTGTTCGGGACCCTCGAAGCAAACGCACCAAAGGCGGCACCCCGTTTTCCCTGCAAAAGCCTTCCTGATGGGTACGACTATCTCGGATAAGCGCTAACGCCGCTCGGCACCCTGCGAAACAGCGAGATACGTGCAGATAACGTTAATGTGTTCCAAATGTGTAACGATATGAAGGTGCGGACAGTTCTGTCTGAAAAAGATTTTTAGGGAACATCTGTCAGACAAAATGCTTTAACAGAGGAGACCCGATCCAGACACCTGACTGAAGAGGGAGCACTTTTGGAATACACCGTCGTTTTGGAATCACAGCCTGTAATCGGGTCGAAGCTTAACACTAATAGCAATACAAGAGACACTCTTGTAAGCAATGTTTACGGAGAAACCCACTGGGGGAGTAACATTCCACTTGCATGCCTTCCTGTCTTATGAGTCTAACAGATCGGTGCTGTCTCAAGACGGGGGAAGTGCTGGCCGCTTACCCGCTGGACCGGACCTGTTCTGTCAGTGACGGGGAGAAGCTCAGGCAGTCAATCTGCTCAGTTTATCCAGTGCCTGTCAACACGTAGTCAATGGGAAGCTGTTTTTATTGCATTTGGTGCTTCTTCTGTCTGGACGACAGCTTTGCAGCAAGAGTGTTACTTGCATTCATGGGTGACTGATTGGTTGGATGGAAGTGGGTGATGTCTTTTGGGACGGTGTATAATGAGACCGATTTGCGTCTGGCCTTACCCACGTGTTGCATTTTGTCTGAAGAGGACAGAAGAAAGTCAAGGATGACAGGGTAGCCTATCTGCTCTGCCATGAGTTTCTGTTGCTTCAGAGTTTGTCCTGCCAGGGCCCACAGAGACGTTGCACCCTGTTCCCGCACGTCCAGCTGGAACACCTGAACACAAGGGTGAGGGTCAGAGAGAGTTTACTGTGCCAAGGGTTGACTTGCAGCTTTGTGCAGTACGATGATACGCATGTTGTTGGCTTCTTGACCAGTTGCTTTTGTTCCTCTTTTAAGCATGACACGAATATTGTTGGCGTCTTGAACAATTGCTTTTGTTCTTCTTTTGTATGTTACTTTGGATAAAATCGTCTGCTAAATGAGTAAACGTAAGTTATCTAGAACCCTACAGGGTTTTACGGTCCTTTTTGTACGAAATTTAGCAAATTTAACCCTATAATGATTCCCGTGTCATATTTGATAAACACATTTCTATGGCCTACTACACAATGTACTACAGGGGTTGGACAATGAAACTGAAACACCTGGTTTTACAACTTTATATCATGCAATTCTGACTTTATATCATGCAATTCTGACTTTATATCTCGCAATTCTGACTTTATATCACCCAATTCTGACTTTATATCATGCAATTCTGACTTTATATCACGCAATTCTGACTATATCTCGCAATTCTGACTTTATATCTCGCAATTCTGACTTTATATCATGCAATTCTGACTATATCTCGCAATTCTGACTATATCTCGCAATTCTGACTTTATATCACCCAATTCTGACTTTATATCATGCAATTCTGACTTTATATCACGCAATTCTGACTATATCTCGCAATTCTAACTTTATATCTCGCAATTCTGACTTTATATCTCGCAATTCTGACTTTATAACATGCAATTCTGACTTTATATCATGCAATTCTGACTTTATATCACCCAATTCTGACTTTATATCATGCAATTCTGACTTTATATCACCCAATTCTGACTTTATATCTCGCAATTGTGACTTTATATCTTACAATTCTGACTTTATATCTCGCAATTATGACTTTATATCACGCAATTATGACTTTATATCACGCAATTCTGACTTTATATCTCACAATTCTGACTTTATATCTTACAATTCTGACTTTATATCTCGCAATTATGACTTTATATCACGCAATTATGACTTTATATCACGCAATTCTGACTTTATATCTCACAATTCTGACTTTATATCTTACAATTCTGACTTTATATCACGCAATTCTGACTTTATATCTCACAATTCTGACTTTATATCTTACAATTCTGACTTTATATCTCGCAATTATGACTTTATATCACGCAATTATGACTTTATATCTAGCAATTATGACTTTATATCACGCAATTATGACTTTATATCTCGCAATTCTGACTTTATATCTAGCAATTATGACTTTATATCACCCAATTCTGACTTTATATCTAGCAATTATGACTTTATATCACCCAATTCTGACTTTATATCTAGCAATTATGACTTTATATCTCGCAATTCTGACTTTATATCTAGCAATTGTGACTTTATATCACCCAATTCTGACTTTATATCTTACAATTCTGACTTTATATCTAGCAATTATGACTTTATATCACGCAATTATGACTTTATATCTCACAATTCTGACTTTATATCTCGCAATTATGACTTTATATCACCCAATTCTGACTTTATATCTCACAATTCTGACTTTATATCTCGCAATTATGACTTTATATCTCGCAATTATGACTTTATATCTCGCAATTATGACTTTATATCACGCAATTATGACTTTATATCTCACAATTCTGACTTTATATCTCGCAATTATGACTTTATATCTAGCAATTATGACTTTATATCACCCAATTCTGACTTTATATCTCACAATTCTGACTTTATATCTAGCAATTATGACTTTATATCACCCAATTCTGACTTTATATCACGCAATTATGACTTTATATCACCCAATTCTGACTTTATATCTAGCAATTATGACTTTATATCACGCAATTATGACTTTATATCTAGCAATTATGACTTTATATCACGCAATTATGACTTTATATCTCGCAATTCTGACTTTATATCTAGCAATTATGACTTTATATCACCCAATTCTGACTTTATATCTAGCAATTATGACTTTATATCTCGCAATTCTGACTTTATATCTAGCAATTGTGACTTTATATCACCCAATTCTGACTTTATATCTCACAATTGTGACTTTATATCTTACAATTCTGACTTTATATCTCGCAATTATGACTTTATATCACGCAATTATGACTTTATATCTCACAATTCTGACTTTATATCTCGCAATTATGACTTTATATCTAGCAATTATGACTTTATATCACCCAATTCTGACTTTATATCTCACAATTCTGACTTTATATCTAGCAATTATGACTTTATATCACCCAATTCTGACTTTATATCACGCAATTATGACTTTATATCACCCAATTCTGACTTTATATCTAGCAATTATGACTTTATATCTCGCAATTCTGACTATATCTCGCAATTCTGACTTTATATCACCCAATTCTGACTTTATATCACGCAATTCTGACTTTATATCTCGCAATTCTGACTTTATATCTCGCAATTCTGACTTTATATCATGCAATTCTGACTATATCTCGCAATTCTGACTATATCTCGCAATTCTGACTTTATATCACCCAATTCTGACTTTATATCATGCAATTCTGACTATATCTCGCAATTCTAACTTTATATCTCGCAATTCTGACTTTATATCTCGCAATTCTGACTTTATATCTCACAATTCTGACTTTATAACATGCAATTCTGACTTTATATCATGCAATTCTGACTTTATGTCACCCAATTCTGACTTTATATCTCGCAATTGTGACTTTATATCTCACAATTCTGACTTTATATCTTACAATTCTGACTTTATATCTCGCAATTATGACTTTATATCACGCAATTATGACTTTATATCACGCAATTCTGACTTTATATCTCACAATTCTGACTTTATATCTTACAATTCTGACTTTATATCACGCAATTCTGACTTTATATCTCACAATTCTGACTTTATATCTTACAATTCTGACTTTATATCTCGCAATTATGACTTTATATCACGCAATTATGACTTTATATCTAGCAATTATGACTTTATATCACGCAATTATGACTTTATATCTCGCAATTCTGACTTTATATCTAGCAATTATGACTTTATATCACCCAATTCTGACTTTATATCTAGCAATTATGACTTTATATCACCCAATTCTGACTTTATATCTAGCAATTATGACTTTATATCTCGCAATTCTGACTTTATATCTAGCAATTGTGACTTTATATCACCCAATTCTGACTTTATATCTTACAATTCTGACTTTATATCTCGCAATTATGACTTTATATCACGCAATTATGACTTTATATCTCACAATTCTGACTTTATATCTCGCAATTATGACTTTATATCACCCAATTCTGACTTTATATCTCACAATTCTGACTTTATATCTCGCAATTATGACTTTATATCTCGCAATTATGACTTTATATCTCGCAATTATGACTTTATATCACGCAATTATGACTTTATATCTCACAATTCTGACTTTATATCTCGCAATTATGACTTTATATCTAGCAATTATGACTTTATATCACCCAATTCTGACTTTATATCTCACAATTCTGACTTTATATCTAGCAATTATGACTTTATATCACCCAATTCTGACTTTATATCACGCAATTATGACTTTATATCACCCAATTCTGACTTTATATCTTACAATTCTGACTTTATATCTAGCAATTATGACTTTATATCACCCAATTCTGACTTTATATCACGCAATTATGACTTTATATCACCCAATTCTGACTTTATATCTAGCAATTATGACTTTATATCACGCAATTATGACTTTATATCACCCAATTCTGACTTTATATCTAGCAATTATGACTTTATATCACGCAATTATGACTTTATATCTAGCAATTATGACTTTATATCACGCAATTATGACTTTATATCTCGCAATTCTGACTTTATATCTAGCAATTATGACTTTATATCTCGCAATTATGACTTTATATCTCGCAATTCTGACTTTATATCTAGCAATTGTGACTTTATATCACCCAATTCTGACTTTATATCTAGCAATTATGACTTTATATCTCGCAATTCTGACTTTATATCTAGCAATTGTGACTTTATATCACCCAATTCTGACTTTATATCTCACAATTGTGACTTTATATCTTACAATTCTGACTTTATATCTCGCAATTATGACTTTATATCACGCAATTATGACTTTATATCTCACAATTCTGACTTTATATCTCGCAATTATGACTTTATATCTAGCAATTATGACTTTATATCACCCAATTCTGACTTTATATCTCACAATTCTGACTTTATATCTAGCAATTATGACTTTACATCACCCAATTCTGACTTATATCACGCAATTATGACTTTATATCACCCAATTCTGACTTTATATCTAGCAATTATGACTTTATATCTCGCAATTCTGACTATATCTCGCAATTCTGACTTTATATCACCCAATTCTGACTTTATATCACGCAATTCTGACTTTATATCTCGCAATTCTGACTATATCTTGCAATTCTGACTTTATATCTCGCAATTCTGACTTTATATCATGCAATTCTGACTATATCTCGCAATTCTGACTATATCTCGCAATTCTGACTTTATATCACCCAATTCTGACTTTATATCACCCAATTCTGACTTTATATCTCACAATTCTGACTTTATATCATGCAATTCTGACTATATCTCGCAATTCTAACTTTATATCTCGCAATTCTGACTTTATATCTCGCAATTCTGACTTTATATCTCACAATTCTGACTTTATAACATGCAATTCTGACTTTATATCATGCAATTCTGACTTTATGTCACCCAATTCTGACTTCATATCTCGCAATTGTGACTTTATATCACCCAATTCTGACTTTATATCTCACAATTGTGACTTTATATCTTACAATTATGACTTTATATCTCGCAATTATGACTTTATATCACGCAATTATGACTTTATATCACGCAATTCTGACTTTATATCATGCAATTCTGACTTTATATCTCACAATTCTGACTTTATATCTAGCAATTATGACTTTATATCACCCAATTATGACTTTATATCTAGCAATTATGACTTTATATCTCGCAATTCTGAGAAATAAAGTCAGAATTGCGAGATATAAACTCGCAATTGTGAGGAAAAAAAGTCAGAATTGTGAGAAAGTCACGATTATTTATTATATTTTTTTTATTCAGAAACAACTTTGGTAAAATAAAAAAATGTCCTTCATTTTGCTGCGAAATGTTTATGTAGTAAATGTTAGAATAACTTTATTTATTTATTTTTAAGATGAACACTTATTATCTTACATCTTCTCATCTTGACATATTGTTGAGCGATATAGAGTGACAACTGACATTAATATGTTTTTTGTCTGAGGTCTGCCATACGATTATAAAGATCTCATTGATTTGTATTACAAGGTAGCAAAATATCCTCTTACTTTTTGGCCAAAAATCACCAAATTTCATATTTTTGCTCAATCAGTTTTCTGAAAAAGATCATCTTTTTCCTTCTCAATTATAACCTCCATATTCTAACTAAAACATTAATAAGGACTCAATCAAATTAGGTAATTTACTAAAATAGTGTTTAAAAAGTGCTTAAAAAATATGCACAATATGGTCTGTAGTGGCTAAATCCATATCCATTTCACTGAAGCAAAAGTAACAAAAACATTAAAGCAATTCATCATAATTCTTCACTGAATAATTTATGCAACTCTAAATAGTTTAAATGGATGTAAATCAGGGGGAAAAAATTCCATAACCAAAAAATGCACCATTCCAAAAAAAAAAAATAATAATAAAAAACAGCTTTATATTGATTTGTTCTAAGCCATCCCTGCAATGTTTTATTGATGTGCCTGAAAAGTAAAGAACTGGCTTAGTTACCCAGAGGTAACATTGTGCAATAGAGGTTTAAGCTGCAATTACATTACCTTTAAAAGTTGTAAAAGATATTTATCAGCCGATTGGCCGAGGAAGCACTGCTGTATGTCAGGATTGTGACTGGCTATAGATTCGAGCGCAGTGGCTGCCTTGACCTGAACAGATATCTTCCTCTCTCGCAGGGCTTGCACCAGGGCACAGACCGCCCCCATCTCACATATGAGCTCCTGGTTCTCCCTGTGACCCCGGGCCAGCTCTGCAAGGGCCAAGCAAGCCTCTCCCTGCAGTGCTTCTGTTAGAAAATTGAAAAACACATAAGTTCAATCTGAAGGCAATTGATTTTAGAGTATCTCCTTTTGTGTTCCACAGAAAAAAAACAAAGCTTTGAAACAACATTAGAGGGAGTAAAAAAAATGACAGAATTTTTGAGTGATCTATTATTTTAAAAACTTATTTTCCAGAAGGTAAACAGTACCAGAGTTCACAGACAGGAATTCGACGAGATGTGGAATTCCTCCAGCGTGTGCAACGGCAGTTTGGTTGCACGGGTTTCTGACGCATAGTGTTCGTATGCACCTGACAGCATTTACTAGCACATTTTGGAGGTCGGAGGTCAGGAGCTTCACTACTAGGGTCACTCCACCCTGCACAAAAAATGTAGTGTTCGTTTAAAAAAAAAACCCTTTAAGCCCATTCACACCAAGGATGCTGACTATAAAGATACTTCTAAATCGTCCTCAGTATAGAATAGCAGAGTTCACACCACATTCAGAACGATTTTATCCAGCTGATGAACAATAAAAACATTGACAGCCAAATAGAATCCATCCTGCTATTACGAGCATTAAAAGTGACAGACAAGCACACGCTTAGAATAAACAGAACAATATGTCCACTCACAGCTAATATAGTTATCTTTATCGTTCTTAGTGTAAACAGGCCTTTAAACTGATGGTGAAATCTTTGGAATAATTAAGATTTCTTATTGTTTTTGACAGAAGTCTCAAAAATACAGTGAAAACAGTAATATTGTTAAATATTTCTATTTGGATATATTTTAAAATGTAATTTATTCTGTGAAGGCAAAGCTGAATTTTCAGCATTATTACTCTAGTCTTCCGTGTCACATGATCCTTCAGAAATCATTCTAATCGCTGATCTGATTGCAGATCTAATCTGTTAATTTGGCATTTAAAATGCTCAATTATTAATAATGGTTCTGATAATTATCCGTTTTTGCAGCTTAATATTTTTGTGAAAACTGACAAAAAGAACAGCATTTTTTTAACCCTTTAATTGACTTCTCAACCAAACGGTTGAGCACATTTTGAGTCACTATATTTTATTGAGAGGAGTACCTAACTTAGTTAACTCAAACTGATTGAGCCGTCTCTATCATCTGTTGAGGTATATTATGCCAAAAAAAATCCACTAGATTTCACAGTGTCAATCAACAGCATTTCTCACAACATGGATGTCAGAAACAAATAAATCACCCCAGCGATGTGAACTGTTTTTGGTGAAATTTTGCAAGCTAAGCATTTTTTTTTTTTACATATTACACTATAAGAGCCTTAACTTTACAACATGATGGTTAACTGTCACCTGTCACTTTTTGAGAATGGACATTACAATGCACTATTAAAACTTGGTTGTAATTCAAGTATGCTTTGGAATACAGACCTAAGTTTAGTCTTGTTTTAAAGAAAACACTGCTGATTATTGTTGAAGTAAAAGCACTTAAAAAAATAAAAGTATGAAAAATTTATGGAAGTTTTAATTTTAGGCTACATTAAATCAAATATACTGTTCTAAATATTTTTTTTTCTTTTATATAAAATATATATTTGACAAAATATTTTTTCCTATAAAATTACTATAAAATCAAAGCCATATATCTAACCAAGTTGTGTTCCAAATTTGAAGTTGATATCACAAAAATTGAAGTTCTCATGAGATTTAGTTTAGGCGTAATACCAAAAATGGATTTACTTGTATGCATTCTGCTGTAACAAATGAATAAATTTCAGTCCAAATTTCACTTCTGTTACAAAATATGGAACCTTGAGACCTTTCTGACAATGTGTTTTGTCAAGACTAGAAAAGTTTTTGATCATAAATTATGATGTCAAAGTATGTGTATGAATTCCAGTACCATTTATTACCATTAAGTGACATCTCAACCATTTGGTAGAGGCCGATATTTTAAAAATGATGGGATGTGTTGAAAAAAAAAAAAAATACATTGAGTGTGGTTACTAGCGACATGCAAACTAAAAAAATTTTCCATCACTATTTTCTTGGTGCGTACTTCAAAGGGTTAAAACAGAAATCTTTTGTAACATTAGAAATGTTTTTAATGTCATAATTGAATACATCTTTGTTGAATAAAATTATTAATTTATATACTTTTAATAAATACTAACTTACTTAGCCGAAACCTTAAATGTAGACTATCACGGTTTCCACAAAAATATAAACAGGACAATATTTTTCAACATTATAATAATAAGAAATGTTTCTTGAGCACCAGATCAGTGCATTAGAATGATTTCTGACGGATCATGTGACACTGAATTCAAACATTAAAAAATCTTTATCGTTCCAAACTTTTCACCGCCAGTGTACAAGCTCAGGAACTTTAGATGTGAACAGATAGAATAAAAAGTATCTTGGCTCACCAGCTGAGTGATGAGGTTTTGGTGTTGTTCGCTGTGTCCTGCCAGGTCGGCTAGTATCACAGCACAGCGAGAGTGCAGCTCAGGCTGATGGCCGCTGAGGAGCTTGATCAACACTGCTACGGCACCATGATGCACCAGACCTTCACAGACTTTTGCATTCTCTGACATATGACACAGCACAGCTGTAGCCATGCACTGCACAACCTGTCTGTCCAAACCAAGGAGGCCCACCAGCACTGGAATACCTCCTGCAGTGCAGTGACTATCATTAGGCAGAAATATAATGCAATCTTCTAATAGATGGAGACCAATCACCAGATTACAGTACGTCACTTCTCTTACATTCCATGTCCCGGCAAACACCAATTCAACACGTTCAACCAAGTGCCAAACGTTGGTTGGTGTCTGTCGGTGCAATGTGAATTGGCCTTAAAGTGATAGTTCACTTTGAAATTAATTTTTGGTATGTTTTGGCTTACCTCTTTGTTTCCACAGTATTTTCAATTTTGATATTTTTAGGTCAAACCGTTCGAGTCTATCAGTTATATAATGGAGGTCTATGGTCACCACCTCAAAGACCAAATTAAACATGATTTAATGACTCGTAAATGTAAGTACACATTGATGGCCACAAAAAGAAAGGTTTGTGAGAGAAAACGAACAGTATTTATATCGTTTTTACCTCTTGTAACCACAGCCACGTGCAAGTGATCTGAGGGCACAGGTGCTTTGTGGCTGTTACAAGAGGTAAAAACGATATAAATACTGTTCGTTTTCTCACACAAACCGCTCGTTTCGTGTCTTAGGCCATCAATGTGTACTTACATTTACGAGTCATTAAATCATGTTTAATTTGGACTTCTCTGTGCATGCTCTTTGAGGTGGTGACCATAGACCTCCATTATATGACTGACAGACACGAACGGTTCAACCTAAAAATATCAAAATCGAACCTACTGTGGAAACAAAGACACCTACATCTTGGATGCCCTTGAGGTAAGCTAAAACATGTCAAAAATTCATTTCAAAGTGAACTATCTCTTTAACATTTTCCAATCTTCTAGCTTCTAGCTGAAATGTATGACGTTTTTTTGTATTGTGATATATTGAGACATGATATATTGTTACACCCCTAGTCAGAACAGACACATGACCCATTCTGGGGCCACAACCTACTAGTTGAGAAATGTAATAAAATAAGTTTATGCCTGAAATTAACTTGATTATCAAGTCTATATCTATGACCTGCTTCCATTATGTCCTCCCAGGAGGACTCAGTGTTTACACAAAGAGCCTCAAGACACCTGAGGGCCATCTCCAACCGCCTGGTGTCCTCACTCTGGATCATTTCTGCCAGAAAAAAAAGAGCGAGATCAGGCAAAATAATTTAAATAAATTATTTGCTACTCATCTAAAAGTTTGAAAAACCATTTCACTTGGATATACGTCACAAAAGGGAAGAAAAGACAATAGAAACTTTCGTTTCATGACACATTTTAAATCTTCTACCGTATCATACCGACAAGAATCTTCCACACAGGAAGCCCATCCAGGTTCAGCTGAATGAGGTGTCTAAGGACATCTGTGTGAAAGTAAAGTGCTGCCAGGTGGACAGTGTTATTGCCCTTGCTGTCTTCCTCTCTCCAGTTTGCCCCAGAGGACAACAGGACGTCCAGAGCTTCCACTGAACCAGAGGTCGCTGACAATAAGAGTGGTGAACTACCATACCTGTAAAAATACCCATTATCATGAAGCTCTAAAACAAAAAAGGTGTTTCTGATTATTATGATGAAAGAAACCCTATTGAATACATTCATACATTGAAGGGGTGTGCAGACTGACATGACACCTTCATAACCATGACATGACATATGTCTTGAATATGAAGTAGGGTTTATGCATGTTTATGACAACTGTCATTAAGTGTCTTTCTCTCAATAATGACATTTTGAATGCAAATATGACATTGTTTAAGATGTCTTTGTTATGACATCTTGACATAAACCATAACATCATAACCTGTCAGTGTCTTTGTCATGACAAGTTAAACTGTCATGTGGTTGGCTTTGAAATTGGCTGTCATGAGCCATTATAAGTGTGTCATGAATATTTTTCGTGACCTCAACTACAGTGGTACTAATTGAATTTGTCATTAAAAAGTTATAATGGCTTCATGACAGCCAATGTCAAAACCAACCACCTGACAGTTTAATGTAATGTAACCAATAAAGCTAGGTGGTTTCTTAAGTTTGATAATTAATCTGCTATGTCGTGTTTAAGACAGGTTGTGTTGTCTTAGTAATGTCAAGTTGTCATGACAAAGACACTGACAGGTTATGATGTATTGGTGTCATAACAAAGACATCTCAAACAATGTCATATTTGCATTCAAAATGTCATAACTGAGTGAATGACACTTATTGACAGTTGTCACAAACATGCATAAAACTTCCATATGTCATGTCATGATTATGAAGGTGTCATGTTAGTCTTATGCACACCCCTTCAAGTAAAGTGTTACCAAAAATAATTCCTTTATTCAAGCAAAGATGCATTAAATTGATGCTATTTCTATTTTAAATAAATGCTGTTCTTTTGCATCTGCATCACGGTTTCAACAAAAAAAATATTAATTAGCACAATTGTTTTAAACATTGATAATAATTAAAAATATGTATTGTGTTGCAAATCAGCATATTAGAATGGTTTCTGAAGGATCATGTGACACTGAAGACTGGAGTAATGATGCTGAAAATTCAGCTTTGACCACAGGCATAAATAAAATTTTAAAACATATTCAAATAGAAAATGTGTAATGTTATTTCACAAAATTACAGTTTTTACTGTATCAATAAATCAGCCTGGTGAGCATAAAAGAGACTTCTTTCAAAAACATAAAAAAAATCTTACCGACCCCAAGCTTTTGAAAAAATCTTTTGCTAAAATGTATCACATACTCAGCACAGGTCTTCATCTCCAATAACGTAGGGTCTTTCCTGCATAGTGCTCGAATACACGCCACCTGGCCATAGAAGGCTGCAAAATGAATAGCCATCCAGCCTCGCTTATCCACAAGTTTATAGTCCGCTCGCAGTGCTAGAAGACAGTTTAAGGATTCAAGGGAGCCACATTGTGCAGCGAGGTGGATTGGTGTGAGCCCTAATAGAGGGGAAAAGGTTATCAATGGCATATTTAAACACAAATTGCAAGGTTTTAGCTTTTTGGAGTGATTTTGAGCTGTCACTTAATAAATAACGTGGTTACAATTTATTTTGAGGGTCCCTTAAATATTTTGTTGACTATACAGTAAGTAAAGTTGCACCAACATGTCAACTAACTCTCATTATAGTATTAAAGGAGTAGTTCGCTTTAAAAAAAAACTTTTGCTGCAAATTTACTCACCCCCATGTCATCCAAGATGTCCATGTCTTTCTTTCTTCAGTCGAAAAGAAATTAAGGTTTTTGATGAAAACATTCCAGGACTTCATTGGGAACCAAACGGTTCAAGGTCCAAAAGACAGTTTCAGTACAAACTGCAAACTGTTCAAAGGGTTTTAAACGATTCCAGACGACGAATAAGGGTCTTATCTAGCGAAACGATCAGTCATCTAAAAAAAAAAAAAACAAAGTTTAAGTTTTATAAGCTCAAATGGTCGCCTTGTTCTGTTCTGTGATGCAGAACACTCGAGACTCTCCTGTTCGAACTCGTTTATCAAAATGAACGAATCTTTTTTCTTGTTATTTGGTTCATTTAACGAACAAAATGAACAAATTGACTCGAAAAATATTTGTTCATTTTGATAAACGAGTTCGAACAGGAGAGTCACGAACGTGCTTCATAGAACAGAGCAAGGCGTATAAAACTTAAACTTTCTTATTTTTTTTTAATTAGTGATTGTTTCACTTGATAAGACCCTTATTCATCATCTGGAATTGTTTAAAGCCCTTGGAACATTTTGCAGTTTGAACTGAAACTGTCTTTTGGACCTTGAACCATTTGGTTCCCATTGAAGTCCATTATATGGAGAAAAATTCTGGAATGTTTTCATCAAAAACCTTAATTTCTTTTCGACTGAAGAAAGAAAGACATGGACATCTTGGATGACATGGGGGTGAGTAAATTGTTAGCAAAAGTTTTTTTAAAAGTGAACTTTAATAGAGTATTAGTAAACTGCTAGTAAGTTGAAATGCTCTTGCAAAGTTAATAATAGTCAAAAGAATATTGTTTGCTAATACTGTTGGAGGACCATCAAAATTAAAAGTTAGCACATAGTAGAAAGTCAATTAATACTATAATGACTTGTAGTTGACATGTACAGTAGGTGAAACATTACTTATAGTCAAGAGAATTTCTAAATGGGACCATCAAAATAAAGTGTTACCAATAAAACATAATAATAATAATACATTACTATTATTTATATTATAATTATTGGTGTGAGCCCTAAAAGGGGAATAACAATAAAAAAACATCATTGGTTACATGCATTTTGATTTTAACATTGTTGTTGTTGATATTATTAGTAGTATTGGTTGCCATTTGTTGAATTTATTTCTCTTTTAGTATATGAGAGCTTTGATTAATCGCACCAAAAATAAAAGTTTGTGTTTTCATTATATATGTGTGTGTAGTGTGTATAATTATTTTGTATAAATACACACACATGTATGTATTGTATATATTGTATACAAATATACGCATGTATATGTATATATTTGCATGTATATACTTTATATATATTTATACAAAATTAATATTATACATAAATATAAATATTCAATATATTAATAACACGTTTTTCTTAAATATATACATGCATATGTGTGTATTTATATACAAAATAATTATATACACTACACACACATATATTATGTAAACACAAACTTTTATTTTTGGATGCGATTAATCGCGATTAATCGTTTCACAGCCCTAATAATTATTTTTATTTTCAAAGATGGCATTTTTAGATGTGTTGTGTCGGGTTTGGCATCATTGCTTGCATCTGTTTTGCCTGATGAAATTTTCTTTGTAAATGCCACTTAATACATTTTTATATAAAATGTTAGTAGTGGTATTGGTTGCATTGGTCATCATTTTTTTTCTTTCAGGAGTTTCCAGTATAAGACCCTTACCCGTTCCTTCTATGAATGGACCTCCAACACCTGGTTTTCCTGCCAATAAAAATGACATACTGTAAGAATATGATGAAATGTATATAAGCTTCTAAAGGCATTTAAAAGATGAATAGAGACTGATAATGTGCTGACCTGTGTTGGTGAATCTCTCACTGCGTGTCTGGTTGAGATTGACCCCTGCTGCAGCGAGCTGAAGGACGATGTGTGATTGGTTGTTGGCTGAAGCGTGGTGAAGCAGAGACAGACCCTGATCATCAAGAACATGCAGGTGGGACGCTGGGTTCCTGCGACTTAGTGAGTGGAACGCTGCACACAGTCCTCGCTCTGCTGCTGATTTCAGCCCAAATGCCACGTTCTGATACCACGTTACAAACACATTTTGATGTTTAAATACAGAGTATGTAAATGAAGGTACTCTGAAACCAGCTGATTGCCATTTATCACCTTGCACTTTATTGCTTTTGTGTAACCAAACGTTTTCTTGAACTGCTCGTGTAGCTCGATGTCCGTCAAGGGCAGTCTCTTCCCTTTGAGGGTTTTGATGGAAGCGTTTAAAGCCCCCCACCACTGAACCATGTTTTGTTGGGGATAAAGCGATTCTAACTCAATGGAGATGACATTATAGCTGCAAAACACAAATGTAAGTTAGATGCAACATTCTACGTGTACAGTATTTGGTAACACTGTATTCTGCTGCCAGGAAACACTATAGACTGAACACGAAGAGATTCACGTTTTTGTTGTTTACACAGAGACCGTTCTCAAAAACTTGCACTTTGAACATTTTTAAAAGTTTATATTTTTAGGTACCCAAAACGCTGTTATCGTGTAAATGAATGGCCAAAATATATACAAATTTTACGTTTTGGTGTCTTGAAAGAGCAAACTTTTGAAAAAGTTTTTGAAAAAGACACCCGTACCATCTTCGTGTAAACCATAGACATATACACTAGACTTCACCTTGGGGTTCTAAGCATGCGTCAAAACCGCCGCCATCTTGGAACAGGGGTCTTGTAAGTAGCTAGGTAACGCTGCTATCTCTGCCTTTACTTCGAATTCATTGATGGTGGCGGACTTTTGTGCAGCGTATGATGTTCACGGATGAATTCTGAACTAGGAAGAATGTTTTTAAAAAAAAAAAAAAAAATTCATTCTGGAATCAATGATAAATACATGTCTGACCGTTGGAACAAACCAAAAAAACAAGAAAAATCGCATTCATGATGATTTATGGTGATTTTATTTGCGTTAGACCTGTGTCTACTACATTGACGCTGACGTATTAAAGTGGAGGGGCTCCCCTGTTTCAAGATGGCGGCTCTATTGACGCATTCGTTCCAATGAACTGCCGTAGCCAAGGTGAGTGAGGTCTAGTGTATATGTCTATGCGTGTAAACAACAAAAACACGAATCTGTGAAAACGACATCATGCACATGCGTATTACGTGTTTAGAATATAGGCTTTTTGCTAATGACAGGATACAGATATTAACAGTAAGAAATAAGGGGGCATACGGACATCATCACAAGTGGTTATAAGAATTACACAAAGCAACTCAATATAACATTTTGTCATTTTGGAAAATTAAAGGTTCCTAAGTTACAACAGACTCAAGGATGCTTTGTTTTCGAAGCCTTTGTGAAGATGAAATTTACCCAGAACACAAAGTACTAATACAGTATTATCAAGATTAACATCCTTTTTAAAAAATATAAATGATGTCAATTGCGTCTATAGACTGTAGTGAAATAATGTGTATGTGCGCAGGCACGTAGTCTTTCTCTAGTGACGTCGCCAACTACTTGTCTGGCATGAATACTACAGCGTTATTAGTCGTTTTCACAGATCTGTGTGAAAGGGGATTGTTTTTTTAGCAACGTTTCATTTTTAGCACATCGTTGTCGAGTAAACGTACCCTAAAAAAGCGTTTTGACTCTGATGTCATAAACTATCTTGTAACCAATCGCGTAAATGTGTGATCATCAACGAGTGGATCTCTGAGCTGGTGTGAGTAAGTGGAGGTGGGGCTAATTTGCATATTGAACTGTGCATACTTAATGAGTCAGTAGAGCTACATTCAAGTTATTTTAAGGCATGAAGAAGAACAAAAATTCAAGGAAAAAAATTGAATATATCATTTTGGTGATCAAAGATGAGTTTTAAGGGATAGATTTTGTGACCGAAGTGCTGACCTTTTCCCTTCAATCTCACTGAGTGGAATTGAAAACTGTGTTTTATAAGAGTCCTGACGAAGCAACTCGTAAAGGTAATTGGCTGCTTGAGTCTGCAGAGTTCTGAAAGCCACCTACACACAAAAAAAAAGAAACACAATTGATATATAATATCAATAATTCTGTAAACAATCTATTTAAAACCCTCACATAAATATCAATGTCTGATTCTTATCAAATGAAAAGGTTATTTCATCTAACAATCCAGAAATTAATTTATATTACAAGGGAATAATAATATATTTAACTATATGTATGTAATTGCATATAGGCAATTTTAAATATAATTTGTATTATTGGTATATATATATATAAAATTGCATATATGCAATGTTAAATGTATTATTCCATTTAATTGCACATATGCAATTAAATATAACAATATTAATAATTATTATATTTAATATTGTCTGTATGAAATTAAATATTATTGTTATTGTGTTTTATTTATTTGCTTCACAAACAATTCAATTAATTCTGGATTTAAATATTGAATTCTATAATTCAATATTTAATATTGGATAAATATTGGATTCTATAAGCTTTGCATTTTTTATTAAAACGAAAACTGTCCTAGAGTCATCTCTCACCTTTGTTTCCTCAGTGATGTCATCAAGAGGAGGAGTCCCCACATCAAATTCAATCCCTCCATGAAGGTGAAAATACTTATTTTGCTTTTGTGAAAAGTGCTTGCAGGCAAATTCTGGTCCGAGAACATGTGGAGGAACCTCTCGTTCTGTTTTCAACTTGTCCTCTGTAAGCATAAACAAAAGCTTTAATTTACCAATATCAGTGCATCCACATATTTATCAGCGATAGCAATCAAAAGAAAATGCAAACCTGACAAAGGTGGGAGCATTTGAGACAGATTAGGAATCAACATCTTTTTCCTCAAAGATATCAGCAAGGGCACCAGGAACGTGATGAGTTTCAGGTAGGCGAGGTCTCTGGAGACTTCTGCATTCCTCTCAAGGTGCTTTCTCACCACAATAATGTGTTCAGACAGTCTCTTCTGCAGCCTCTGGTAGGTGGCCAGATCAATGTTGTCCTCTGTGAGTCGGACCACATTAGACAGGCTGTGAGTCCCCTCAAACACAAGGAGATTTTGGTGCTGGCGGACAGAGGTCAGGTAGGCGGTCAGCTTGATCAGGATGTTCTCTGAGTATCGTGAGAAGAGATTCTCCTCGTCTGCACTGTTGGGTTCATAGGTTGGGTCAACATCAATGTTCTCCTTATAAATGCCCTGATAACATGGATCATCTGAGATGTCTGTGAAACCTGATGAGATAAATCAGTGTTATTTTAGTATCACTGCAATGCATTTTGTATGTAAATTGCATATAAATATATTATAAAAAAAAAAAAAACCTAAGCTCGTCTGTAACGTGTAAGCAGGGACACGTTACCTATTTTTTGCACACAAAAAAAGTTCACTGACAAGTAAAATTAAACACATAAAATACTTTTTTTCATCTTAAGTCTTCCTATTTAATATTTTACATTTTTTATAATTATTTACCAACAATTAAGTATTAAAATATTTAATAGTGTACGTATTAATATTTAATATTATATTTAATATTATTTAATTTACATTTAATTATATTTTGTTTTTATATTTTCCTTTTATTCTTAGTTTTTTTTAGTTCTTAATTTTTTGTTACTAAAAATATTTAATAATATAGGTATGACTATTTAATATTATATTTATTATTACTTCATTTACATTTCATTATATATTTTTTTTATATTTTCCTTTTATTTTATTTTTTTTTTTTTTTTATTTTTTTTTTTTTTGGGGGGGGGGTTGTCTATACAGGCCAATTTTTATTGATTTTATTAATTGAGTTTTAGTTGCACTTATTTTACATCAAGTACAACTTTGTCTAAACTAAGCGTTTTATACATTTTATTTTATTTAGGTTAAAGATTATTTTATTTCATGTCATTTTTGGTGGTAACACTTAACAATAAGATCTCATTGATTCACACTAATGCATTAACTAATATTTTTACAACATTTATGAACTTTTTCATACAGAGCTAATGAACTAATTCAACTTTTGACCTTAAAATGTTTTAGTAAATGTTTAAAATTAACTAACAAATGAACAAATGCTGAAGAAGTTCTTTATTAGTTCACCTACATAAATAAGGCTTGAACTTAAAAATTAAGCTCAGTTAGCTGCTTTAAGTTAAATCAAGTTAAAAGCACAAATCATTTCTCACCTGCATTGAGGAACTCTTCGAGCACATCTTTCTTAGTTTGAGGCACACCATCTGAATCAACGGCCATGATGGATCTCCATAACTCAGAGAAGCGCGTGCGTTTTTCTCTAGAAATGTAACTGCCGTGCCAGAGAGCCTTTATGGTATAATCTATGTTTATTAGTATCTGACCGACTTTTGTATCGTAATATGCTGGTGGTAACTGGCACGTGGAGCTCTGGTCATAGTTTGGTACCAGGTTGATAACAGGAACTTGGTTAAAACCATATATTCCCACAGTCAGCTCCCTCACAATCTGGTGGACCACTTTGTAATCCAGGGGCAAACATGCGTCAAAGGGAGCCAGAATGATTATGTTGGGAGATAAGATGTTCCTCATCTGTCTGATGATGCCGGGAGGAGCATCCACGGGCTGCTTGTGCTCTTCACCACTGAGCAGCCAGTGACTGGAGGTCAGGCTGAGCACTTCTTGCAGTTCCCTGCGGTCATATTTCTGCAGTAAAGACTGAGCGGTCAACGCAGCACGAGCAGTGCTCTCGCTGCTCTGGTCGGATGAGTTCTCCATCAAAACTTCATCAGTTTATTTCATAAACAGACCAGTACGGTTCACCTTGAGAGATTGAGCTGAGCAAATGTGTGATTTTGAACAGTGTTGCTCTTAGCAACCAGTGACGCATAGTGACGGTTGTTCTGCAACTCTTCAGATCGACCCACAGATGGTGCTGTTGCACCCATACATAGACGTTACTTAGTATTTGTTTTTGATTTTTTATCGTCAGTAGTTTATCTAACAGGGACAGTGCACATTAATTATTATTACTAAAAATGCGCCAGTCATTTGTAGTTCAAGATATAATGTTACAAGATCACCCTAACAACAAATAAAACAATTTAGTCAAAAATATAAAAGGACATATTTAGATTATGATATAGATATGCACAAAATCACATTACTAAAACAATTGTTTATTTGCCTATAAAAATCCATCTAACACAATAACATTAAAGTAAGAGACATCAATTTGGTTTAATACTATAGACAGATTAAATTAATCTTATAAATAATTGGATTTTTTTTTTTTTTGTTAAAGTAATTTTATTTATTTATGCAATTTTTTTTAATGTCACCCCTTAAAACGGCTTTAATTGTCTTAAAATTAATAAGCATTCTTAAGCCAATAACTTTTATCTATTAGAATATTATATGAATGTGATTTTATATAATGTGTGTAATATAATAATGTTACATGACATCGTTTAATTTGTATGCCTACGTATTTAGGTATTTACGTTTATTGCATTAGTACGTCTACGTCATGACGTAAATGAATCAATGAACCGGTTTCGGAGTGTTAAAAAGATCCGATTCGCGGTTGTTGTTGTTGTTGTTTTTTAACTCTTGAATAAAATGTACAGATTTAATATAGTATGGAACAATATAGAACCATAGACTGAGAGAAAAAAACAAAAACAAACAAAAAACAAAACAAAACAAAAAAACAGAACAGATATATCTAGAGTCTTCAGTCGACCCCCCTCTCCTACCACTTTACCGTCTCGTCTATGCTCGTATGAGCTAAGTCAGAGACTATTTATTTAGCCTTCGTGGATATGTGGACCGCCTTGATAAAGTTGTGAGGGACCAGCACTGCGCAAGTGCGCATGTCTGTGTCTGAGTGACCGACGAGGAAACTAGTAGCTACAGCAACCTTTACCCTTTACCCAGGGAATGTTCCTGTCGAAAGCCCCAGAAAGTGTATAATATAACTTAACGATTTCATCGAACTTATTCAAAATCACATGCTGAAAAGAGCTGTTTTCACTTTCATTTTCCGATGACAATGAAAGTTGTTATTTTAGCTGCAGGTTATGGAACTAGACTGCAAAGGGATATCGAGAATGACACGACTGGGAATTTCAAGCATCTGGACGGCATTGCCAAGCCGCTGCTTCCTGTCGGTCGATGTGCGCTTATCTCACACTGGGTTCAGGCACTGACCAAGACAGGATGTGTGGACACAGTTTATGTGGTTGTGAGTCCTGAATAACTGCATAGTTTTAAAAACAAATATAATAGTGTTTGTTTTGAATGATTATTATGCACAAAATAACAAATTGTATCATCTATTGAACAGACAAATGATCTTTACTTTGAAGCATTCCAGCAGTGGGCTCAAGAATTCCCCAATGTTAAAATCATAAACGATGGTACTAGAAGAAACGAGGTGAGCATACTGAAATGGAGCAACATGGATGTTCATTAATGTCATTTTTAACTCCCTTTCAATTGTCTCCGCAGGACAGACATGGTGCTGTTGCCTGTCTTCAGTTGACAGTCAAGTTGTGTGCTGTGGATGACCACTTACTAGTAATCGGAGGGTATGACCAGCTTCAGACTGAATAAGGCACTGTCTTTCAGGCAGTGTTTGAGATGGCTTTAAAAGAGAAAATATAAATATATATATATATTTTTTATTTTTTTATTTTGCAGTGATACTTTATTCAAAGAGGATTTCAGCCTGAGGAAATTCACAGAGAGGTTCTTTGAAGTGCAAAATAAAGACAACGAGAGCAATTTAGTGCTGTCATACCAATGCAAAGATGAGGGTGAGCGCAAAAGCAGAACAATGACCCAGTTTCACAGACAGGGCTTAGATAAAGCCAGGATTAGGCCTTAGTTTAATTAGGACATTTAAATAGCTTTTATAAACATGCCTTAGAAAAAAAAAAACATTCGTGTGCATCTTGAGACAAAACCGTGGCATTGACATATTTTAAGGTATGTTAATGCAAGTTGCTTTCAGTTAACACAGCTCAAACATGTATTTTAGTCTGGTACTTGGCTTAAGCCTCGTCTGTGAAACCAGGGGATAATGTTTTTAGCTTTGCTGAACATATGGTCACTGGTTTTTAAATCCATTATTATATCATTTTCACCTTCAGAAACATCCAAATATGGGATTCTGGAGTTGGATGAGGACCTTAAAGTAAAGCGTATGAAAGAAAAACCTCTCTTAAGTGAAACAAGTTCACGTAATGCAGTATGTTTTCATGTGCATTGGAAGACATTTAAGAACTGATTATCTTTATTTTTACTAGTGATGTCTTTAATGCATTTTCCTCATTTTGCAGTGTCCTTGTTTTTACTTGTTTTCAAGAACCACTCTTCCTCTTTTGGACATATTTCTTAATGAGAAGAAGGTAGTTGATTTACATTTATTAAATTATTCTATAGTTTGTTTTCTTTATTTTTGTGTAACGCTTCTTTACAGAATGCACCTATTGAAGAGCGGGACGCACCAGGGACCTTTCTGTCATGGCTCATATTAAGGTCACTTAAAGGCAGACTGTAGACAATAATAAGGCATTGTTTTTGCTTGTATTTAGTGACATTAATCATGCTTGGTTTAATTTTAGGAGGCCTGTGTACGTGCACAGGATATCTGGTCGATTTGATGTGGGGAATCTTGCATCATACATTGAATGTGACAAATACTTCAAGGACCAACTTCACAATCCAACTGTTTATTTAATGTAGTTCAAACATGTATTGACAATCAAACATGAAAACTGCATTCAGAATAAAACTGTATCAGTGCCATCTTTGAGTGAATTATTGTCACAATCTTGTTAAATTAGAAGGGACAACTAGTCAAGAGTATTAAATCAGGTGGAGACCAGCCTTTTGCACTTATCTGATGCCTTTTCATGGCTATTTTCTAACTTGGCAATTCTAGAGCCAAACTGCATGGCTCTCTTAGGTAAGAAAGAAGAGAGTCCCAATCCTATCTCAACAGCTGCTAGCCTCAATAACAGCTTTTCTCCAACTCCTCTGGGTAGAGACAAGTCAGCCTTCTCTGACACCGGTAGTCCATTAAGGAAACTGACTACATCTTCATCCAAGTATGGAAATCTGAGTTTAAAAAAAATATATACAATATGTATTATGTGCAATACTATGAAAGAGGATAAGGGCCAAGTAATAATAAAAAAATAAATAAAACCATCTCGAGATTAAAGTCATTAAAATGCAAGATTAAACTCGTTAAATTTCGAGAAAAAAAGTGGAAATACATTCATGAGAATAGACTCATTAAATATTGAGAATAAAGTCATGTTTCGAGAAAAAAATCGTTAAATTTTGAGAAAAAAAGTCGAAATACAAACTTGAGAATAGACTCATTAAATTTCGAGAAAAAAGTCTAAATACAATCTTGAGAATCGACTCATTAAATATCGATAATAAAGTCGTTGTGTTTCGAGAAAGAAATCGTTAAATTTCTAGAAAAGTCGAAATACAATCTTGAGAATAGACTCATTAAATATCGAGAATAAAGTCGTTGTGTTTCGAGAAAAAAAACATTACATTTTGAGAAAAAAGTCGAAATACAATCTTGAGAATAAAGTCATTTTGTTTCGAGAAAAAACCTCTTTAAATATCGAGAATAACGTTGTGTTTCGAGAAACTGTCTCCATGGTTACTGTGTAAAAACCTTTGCATTGCTGTAGTGCCACATGCACTACCATTTTCGGTCCCTATGTCCACGCGGAGCTCTCGGGACACCCTACCATACCAGTAACTGTTTTTATGAAGTAGCTAACTGGCTATTACGATAGGGTCATTATTGGTTGAGTACGCCTCCATCCACAGAATGTAACGACTGTAACCATCTATACAGCCATTAATGGCAATGCCGTACGTACGGTTTTAATTGATCATAGCTGTCCATATTCCAGAGTGCATTTGGACGAACGCTGTTCAATGTTCAAGTGACGGATCAAACGTCTTTTATCAGTAAAGTTCTGCACAGGCAAATTCAGTGACACTTTTAGTGCAATATATTACTGCTAAAGTTGATAGTGTTTCTTTGTTACTGGAATAAAGTCTAAAATATAGCTTAACTAGTGATCGAACTCTGCCATGTTGTCTATCAGTAAGCTATATGAACACTGGTCAAATGCGTTGTTCTCTACATTTCATTTTGACTTTTTTTCTGGAAACACGACTTTATTCTCGAAATTTAATTAATTTATTCTCACGATTATTTCGACTTTTTTCTCTAAATTGAACGCGTTTTTTTTTCTCGAAACACAACGACTTTATTCTCGTAATTGAACTAGTTTTTTTCTCGAAACACAACGACTTTAATCTCGAAATTTAATGAGTTTATTCTCAAGACTGTATTTCGATTTCTTCTCTAAATTTAACAAGTTTTTTCTCGAAATACGACATTATTCTTGATATTTAATGAGTTTATTCTCAAGATTGTATTTCGACTTTTTTCTCGAAATTTAATGAGTTTAATCTCGCATTATAATGACTTTAATCTCGAGATGTTTTTTTTTTTTTTTTTAATTATTGCTTGGCCCTAATCATCTTCCGTACAATACCATAGCATTTCATTTTTGGGTAAACGATTTTTTTTTAATATTTGATATTTCTTGAGCTGCAAAGTTTCACTCTTGCCTGGCCTCTTTTCCATGGTCCCCAATGATACGGTCATCTCTTCCCAGATTTCTCGAGGATATTCGTCCCAGCTCCATAGCCAGCTCTTTGACGAGTCCTTCCAGTCCAGAGCTCTTATAGCGCACTCTGTGTCTGGAGTATCCCGCCAGCTGTTCATCTGCTCCGATGCCAGTCAAAATCACCTTTAAAAAGAGGAAAATCAGATTTAAAGCAGCCAGCGTGACTAAGTCTTTACAATAACATACATTTCATGTAGACTTAATTCAAGTGCAAACAGAAAAACAAAGTAACCTTTGCTTCTGAACTATAAAGCTCTTCTTCAACACCCTCATTTATGATGCCAGTTCCTCTGGCAGCAAACCAGACGGCACATCCAAGGCTATCATCCAGAACAGTGTCCAAAGGGTGAACCAAATGACGGATGCGCTTCTGTCGCATTTCTTGAAGCTCCTCTTGAGTAACATTAATTTCGATAAAGTTCCACTGGCGGTTTGGACTGAGATTTTTTAGTTCTTGTACACCAGCTCTTCCAGTTATTCTGTCTGGCACATCAAAGCAGTTAAAGCTCTGCTGATCCGATTGAGTTTTATCAGCATCACCTTCTTTCTTCTTATTTTTCCCTTTCTTCAAAGACTTGGGAGGCACTTTTGCCTCTTGGATTTTGAAAGCAACATTGAGTAGGTCAATGGGTTTGTCTGCAGGAATATGCCTATCAGCAAGGGCAGCTAATATCATTGAATCAATTCCCCCAGAGAAAAGAATGGCAATACCAGCTTTTGTATAATTCAAAGGGACCGCCAATTCATCTTGAGCAGGTAGGTAACAAACTCTCTCACGCACAGCCTCGCTTAGAACATCAATGAGCGTGCTAACCATCGCTTTCTTTTGAGTGTTTGCTAGTAATTCTTTCAGACTTGCAACAGAGTTTTGGGAGACATTCTGATCTTGTTCAGTTACAAGTGATGAAATTGATGTATTCATTGGACAGACAGGGCAGGACAGGTAAAGGCCAGAACTATTTGTGTTTACAGAGACAGATCTGGGTAGACTTTCACATCTAAATTCCAAGCTTTCAGTTGGCTCATTGCCATTGTGGAAAACCCATGGATAAAGATCAAAAACAAATGTCCCTAGGGATGAAGAATCCGTTAGGTCAAACCTGTAAACTCCACTAGGTGGTACTTCCTGCCACTGAGGTTGAGTTTCATCTGCTGGCTGGGAAGCAACAGATGTGAGTGTGAAAGATGCTCTTTCAGGATCAAATTTCCAAAGCAGACTTCTTCTTCCAAAAAAGTCCCTCCCAAACCAGATACAGTGCTCTGCTTTTTGGTAATAGATAAAGGCCCAGGGTCCTTTGAGTTGCGACAGAAAAAGTATCACATCTGAGGTGCTCTGCGCCATTGACAGGTGATGGAGAACAACTTTGGTGTCATTGTCTTCCAGCTCTACTTTCGGACCACCAAATACCTCTCCATTCCAGAGAAGCATGTTCCCGTTGTCATCTTGAAGAGGCTGAGGTGTCAAGCAACCCCTCATATGAAGCACATGTGCAGAGAAAAGGAGACTGCAGTCTGAGATTGTTATTGTAATGTCCCGGCTACAGTTGGGCCCTCTGTATTTGAGATTTTCATACACACACTCCTCTAGTGCATCATGCGGTGTGGTCAAACTGACCACACAGCAGATCCCACACATGATCCCACGAAACTAAATATCTTGATATTCTTTCCTCATGTTATCAAGATCCTCTGTAAAAAGCCAGATGACAGTGTTAGAAAGAACTCAAAACGATTGGTATTTATGATTTTATTAATTGTTTATGAAACTTACTTTTACATGAGCTAAGACTCTCTCCTTTGTCTGCCAGAAAGAATATATTGCTGTTGGGTTGTTGTGTGTACACTCTCTATAAGAATAAGGTTAGGATTATCAGAACACAATGATATTCTAGCTAAATCTGCATTTATAATCCTAAAAATTTAAAAATATAATCCTCTTCATTTAAATGTATGCAATAAGAAGACCCCTGACTTTGAGGTAAATGTTAATATTGTTTACATGTTAGTTCATGCAAGATAAAAGAGTGTACAGCAGTGTGATGTATTCACATTTATATATATATATATATATATATATATATATATATATATATATATATATATATATATTACTCCTTTTGTTACTTTTTCAGTAGGAAAATTGAAATTGCATTACGGACCAGACATGAAAAGTGAAAACAATTGAAAATATTGACTATATAAATTACAGTTAAAAAAAAAATATTTTTAAGCATATTAACTTCTAAAGGATGTGGAGATGAGTACTCTGCAGTTTGACTTGTCCTCTATTGAGTGACAGCATCTGCAACTCAAATGTAGCATGACCATATGATATGGGACAACATACATAATACATACCCTGTTTTTCTTCAAATTGCTCAACTCGTCGACTAAAATCTTTTGCTCTTTTATCTGTGAATACATAGTTTGGTTTATTGGAAAAAAAGGTTTGAAAACAGCGATTAAAAACATAAATTACTTTATAACTGACAAATAACGTCAATATGATTATGTAGCTATACAGGCTTTGCAACATATTCTAATAGGAAACCTTCTTGTTTAGCTCCTCTTTTTGTGCGAGCTCTTCTTGAGTCCCAGGTTCCGGTTGCTGTATGTTCTTAGAAGACATTTTATATGAAAAGTAAAAACGCTTCGTCTAACTAAGGAAACATTTCCACATGCAAGTAGCTCGTTCGTCGAATACGAATGACGTAAGCTGGGGTACAGACAACGGCGCTTTAAAAGTGCGTCACGGAAGTGTTTACTAAATCATAACCACCACAATAAAACCATTATGTTAAATTTAACTGCTTAAAGAAAGATAATGAAAATAATGGTTTGAAGGTTGCTGCAAGAGGCTGGAGCATTTAAAGAAATAAATGTAGATGAATGAGGATGATAGATTTAAGCAGGTAGTTTTTCATAACCGATAATGTGTCGAGATAGAATGTTTATCTCGTGAATGTTTTTTGACGAATTGATTATCATTTGTATAATTAGGCTACTACAAAATGTAAATGGTTAAACTATAGGTAGTGTTGCAAAATCATGGTTAATTTGTGGTTACCTGGCTTGACTGCAATAAGCTTTTTTTTTTCTTCTTTTTTAGGGTGAGTTTTCAAGAATAACAGCTCAGATTGGTCCAATACCTCCCTGCATTTTACAATATTTCAGCATTTAGGGCAGTGACCCACTATCAGAGCAACCAAAGCAGCTGATACCTAAACCGATATGATCTGATGAAACATATCCCACACACTTGAAGGAGAACAAAAAAGTATCATACCATAACTCTTGGTGTACAAAACATCATATTATTCAAATATTTTTGTTGCTGTTGCAACAAAATGTAGCTAAAGAGCTTTGCTCAAGACATGTCAAAGCACATTGATTGCATCTTAAAAACAATGGAGCCTCTTGATTTTTTCTCCCACAAAACTAAAGCGTCAACAGCCAAAATCCTAAATCCAGAATCCTGATCTATGAGGTCATTGCTTGTGATGACAAAAGGTTTTTTTTTTAACACATCCCTAATTGACCACAAGTCAAGTTTATGCATCCAAATAGATTTTGTAATTCTATCTATTCCATCTGATATCGTGCTGTACCATACAGGTAAAGAAAATGAACATTATATCATAACTCTTATGCAACATCCAATTATCCAAAAAATGTTGTTGTCCTGTAACGAGATCTTTCCTCAAAACATGTCAAAGCACATTGTTTGCATTTTAACATTGAGGGGAGGGGAAATTTAGTCAAAGCTGACTGGCTTTTACTGTCTTATTGTAAAAATGTGTTGAATCCAGGCAGTATTTAGGGTACAATGGAGCCTTTTGATTTTTAAACAGCGAATAACCACAATCCTAAAAGCAGAATCCTGATTCCTGAAGTCATCGCTTATGATGACAGAAGGTTTTGTAATACTTTTAAAATGCACATCCCTGAAATGATCAAGTGTATTGAGACTTTGTGAAAAAGACATAACCAGATTTCTGAAATGTAATCCAGGGACATTTCCTTTAGTGGTTCAAAATATCATTAAAATCTAACTTGATTATTATCTATGAATCAAAAAATGGGTGCAATACATTTTTGGATGTTTTTATTTTTTTCATTGTTTTGGGTTGGTTTCTTATACTTTTATAATTAATAACTATATTATGTTGTTTGCAGGTCAAACTGAATCTGAAACTGAAAATCACACTAAACATAGTGACCATTGCAAACAGATCAATACAAAATTATGACTTTACAAAAATGGATTTGGAAAAATAAATATGAGATAAATGAAACTGTATTTAACAAATATTTTGACATTTTCTAAATGTATTTTCACAAACTGAATATGCCGTGTACAGTAATTACAATCTTTTTTTATAGATGTTATTATGTTTGTGTTTATGATCATTTAGGCTCATTTTGAGAACAAATCACATGCTTTCTGCAAGAATTGCTGAAACTATAATTATCCATTTTTTTATTAATATTGAGGTGTTGAGTGTATTAACATGCTATAAAGCGGGGACATTTCGGGGACAACTCCAGTTGGAGACCAAACTGAGCGGTTTATCTGGTCACCCTAAAAAGACCCCTATAACTGCCTCTAGCTATGTTTTTAATCAAACCAATCTTCTTTTATCATTCATCAATGTCCATCAGTGAAATATTTCCATATTGTTTTGTTGGGCTGGCAGACATAAACTTTATTTTAAGGTTTGAGTCACCGCAAGTGGACACTATGCACTTCATTATTCGGATGAATAATGCATAATACTGAATAATAAGCAAGCAAGCACATGGAAGTCATTTTAATCTGTTGTCTGTTGCTCTAAACATAGGATCTATTGGTTTTTGTAATCATTCCTATTTTTAATACCAGTTAGATCCCACTCTCCTGTTTCGTAAACTTCTAACCTCATTCATGACACAGAAAGCCTGCATTTACTGAATTACAGTGTTTGTGTTTGTGGTGCTGTTGATTGTGCATTAGCCCCTGTGCTGGATAGTTCTGTTGAAATGTGTGGTCACCTTTAAAAGGCTTAAGTCGTGTTAAATCACCTGAACAGTGTTTACTTGTGTGTTTCCACCTCTAATATCACAAACACACTAGTTTGTTTGGGTTCAGTCTCGGTCAGGGCAGCAATCCTATATTGATTCTAGACACCTGTGTAAAGTTTGGGTCCTTATCAGCCGAAAAATTCCCAATGTCCAGGGTTGGTAAATGGGGGGGGGGGGGGGTGTCTTACCATGAGGACCATGAATAGAGCCTGAATATTGTTGTGGTGTGTTAAAAAAGGTGTAGTTTGATAAATGGGGAAGTCACCAGTGTCAGATTTCTTTCATTATAAATGTAAAGGATATGAGCCAGCAAGTAAAGCACATATATGGTCTAATGAGACCAACAGAGTGATAGAGCACAAAACCAAGTCTCTGTAATCTGTTTCCATGTCTCAGATTTCTGTGGATGGTTCTGTGTGCAACATGACTCAGCTTTTGAGCCTTCTGTGAATGGGATGGGTTTCTAATCGTCAGACTTTTTAATCAGGCCCACAACCAGTTTTAGGTGTTGCTTTGTCATGCAGGCTACTGCCAAATACTGCAGCAAAAAAAAAATACGAAAAACACTAACAAAGATAACAACACAATCCTCTCTGTTTGTTTTGTGATTAGACATATCATTTCATCACGTTATTATTTAAAAACAATCAAACCGAGCAAAGCATTACTTCACTTTTTATGCACTTATCATGTCAAAAAAAAAAATCACGAGATTAGAAAAACATGCTATTACCTTTGCCATGAGCTTCTGCGTCAGAAAAAAAAGCATCTATGAAGAACCTTTAACATCCATAGTACCTTTCCATTGCACAAAATGTCTTCTTGATAGTGAAAAGGGGTTCTTCTTAAGATTCAAATGTTCTTCACACTAAGTAAATAATAGTTTTTTTTAAGAAATGTTCACTCAAAAGGTTCTTTTGGAAACCAAATATGGTATAGCCATTTTTATCTGAAGCACGTCCACTGAGACAAGAAATTACTTTATAAATTATAAAAGACTCTAGTGAGTCTCATGGTTAGGCAATAATTGGTTTGGAGAAGTGAGTGAGCAATAACTTTCCTTATTCCTTATTTCTTTAAACAAAACATGTAGCTTTCCATGTAACATGTCACATTATTTTTGTATCTGTGCTGAAGCTGCTGTGTGTTACTGACCTGAATAGAATAAATCTGGATACTATTGCGAAGAGGCATACTGCCAAACTGTTGGGAAATAGCTGTCAGTAATCCAAAGTGCAACCAAGAAAGAAAAATATTACAGTACCGATTGTGAAAATAAATCTATCTGGATTGATATTCGGTAGGCTATATAAGACAACGTGGACACTGATTGTATGGAAAGTTGGAAACCCTACTAATCAGTAATGTTCATCAAGGCCTGTGTTGTAGAATTACCCATTTGACAGAGTTTTACAGTACCATGCACACTTTAAGTCCTCAAATTTGACTGGTAACCCATCAAAATGTCATGGAATTAGGTTATGTCACCGTGACATTTTGATGGGTTACCAATCAAATTTGAGGTAAAGAGATTGTTAAAGTCGTTTTTAATGGCCAATACCTAATTTAATGGACATTGGTGCATCTACGAAACCTTGCTGTGGTAAGTGCTTTACTGATTTGTTTGCTGTGTATACAGGGATAGTTCACCCAAAAATGAAAATATTCTGTCAACACCCAAACCTGTATGAGTTGCTTCTGAACATGAACACAAAAGAAGATATTTTTTGAAGAATATTAGGAACCAAACAGTTGATGGTAGCCATTGACCTCCATGGTATTTTTTTTCCAAATATGAAAATCAATGGTTGCTGTCAATGGTATGGTGACCATATTCTTCAAAATATTTTCTTGAGGGTGAGTAAATGATGACAGAATTTATATGTTGGGGTGAACTATCTCTTTAAACATTTGACTGCAAGTAACTTGCCTAAATTAAGAATTTCCACCATTAAAAAATATTTAGTGACAACATGCCCCAATGCCATTGTTTCATTGTTGACCCTTGAGAAAATATGAGAATATTGAATTTTACATTTGGAGGAAATAATTCAGAACCATTTTAATTTAAGGGGTTTAAACTTGGTGTTTGTAATCATTTTATCGCATATGGAGAAACAGACCTTTGTGACAACAAACTAGCCCCGGTCTCCACATTTTTAGACTTGTTGATTGCCGCAACGCAACGAGGCTATTTTAAAATAGCTATTTATTTTGCAGACTCATCTAGTGAATTGATCTTTCCAGATGAGCTTGTGTTATTAAATATGTTGCTGTGTCACTGTAACTGGTTCTGTCTTTGTTGAGCGCAAATTTGGGGCGGAGTCTATTTTCGCAGTCATATATCAGCAGTGTCTGTTTGACGGTCCGTGTTTGAGATAAACACGGAGCTCGGCTGCATCCGTGAGCGCGGCTCTGGCCCTTTCGGGAGTTATATGTTTTTGCACATTTAGTTGTTCTAGAAAGGTTATTTCTCTCCAACTTCAGCTACAGTGTTGGCTAAGTTAGGAGAGGAGAGAAGGGAAATATTCGTGTTTTGCGCAGGAAATTGCATCGAGGATTTACCGTTTAAAGCGAACCATTACAAAAGAATCCAAAGCTTGACAAAACCGAACAAATACAATCGATATATATATATACGCACAATGGACACCGCTGCATCTAAGAAACCTTGCTGTGGTAAGTGCTTTACTGAATTGTTTGGCTGTAGGAATCTGTGATAAATTAAGCGCCTTTGGCTTAACCAAAATAATAAATAACCTTGCAGTCTTGCACTTGAATTATTCTCAACGCACTTCTGCACTTTCTACATGTTCTCTCTCCTCAGAAAGAGTTCGCGAATTCTTCACGTCTGCAAAATTCCTTATTTACCTCGGACATGCTCTGTCAACATGGGTGAGAGATTTTTTTGCATTATCTTCGGTTGGCAGATCTTATAATTATCCAGAACTTTTTTATTTGTTTGTCTTACATTCAGGGAAATTCAGCTTTACCTTTATTCATAAAAACCTAATTTGTTTTTTCAATGTTTGTTAACTTTAAATAACAAAAACAATTGGTTTTGATATTACAAAGAGATAATATCTACCGTGACAGTTTTCAAGATCATAAATTTTACTCCAAAACATTATATTCATTATTGCATTAATATGTTGTCTTATATAAATGAGTTAATCCATATCAGCTAACATAAGCTGCTAAATACTACAATGACAGCTCTTTTTCTTTTTTTTTTTTTTTTGCATGAATCTCAGTGAACTAGTCTTATTTCAATCACAAAATTACATTGACTGATGATCGTTGTGTCGTGATGTTACAGGGGGATCGGATGTGGAACTTTGCTGTGGCTGTGTTTTTGGTGGAGCTGTATGGCAATAGTTTACTCTTGACAGCCGTGTATGGACTGGTGGTTGCGGGGTCCGTCCTCTTACTGGGCGCTATTATTGGTGACTGGGTGGACAAAAACCCCAGACTGAAAGGTAAACATATGGCGAAGCCCAAACAGGATTATTGTGAAACATGACACATTAATTACTCATTAATTATGCCAGTTATTCCAACATTTTTACTGAATGCAACTGAGTCTGGATTTCTTTCTTCATTTCAGTGGCGCAGACATCTTTGGTCGTCCAGAACAGTGCTGTCATTCTCTGCGGTATCCTTCTGATGGTCGTTTTCCAGTATAAAGAACAGCTTTCTAACATGTATGACGGATGGTTGCTGGTGAGTTTGATTCCTAGCAAAACTCTGACACTATTTATTTATCAGTATTCGCTGAGTAAATAGTTCTTCAGAAGCACACAGAACTAATCCATATTTGTACACAATAAAGAAAGTCATCATTTACAAGAGCAGAACATTCTTGTTGCAGTGACTTGCTGTTTATAATGTGTAAAAAAAGTATTTTTCATAGTTGGCAAAAAATTATAAGAGAATATTCATAATAATTTAAAGCTCCTTATCAATTTCTAACCTATAGAAGATAATGTGGTCTAAAAAGAGAAAAAGCCCCCCTCTTTATCTTGCATGGCCTCAACTTAAGTTCATGTAAGTGAAACACGACACCTTGGAAACAAACGATGACATGCTGTCAGCAGAATCCAGGGATGTCACATGAATAGAAAGCATGTTGCTTGCTCAATATTAGTCCTTTGAGTCTGTTAAAAGACTGGAAAGCTTAACATATACAATAACAAACAAAACCTGCTGTTTGTCCCGGTGTCGCTGAGGTCGAGAACCCATATAGAAGACAAAATGTGGCTTGTTCAATGAACTGTTTTTTTTGTTTTTTTTTGTTCTGGACTGTTCCTGAAAATTGAGTTAGCTTTTTGTGGCAGTGTACTAAAACAATTAACAATATATTGGACACAGTGTCGTATTTTGTTTAATTACATGTTTTTTTGTCATTGCAGACATCATGCTACATTATGGTCATCAGCATTGCAAACATCGCTAACCTAGCCAGCACAGCTATGTCTATCACCATCCAGAGGGACTGGGTTGTGGTTGTAGCTGGAGATGATCGGAGCAATCTGGCAGGTCAGGACTTTTAATGTTTCACCTTCTTCAACTTTATTACAGTGGCCCCAAAAAAGTATTTGGACACTTTTTGACACTAAGCCAAGCTAAAAAATATATGAATTTCATATATTTCAGAGTAAACACAGTTCATCACATCCACTAAGGTTAACAAAAAAAAAAGTGTCCATATCATTTTGTCTTTATTTTTTGACTGATGTTGTTAAATTGAATAACTAGTGTAACAAACAAATCATTTTTAATTTAGTAAATTATTTAGAATTTCTATTTTTTAATTTTATTTAACGGAATGTGGCGTAAGTGTCCAAATGCTTTTTTTCCTGATCACTAAACTGTATATAACAGTCATTTCACTTAGTCGAGGAAACTCATAAAATGCATTACAGCTCTTTCTCCATCAATCGTCTTATCTTCATAGAGTACTTGCATCAGCTGACATTTCATATGACTCATTATAAACCCATCAATGACCCAGTGAACCCAGTAACCTCCCAGAAATCCATGAAAGCTTAGCTAACACATAGCTTTCTCATTACTGTGGAAAAATGAAATAAAAATTATATATATATATATATATATATCAAATATTTATAATATATATTAAGCAGCACAACAGTTTTCAGAATATAGAGAATATATCACAGATTTCAACAGTTATTCTCTCTTTTGTTTTCTATATTTCTATTTTATCAGATATGAACGCAACTGTAAGAATAATTGACCAGTTAACCAACATTCTGGCTCCAATGCTTGTGGGCCAGATCATGTCATTTGGTTCCCATTTCATCGGCTGTGGTTTTATCTCGGGCTGGAACCTGTTCTCCATGTGCTTGGAGTACTTCCTGCTTTGGAAAGTTTATCAGAAGACTCCAGCACTTGCCTTAAAATCAGGACAGAAGAACACAGATGACCAGGAGCTGAAGCATCTCAACGTACAAAAAGGTTTGTAATCCACCCAGACTCCTCTGCCACTTTTCACTAATACAGGTCCTTCTAAAAAAATTAGCATATTGTGATAAAGTTCATTATTTTCCATAATGTAATGATAAAAATTTAACTTTCATCTATTTTAGATTCATTGCACACCAACTGAAATATTTCAGGTCTTTTATTGTTTTAATACTGATAATTTTGGCATACAGCTCATGAAAACCCAAAATTCCTATCTCAAAAAATTAGCATATCATGAAAAGGTTCTCTAAACGAGCTATTAACCTAATCATCTGAATCAACTAATTAACTCTAAACTAGAGGTCTTCACAGTGCACCCGAGACCCGTCGGCCCGGGACCCGACCCGGGACCCGTACGGGTTCGGGTCTGTATTTTAAATGATCAGCCGGGTCCGGGTCGGGTCCGAATCTATTACTTCGGGTCCCGGGTCTGTTTAACATTGTGTGTAATACCAACGCATTCTCATCCTTTAGCGTCATATAGGACGCTATATGACAAAACGGCGAAATACTACTCACATGGCACCCGTTATCGTTAATATAACACGTGCTGAGAACGGGCTGGTAATACACGTGCGATCGGAGTGCAATCTCAAGCGCGTGTCGTTTCTATGGCAACCAGAGCAGAGCTTCCGCCAAAGCGCGCTTTGCATTTTCTCCAATGTTTACAATAATATAAATGCACCGTCTTGTTTAATCTTAAACTTTTAAAGCTGAAATAATGATTGGATTAAGCTTGGAATAACGAGAGAAATAACATGGATAGAACTTTCTTGTCGGTGGATTGTAATGCATCACAGTCAGTCAGGTAACGTAACAAGGAAGTGAGACGACGACTACTAAAATTAGTTAAGACAAAAAGTTTTATTTTTCGCAACTCGTGTGAAATAATATGTGACAATCGGGTCCAGTCGGGTTTGTGTCTTCCTGCCGGGTTCGGGTCCAGTTTTCAAATAGTAGACGGGTCCAGGTCGGGTCGGGGCAGTACATTTATGTCATTTCTCGGGCTGGTTCGGTGTAGCACATTACGGGTCTCTTTCGAGTCGGGCATGATTTTTTGGACCTGTGAAGACCTCTACTCTAAACACCTCAAAAGATTCATTACTCAAAACCGGGTAAGACTGCCGACCTGACTGCTGTCCAGAAGGCCATCATTGACCCCCTCAAGCAAGAGGGTAAGACACAGAAAGACATTTCTGAACAAATAGGCTGTTCCCAGAGTGCTTTATCAAGGCACCTCAGTGGGAAGTCTGTGGGATGGAAAAAGTGTGGCAAAAAACGCTGCACAACGAGAAGAGGTGACCGGATCCTGAGGAAGATTGTGGAGAAGGACCGATTCCAGACCTTGGGGGACCTGCGGAAGCAGTGGACTGAGTCTGGAGTAGAAACATCCAGAGCCACAGTGCACAGGTGTGTGCAGGAAATGGGCTACAGGTGCCGCATTCCCCAGGTCAAGCCACTTTTGAACCAGAAACAGCGGTAGAAGCGCCTGACCTGGGCTTCAGAGAATCAGCACTGGACTGTTGCTCAGTGGTTGCATGTCATTCAGAAATCAAGATGCCAGGGTCTGGAAGAAGACTGGGGAGAAGGAAATGCCAAAATGCCTGAAGTCCAGTGTCAAGTACCCACAGTCAGTTATGGTCTGGGGTGCTGGTGTTGGTCCACTGCGTTTTATCAAGGGCAGGGTCAGTATAGCTAGCTACCAGGAGATTTTGGAGCACTTCATGCTTCCATCTGCTGAAAAGCTTTATGGAGATTCAGCACGACCTGGCACCTGCTCACAGTGCCAAAACCACTGCTAAATGGTTTACTGACCATGGTATTACTGTGCTCAATTGGCCTGCCAACTCTCCTGACCTGAACCCCATAGAGAATCTGTGGGATATTGTGAAGAGAAAGTTGAGAGACGCAAGACCCAACACTCTGGATGAGCTTAAGGCTGCTATCGAAGCATCCTGGGCCTCAATAACACCTCAGCAGTGCCTCCATGCCACAGCGCATTGAAGCAGTCATTTCTGCAAAAAACACTTCTTTTATTGGTCGGATGAAAGAAATTTTGGGTTTTCATGAGCTGTATGCCAAAATCATCAGTATTAAAACAATAAAAGACCTGAAATATTTCAGTTGGCGTGCAATGAATCTAAAATATATGAAAGTTTAATTTTTATCATGACATTATGGAAAATAATGAACTTTATCACAATATGCTATTTTTTTTTAGAAGGACCTGTACAGTACATAGAGTCCCAGTACAGACTATTATCTAACATAAGATTAACATGCAATATTAATCTACCTTAAAACTGTAAAAGTGACTTTCAACCTCCCAAACTTTATGCAGAACCCTGTTACCTATGGATTTTTCCCATTACAAAAATGTAACATTCCTTAAAATTGTGACATCCAGGAAGTAAACATTTCATTTGATCAATAAATTACTCAAACCATAGTGTTAACAAATTTTTTTTCACTAACTATTAACCTGCATATGGCATATTATGAAACTTTTTCACATTGTTTTTTCTTATTTTTTGAAGATTAAAGGACAAGTTCGGTATTTTACAATTAAAGCCCTGTTTTAAGATCGTCCCTGATGAAATAGAATAGTTAAGATTGTTTTTTAGACAGATGCTCCTGTCACGAGAATTTTTGGATTCTGTGTTAGCACCCCCCCACCTTTACAATGGTAGCATAGGTGCACTCGAACAATCATTCATAAAAACGCATACAACTTTAGTTTACAAAGACGTGAAACTCACCGAGTGGTCTGGGGTGTTCACTGATATGCTTGCACAAAAATCGCTGCAAAAGATGCTTTCCAACAGGTTTTATCGTAGTTTTTGTCCGACTTCATTTTCTTCCTGTTTTCGGTCGAAGTCCATAGTAGTAAATTGTCGAGTTCACGTGCGCGATCATTGGTAACTAGATAACTAAGGATCGTGCACGCAAACTCGATAGTCGACTATAGTGGACCAAAAACAGGAAGAAAATGGACTACGATAAAACCTGTTGGAAAGCATATTTTGCAGCGATTTTTGTGCGAGCATATCAGTGAACACCCCAGACCACTCGGTGAGTTTCACGTCTTTGTAAACTAAAAGTTTTATACGTTTGTATGAATGATTGTTCGAGTGCACCTATGCTTTCATTATAAAAGTGTGTGTGTGGGGGGGGGGGGGTGCTAACACAGAATCCAAAAATTCTCGTGACAGGAGCATCTGTCTAAAAAACAATCTTAACGATCTTAAAACAGGGCTTTAATTGTAAAATACAGAACTTGTCCTTTAAGCACTTTTCACTGATCATTTACTTTTTTATTTAGTTTCAAATCCTATTTTGTTCCCTATTTGTTGAAAGTTCCTTTCATTTTGAATTTTCTAAATGCTGAGTGAAATATCCAGTTATTTCTACTGATCTTTACTTTTGTGGTTTTCCTGTTCACTGTTGCAGAGATTGGAACTAGTGAAAGCCCAGTTGAAGGCTCCCAGCTGATGGATGAAACCGCTGAGGTGAAGAAGAATACCAGTTGCTGCTACCAAATGACCGAGCCCATCCGTACCTTTAAGGATGGCTGGGTAGCCTACTACAATCAGTCCATCTTCTTTGCCGGCATGTCTCTGGCTTTCCTCTACATGACCGTTCTGGGCTTCGACTGCATCACCACGGGCTACGCGTACACTCAGGGCCTGAACGGCTCTGTGCTCAGTCTCCTCATGGGAGCCTCGGCTATATCTGGAATCTGTGGAACGGTGGGCTTCACCTGGCTCAGAAAGAAGTGCGGCCTGATCAGAACCGGCTTCATCGCCGGAGTCATCCAACTGTCTTGCCTCATGCTCTGCGTGGCATCCGTCTTTGCTCCCGGCAGCCCTTTCGATCTCAGCATCTCGCCCTTCGAAGAGGTCTTGAAACATCTGTTCGGAGACAGCGGCTCGCTGCGTGAGAGTCCTACTTTTGTTCCTACAATTGAACCACAGATTCCGACAAATGCCACTGTTTTTGAGGAAGCCCCCCAAGTGGAGTCCTACATGTCTGTCAGTCTTCTCTTCGCCGGTGTCATTGCTGCTAGAATCGGTAAGTAAATGAGCAACCAACAGGATACGGGTTGTATTTAGTCCTTATTTTCCATTATCTTCAAGAAGAGGAGAGTGATATCCATATCTTTTTATCACCTGAGAGTTATAAAGCCGACCTTTGAGACCAAATAACAACAAGTCATGTTTGTGATAATTGTGTCCTGGTGCTCTTTATATGTCACAATTTAGGTTTTAATTGTTTCTGTTAAATTGCTTCCAGGTCTTTGGTCTTTTGACTTGACCGTGACCCAACTGATCCAAGAGAATGTGATTGAGTCCGAGAGAGGAATCATCAATGGCGTCCAGAACTCCATGAACTATCTACTTGATCTCCTGCACTTCATCATGGTCATCCTTGCACCAAATACCGAGGCCTTCGGCCTTCTCGTGATCATCTCGGTTTCCTTCGTTGCAATGGGACACATGATGTATTTCAGGTTTGCCTTTAAAACCCTCCGAAGTCGACTCTTCCTGTTCTGTTCGCCCGAGCAGAAGCCAGATCCCAATGTTCCCTCACTTTCCAACTCTGTATAACTATTTAAAGAGACCGTAAGCTAACTTCTACTTGTTTCGCATGCCACGTTCTTTAAAAACGTCGCCAGGAACCCATTCCATCTCTTTTACTAACATGCATGCTTTTGCAGTGAGTAAAAATTCTTCTCCATTAGTTAAGATAACAAAGAGATGGAGAGATTATGCATGTCAAAAAAGCATACTTTGCTTCCCTTGTTTTTTGTGTTCGAGGTGCTGTAAAAATGCCAGAGAAGTAATTCTCACAAATGGGAACTATGGTTCTTACGTGATATACCATGCTTTAATAACTCCGAAGCAAAAATTGGCATATTTATTCTATTTTTACATATTTTATATATTGTTTTTTTTTTTTTTTCAACTTTATGCTCATAGTTAATCTTCAGACTAGGTATGTGAGTTTAGCAATGTGTTCTACTTAAGATAGAGTAGTTTTGTAATGTTTGCCCCTCAATGATTTTTACAAGCCATGGTTAAAGTCTCTTTTATAGTTATTTTGAGTGTTCTAGTTATTCATTCAGTTATGCTTCTATAATGCTTATATATTTATATAAATGTAGTCAGTATTCTTTATCTCAGCTTCGGTGGTGCTATTATTACAACTCTTCTGGAAAGCAATGCAGACATTTATACAGTTTGTAACCAAAGTTGACTTTTTTTCACCATGTGGAAGTGAGGGAATTGCATCTGTTTTCTTGTTAACATCCCTGATATTAGTGCTGTGAACATTTCTTGGAGATTTAGGCCTTGAGACACTCACCCCATTGCAACTAGTTAACTCTAGATTTGTGTTCTGTTTGATTAGAAAGTGATTTTTAGCACTTGATTGTTTTTTTGCAAAGATTTTTACACAAGCACTTTACGCGATTACACTTTGTCCGTTTCGAAATAAGTACGACACACTTCAGGTTTAAGGTATTTGCACACAATTGATTCTTTGCCACCAAAGTTCAGTCAGGCAGGAATTCAGACATTTTATCTTGCAGTTCTGCATCAAAACTGGAAGATTGTCATATTTGCTTCAAAGGTAGTAACAAAAATGGGATTTTTTTTAGGAGAACTAAAATCTCTAAGACACCCTCATGATTTTTACTGCCCTTTAAGTGATGCCACACCTCAGTTTTCCCTTCATGAAAATCATATGCTAATCTAGAACCAAGTAAACAATTTTTAGGTCTATGGCCACAAACACTCAGGCACCAACATCCTTTTGAAAACCACTGCTGGCTTGACATATAGTTGAGGTATTTTGTCAGTTGTGTAATATTGAGGTTGGACACCAGCAGGGCTCCACCATATGCACAGGAAAGAGAAGGGATTGAGTCCAATGTGGACGGCTGGTTTGAAGTGCAGCTGGTCACAAATGCAGGTGGCCAAGTGAAGTCAATGATTTTTGACATCACTTGTCAAGTAAGCATTTTTAATGTTTCATGAGGCCCTTCTGGACATACTGTCGGTCTTTAAACTCTTACTTCATTGCGTCAGTGCATATCGTCTGTATTTCTGTGAATGTGAAGCCTTATTTACATCTGTAAAATGTTTTTATATTCTTGTGTTGACTACTATTGTAATTCCGTTTTGTCCTATGTAATGCCACACAGATCACCTTGCCCTTGACTATTACAAAATGAAACACTTGTACTTGCAATAAATTTTACTTTTAAAATCCAGTTGAATGTAATGTAAGAACATCCATTATCTTTGTAGGAGCATATTGATTCTGTTCCTGTTGTGTGGTATACTTGCAATAATTGTGCTTCATACTCCAATGCAGGGGGAATATACAATTTGTACTGCATCTCACTTCAACCGAAATAAACAGATTTGTACCCAAATGCAACGTTCGAGTGGTTGAAATACGTAAGGGGGTTTAAGGCGTCGACTGTGAACCCGCAGGAGCAGCAATTGTACAGGGTCACATTCCTCAGAATGGTTTGCTGTTAATTTTCTCTAAAAGGCTCTTTCAGACTTTTTTGGGGTTAATGCATTGACTAAAAGCTGAGTTGAGCTTGGCTTGCATGAGAAGTAAAGACAAAGAACGACCTGAATACTTGCCAGTAACAAACGCAATGCCTTCCATTCTGGGTGGGCGGCAAATCAGGCTGACCTGGCAGGTCTAGAATTTGTATGCAACTGAGTTAACTGTGTTTTTACAGTGCGGAACATCTATGTAGACGGCCAAAAACTATAAAGGCTGAATGTACTCTTATTAGTTGAAGCCTGAAGCAAACTGGGAGCAAAGCTCAACTTAAAATTCGACTTTGCTTGAACTAGAAATCACGACGTGGGTAAGAGATAAGATATTCTCCCGTGTGAAATAACCTCTGTTCTGAGCAATTAATTTTGTACCACATCAGTCCTAAAAAGGCACATCATAACCATGACCTTTGATACATTTCCTGGAAAGCAGTTCTAATACATAAGGGGTTGACATTGGGTTACATTAGTACACAGAAAAACAACAACAGGATTGAAGGAACTGTGAGGTGTTACCAACATATGATCGATCTATCTATCTATCTATCTATCTATCTATCTATCTATCTATCTATCTATCTATCTATCTATCTATCTATCTATCTATCTATCTATCTATCTATCTATCTATATCTATCTATCCATCTATCCATCTATCTATCTATCTATCTATCTATCTAGACCAGAAAGTTACAAAATCAATGCACAATTACACCAAAATAAATTTCACAGCACATTGTTCAAAAAAGTCCTTTATAAATTAATGTTAATGAAACTGGGATAAACATTACACTAACATTCAGAATTACAAAATAGTATTGTCCTTTTTGTTCCAAAGAGAATCATTCTCAAATCCCTAGTGCGTTGCGGCAATCCGATAAAAACAACTGCTAACCAACCACCATTCTGGGTTTGAAGAAAGTTTAACACATTAACAGGATCGTGAATTTGCATCGTCACGGTTTGGAGACAATGAGGCCAGTGATCCAGCTAAAGTCAGTCTTTCTGACCCTTTTCAGTTCCCTCTCTTGTGCTTTAGACAGCTTCGGCGTCACCTCATCCACTGAACCCTGGGCTCTGAGCTCCTGCTGACCATCACGGGTCTCCATTTCCCCCTCGGAGTCCTCTTCCTCTTCCTCTTTCTCACTCTCCATATCCTGATCTGAAGACTCCATTTCCTCTCTTTGGATCATAACAGCAAAAGCATAATTATTAAATCAATGGGCTTGCAATACAGATTTAATACAAAAAGGAGAAGGGAAACTGAGAAATAGGCACGTTTACTGCAGTTAACTTTCAAAGAAAACATATTGTGCATGTACGGAAAATCCAGAGGGGGTCTTACCGGACTCCAGTGTTGGAGATCAGGAGGGAATTGACAAATATTGAGCACAGGACTGAAGCAGCAGGTAGAACATGAGCTGGTGTGTTTAACAACTAAAAAAAAATATAAAAAAAAAAGATCAGAGGATGTAACAAGAACTAAATACTTCCATATCCATTTTTATATTCCCACCCAAGTAAAGCTGGATGATATTAAATACTGGTGAAATAAAGCAATATTGATTGATTTCTATGCATGTTTTGGCCATATCTAGATTTTAATATAATATATGTTTGATTTGTAAATGGCAAAGCCGAGTAAGAAATCAAATGTCAATTATATAGATCAGTCTCATATAGAACAGTCTTTTCAACAAATTCTTACAAATCTTCAAATTATCATAGAACTACTAGGATATAGTTCGGACAAACACTGATTTCTACAGAAATGTTCAAAATAGAGCAAATTATCTTTTGGAATTAACTTGGCGCCTCAAAAACCAAAAATTATTTAATTGAATTATTCATTCAAGAGATTCATTTAAAAACACTGATTCATCCAGTAGAGCTGTAACGGTACACAAAAATCACAGTTTTAAAGTCACGGTTCGGTGCGTTTTTGATACAGCAAAAAGAAAGAATTGTTAAAAGAAAAATTAGTTTTTTAAATAAGTGTGAGTTTTCCTACATCTTGAAACTTTCAGATTTATAAATGGGGGTCATCTTTGAAGGATGAACAAATAATGTTTTGGTCATCACATTAAAAATAATAACATTTAAATATATATTAATTTTAGGGCTGTATTTTAATCGCATCCAAAATAAAAGTCTGTGTTTCCATAATATATTTGTGTGTGCTGTATATAATTATTTCGTATATATAAATACACACATATGCATGTATATATTTAAGAAAATGTTTTATTCGTATATAAAATACTTATATTTATATAATATAGATTATGTATTTATGTATTTATATATATATATATATATATATATATATATATATATATATACAGAATTTAAGTGCAAATAATTCTTAAATATATACATGCATGCATAGGTAATTATATATACAAATAATTATATACAGCACACACAAATATATTATATATTAACACAGACTTTTATTTTGGATGCGATTAATCGCAATTAATTTTTGCACAGCCCTAATTTATTTATATCATATTTGAGTTTTGAAGTGCTGGAAAAAGATGTGTGAAGTACTTGAAAGCATTTCACTATTCCAGCCAAACTGTGTTACTATATTAAACCCATGGTGAATGTTGCTAGTCTGTGGACGTAAAGTGTTACTAGTTCATTCACGGCACAATGTTTCTCCTGGTTTCCAAGTCAGCGCTGTTTGATCTTATAGAGATCTACGGTTAATAACGGAGAAATGTGAATGCTTCTCACTAGATCTCGCAGCGATGTTATTACTTCAGTGGCGAATTCAAATGTTTTCTTTACTGGATCTCTTAGCACCGAGTAGTAACAGTGTCGCTTGATCGAGATCGGCTCGCGCTGCACAGATGTTGCTTGTCCGAACTGATAAACGATCCGTGAAACAAACCTGGTGGAGTTTTGGTTCCTTGCCACTGTTGCCTTGCTTTTTTGCTTAGTTGGGGACATTTAATATTTGACAATATTATTGATCTGTGTTGTATTATTTTCATGTTATCACGGTGAAGCTGCTTTGATACAATCTGTATTGTAAAAAGCGCTATATAAATAAATGTGACTAAATTTGACTGACTTGTAGTGTTGTTTTTGGCAGCCTGTTTCAATTTTAGTTTTAGTCTATTCTTTGTGTCAAGCTGACATTTTAGTTTTTATTAGTTTTAGTCACGTTCATACTCTTTTTAGTCTAGTCTAGTTTTAGTCGAAAACTAATGACATTTTAGCCTAGTTTTAGTCAACGAAAACCGATGACATTTTAGTCTAGTTTTAGTCGACGAAAGACATACTCTAGTTTTAGTCAATGAAAATTGTATTTTAGTCTCTTTTTAGTAGGCAATTCTATTTAACCCAGTCAATATATAAGTAGCTAGTAGGCTAGACTATAGACGAAACCAAATTTTTTTTTTAGCCAAACCCATTTCAAACAATTTTATCTTACTTATCTTATAGACCATTTCACAAGATGTAAACAACACTGGTCCAGAAGCACTTCCTGTTTCAGTTTTTTAACACTAAATAAAAGCTGGGATAAAATACAACCAACAGAACATATAAAACTGAATCAAAAAGTTAAACAAACATCTTTAAAATGTTTTCTTTACATGTGAAATAAAGAAAACAGTCTCAAACTGAAACAGGAAGTGCTTCTGGACCAGTGTTGTTTACATCTTGTGAAATGGTCTATTATCTTCTTATATTATTGTTACCTTATAGACTCAAGAATACATCCATTCCAGACACGGAAGACTCTCTGAATAAAATTTACAACATATTTACCAACCAAACATGTTAGAAGTAGCCTACACAAATGATGAAATGAAAGTTTTTCCAAATGTCATTTCTTCTTTTTCTCCCAAAGACGAATCCCTTTCTCTGTGTCAGACTTAACTTTGTTGTCGTTTATGCTAATGCCTGTTTCACACACCGTTTGCAGAGCGTATTTTTCCAGCACATGTTGCAGTAATAGATTAGCGCTCATACCACGCGCTCTAGGAGCGGTGCGTGCATAACAGCAGAGCAGAGATCAATTGCATTATACATTTTGTTATAATAGTCATCGTCACACGACCAGCATTTACGTTGCGTCTCGTTTTCGTCAAGTGATAAAGGTTCGTTGACGACAATATTTAGGCATAATTTTCGTTGACGAAAGCAACGCTACTGACTTGAAACACATAAATGAGTAGCGCAGTTTCGTTCCGCTTGCCATTTGATGTTGCGCAATGCTGTGGTGGCTGCGCCAGCGCGAATTTTGTCGGCAGGAAAATGATCCAAGGAATCGTTCGGTTTGTATGCGTACCGAACCGGAAGCTTCGAACCGAAACGGTTCAACACGAATTAAAATTAAAATATTAAAATATTATAATAAAATAAAATAAAACGAATATATTAAAATAAAACCAATTAAAATATTTTAAATAGACTGCAGCAATTTACATTTAGTCATTCAATTACATGTTAATGTAAATTACGTTATTTTGTTTGTTTAGAACCTTGAATCGTGAGCCCATCCTACTTACTTGTTTGATGGAAACTGAGCCCTGTTTCTGTTGGGGTTTGTCATCCACTGGATGGGATGGTGTGTGGAGTTTCTGCTGCTGCTGCTGTCTGTGTTTGCCCAACAGCAGGTAAAACGGAGTTACAGCAACGCTGTCATCAATGACAAGCTGTACCAACGAAACACATGAAAAATGACTTGTTTGGGGGGCCACAAAATAATTGAGCATAAGGGCAGAGCAAGAAAAACAAAAACTGTACCCGTTTACTTGATGACAACATTCTGTCCTCCTCTGTTGCCATGCTGAAGGTCAATAAATCCTAATAATTTAAGAGTTCATTTTAGTAAAATGTTAAGACACAACATGCACGGTATATCACATTTACACTGCACCCACATTTTTCCATGACTTGATTTTTCATATATTATATATATATATTTATATTTATATATATATATATATATATTTAAATAATATTATATAAATATAATATTGACTTACTATAATAAATATAATTTATTACACATTTAATAATTAAAAACACTTTTCACTGACACTAACAAACTGGTTCAGGTCGTTTCATTTATCACGTACCATGTTTTGGGTGAGGAAGTACAGTTGAGATCTGTTGAGCCACTGGCAACTTTCATCACATCCATTCAACGGCTCCTCTCGAGGAACAAAAATGGCATGATGTACCTTTTCTGAACACACTTTCTCATGGGTGAACAGAGGCAACGGCTCGCTGGGTTTGAAAACAAACACTGTACAGGGACCAGAGAACACATTAAAAGCAGCTTGTGAATGAGTCTGAATAATGATCATGACACATTAAAGAAAGAAACCAAGAGCAATCAATCATAAATACACACTATTGCCAAGGCTAAGTACACACTGTAAAGTTTCAGGAGTGAAAACCACATTTAAATGCAGGAGTGAGTCTACTAAAATATTGTTCTGTACAGTATGTTTACGGAACATGACTCGCTCCCAAAACCATGATGATTGACATTGTGGTAAAAATAGCAACGTTCTGGCGTTTTTGGTAACCGCTATTCTGACCAAAGAAATATTAGTGACAAAAACCTTGTTGTGTTGAGCAATCTTGAGTAAAGCACAGTCGAGAAGGCGTCAGCTTCACGCTCTTGCGGTGTTGCCATGTCCAAAGCGTTTTTAGGCTTGTCGTTTAAAGGAGTAGTTCACTTTAAAAAAAACTTTTGCTGATAATTTACTCACCCCCATGTCATTCAAGATGTCCATGTCATTCTTTCTTCAGTCGAAAAGAAATTAAGGTTTTTGATGAAAACATTCCAGGATTTTTCTCCATATAATGGACTTCAATGGGAACCAAACGGTTCAAGGTCCAAAAGACAGTTTCAGTGCAAACTGCAAACTGTTCAAAGGGCTTTAAACGATTCCAGACGATGAAAAAGGGTCTTATCAAGAGAAACGATCACTCATTTTAAAAAAAACAACAATGTTTAAGTTTTATAAGCTCAAATGGTCGCCTTGCTCTGTTCTGTGATGCGCGTTTATGACTTTCCTGTTCGAACTCATTCATCAAAATGAACAAATCTTTTTTCGTGTCATTTGGTTCATTCAACGAACGAAATGAACGAGTTGACTCGGGAAAAGATTCGTTCATTTTGATGAAAACGCGCATCACAGAACAGAGCAAGGAGACCATTTGAGCTTATAAAACAAACTTTCTTTTTTTTTTTTTTTTTTTAAATGAGCGATCATTTCGCTTGTTAAGACCCTTATTCATCATCTGGAATCGTTTAAAGCCCTTTGAACAGTTTGAACTGAAACTGTCTTTTGGACCTTGAACCGTTTGGTTCCCATTGAAGTCCATTATATGGAGAAAAATCCTGGAATGTTTTCATCAAAAACCTTAATTTCTTTTTGACTGAAAAAAGAAAGACATGGACATCTTGGATGACATGGGGGTGAGTAAATTATCAGCAAAAGTTTTTTTTAAAAGCGAACTACTCCTTTAAACTTGCTCATAAAGTAATGGAGTTTCCAGAGTTATTAAAGTCAGTAGGTGAAGGTCACGATCGTGGTCTGAGCTGTCGACACGACAGATCTCGTCACAGTTGTTTTTGTTGGTGCGTCCGGCGATGCGAATAGAGGCCGAACCTTTGGCCTTATTATCAGCATAAAGCATTTGGAGTTATTTCGGTTTATTGTGGGCTTGTTTGCTGTTTTTCTATCAATATCTGGCAAGTTGAGGCTTGTACCACTTTCCCTTTGCTTTCTTGCAATGCACAAAGAAGAGAGAAACATTTCTGATCCATGTTAAAATACAACTAACAACTAGCTGTTCAGTTCGGTTCTGTACACTGCATAGAACGTTTGTAAATGCCTTTGTCATTACCTACATTTTGAGAGTTAATTCGGTAATTCGTAAATTCCTCAACCGAGTGTGTACATAACAGGCTTAAGCACTAAAAGGTGAATTAACAACTGAGTTTTGTTGCAGTGTGTACATGGCCCAAATGTATTGCTGACCAAATAAAAGGAGATGAGGAATGTCAAGAAGCAGTGATCTTTCAAACACTTACGATCTGTATGTTTAGACTGGTATGAAAAGGCAGCCACATTTTCTGACATGGGGTCCGGCTGCAGCTTGGAAACTTCCAAAGATGTGCTCCATTCCACTGTGAAAAAGAGATTTGACTAAGTAAATCTGACCATGCAAAAACAAACAGTGGAGAAAAAAAAAAAACAGGCTGAACAAGTCTAATAAGACAGAGGTTCACCGTATTCCAGCCATTATTTACTCACTCTAATGTTTTTCAAACCTTTATACTGTTGTTTTTTTAAAAATAGTAACCAATGGCTATCCAACTCCTAAACTGACCAAAAAGCCCATGAAAGTACCATAAAAGCAGTTCATGACAGATTACAAGTCAAGCTTGACAGACAATTTTGCTATGAAATGCCATTTTATGAAAAAAAGAGATGTTTTAAAATGTCTATTTTGTGTCTTGCAGAAAAAAAAAAAAGTCAACAGATTGTTTCGAACAACTTGAGGGTGAGAACATAAAGGTAATTTTATTTTTGGGTGAGCTATCCCTTTAAGCTGGCTCTTTCAACCAATGCCTCACATCACGGCAACATTTCAAAAGCAACTGAACCAATATTAATACTGTACTTACAAGCACAAGTGAGGAGATTCCAGCAGCAGAGAAGGTTATTGGTGGTGGTGCCAAGCAGGTATTTGGAGCAGCTTAATCGGCCGAAACAAAGCTCCCTGGTGGATCAAAGTAGCTGCCATTAGTCGGTTTCACCGATTCAAAGACCACCGTGATCAGAAAGGCCCATTTTACTTGCATATTTCATCAGATTAGTCTCAGTGCATGATAATCAGTAGCCTTACTGTTAATGAGAAACTGTAATACGAGTCAACGAACAGTATCAAAAACATTTAACAATAAATATGACTGACTTATTACAATTGTCTAGACTATAAATAAACAAATAGATTTACTTTTTTGTGGGATAATAATGATCAATCATGGGCAAAGCTACCCACGATTTGACATCTCAACAAATCAGTGATAGGATTTGAAATGCTGTACAAAGCCGATTTAGCACTCGCTGACATACCATACACACACATATAAACACACACACGATTATTAGGAACAATTTCTCATTAATGCAATTATCTAATCAGCCAATCACATGGCAGTTGACAATTTCCTGAACTCCAAACTGAATGTCAGAATGGGAAAGAAAGGTGATTTAAGCAATTTTGAGCAATCTGCTCAGTTACTGGGATTTTCACGCATGACCATTTCTAGGGTTTACAAAGAATGGTGTGAAAAAGGAAAAACATCCAGTATGAGTCAGTCCTGTGGGCAAAAATGCCTTGTTGATGATAGAGGTCAGAGGGGAATGGGCCGACTGATTCAAACTGATAGAAGAGCAAGTTTGACTGAAATAACCACTCGTTACAACGGAGGTATGCAGCAAAGCATTTGTGAAGCCTCAACACGCACAACCTTGAGGCGGATGGGCTACAACAGCAGAAGACCCCACTGGGTACCACTCATCTCCACTACAAATAGGAAAATATTTATTTATTATTATTTTTTTGACCTTCTATTTTGAGCTTCATAAATCATAATACATTCTACAGTAAAAAATAAACTACCTTTAAAGAAGGTTTACACAAAAAGTGAAAATTCTTTCATCATGTTGTCATGACAAATGGAGACATTTCCCGCAGTACTGTTCATGTTTTTTGAGCAATTACAAAATAGCACAAACTCAAATGAGTCCAATTAGTGAACATGTCATTTAGAACAGTTTTGTGAACTGGACCAACCAGTTCACTGGAAAAATCTGACACAAGAGACATTTTCTTATCAAAGTCAATAACTGCGTTAAATTTCAATCTTTTCATCTCACAAAGTTATCTTAAAAATATTTTTTTTATAGTGCTGCTAGCCTTGTTTCCATTGCAAATTTGCACAAAACGTTTGCGTTGTTTTCCAAATCTAGATAAATAATATGGCATATCTATTAACCGATGTAACTAAACATATCTTTTTCCTTCTCGCGATAAATCATTTCAATAAACATAGCAAAGGATGTTGGTTGGTATGTATTGGCCATTACTCTTTAATAAAAAGAGACGCGCGTTATCCAAGCATTAGCAGCCACGTATGAGGTGTTTCTCCCTCCTATGTGTTTCGAAGTCTTGACTTGTAGCATTTCTGTGTTGTTTTGAATACAGTATTCCCGAAATTTTGTCTTTTGAGTTTAATAAAGAACTCTTGTTTTGTCTTCTGCCCAAACATACCACCTCATATTTAAAGAATGATTGACTTTTACGTATGCCAGGCGACCTTGTGAAATATTCCTTATTTGAAAAGCCTGAAAGACCACCTCATGAGAGTATAAAAACGTTTTCGTGATATTATGGGTGTTTTTGTTAAATTGACTTGTTTCCATTTCGCGGATTTTCAAGTCGCAAAATTTCAATTTGCGCAATTTGAAGGGTAATGGAAACGCAAAGTAAACTAAAAGTAACTAATGCTTTGCTTGCGTTTCACAAATAAACTTGGACCATCATAATGTTGAATAAATTACAGATTTTTCATGTTTGGGAGACCAATTTACTTGTCAGGATCCTTGACTTTCTAACTTCGATACGATAGCTTGAATAAAAGATCTATATTCAATAGATTTTTGAAACCACAAGGAAAAATTGCCACAACATTAAAGTGATAGTTCATTATTTACTCACCATTATGTCATCCGAGACGTATGAGTGACTTTCTATAGATAAACACAAACCAAGATTTTTAAAGAGCACCTATCATGGATTTTTGAAAATGACTGTTCATGTAGTGTGGAATATAGCTCTAAGGGAATGAAAACATCCTGCAAAGATTTCTATCTGAAAGTGCACCGTGTATAAAGTTATTGTCTTTCAAAAGTGAGAGTCGACTCTGAGTCTATGAAATGAATTGTTTTTGAAACGAGTCATTAGCTGTTACATCGTGACGTAGAGAGGTCATTGGCCGCGCCCAGTTACTGCGCGCGCATACGGAAGTGTAAACTTGAAGTGACGTCTAGAACACATTCAAATACTTCAGCTGAGACAGTGTCATGTCGAGAAGACGCTGTGTTCAACATTGCAAAGACAGTTCAGCCACTTGTTTTCATTGTCCAGGGACGAGCATGTGAAGAATCAGTTCATTTTTGCAACGATACCACAACAGTATAGCCCGAACCTTGTGTTCTCATCATTTTAATGGCGAATCATTCAAAAACATAAATGAATTCAAATGTGGATTCGCAAGCCGGTTGTTCCTGAAGGATGGCTCAGTATCCAGTGTATATGGATCAGGTTCGTCCTCCTCCGAATCACAATCTGTAAGTATTATTAATAATGTTTGCTGTTTTGTTTTCTGTAGCATACACACTATAGTTATATTGTGTTGTGTGTGTTGTGTACACTCCGCGCAGCTTCTAAGCGGTGTAAAGTTAGTTTTGTTTTTGATATTCACCAGACATTCATTAAAAAATGGCAATTACCTCCTAAACGACTTAGCCAAATATGACTTCGCTCTATATAATAAGCAATGTGAGTTTCACCAGGAAAGCTCGCTCTTGACGGAGACGCGAGTAAGGGACCGTGTGGAAAGTGCACTTTTCTGACACGTTTGTTCAAACACTATATTCAATTTTCAACACTTGACAAGCTATAATCCTGGTTATGGGCGTTCCGTTGCCGACAGTCTCTGCTTACGGTTTACCAATAACAACTGACTGGGTCATTTGACCAATCGCCGCAGATTCACGTCACTCAAAGGAGGTGTTTGGGAAAATGAATCGTCGAACGAATCATTTGGGAGTCGTTGAGCAAATCAGTTAAAAATAAATGCATATTATAAGACAAATAAAGTGTTTTTTATCCTTGCATGCACGATAAACTGTTTTTGGGAACTCCCAAAACAAAAATAGGAACATTTCAAATGCTATGATAGGGGCTCTTTAAGAAAATAATACATCTCTGAGTCAAACAAGCAGAAGCCATTCAAATGGCATTATGGACTATAATATGGATTATTTGCCTTAAACTTGGTTTGTGTTTATCTGAAGAAAGAAAGTCATGTCGAGGATGGCATGAGGGTTAATGAACTTTCATTTTTAGGTGAACTACTCTTTTAAGGGAATAAATTCTTAGTACGGTAACATTTAAATGGTTTCTTAAGTTTGATAATTAATCTGCTAGGTCATGTTTACAACAGGTTGTGTTGTCTTAGTTATGCCAAGTTGTCATGGCAAAGACACTGACAGGTTATGATGTATTGGTTTATGTCAAGGTGTCATAAAGACATCTCAAACAATGTCACATTTGCATTAAAAATGTCATAATTGAGCGAATGACACATTGACAGTGGTCGTAAACATGCAAGAAACCTCTTTCAAATTCATGACATGCCTCATGTTGTGATTATGAAGTTGCCATGCACACCCCTTGAAGTAAAGCGTTACCTTCTTTACTTTTGATCATAATCAAGTAAAGATATAAATATATAACTATATATAAAGTATTTTCTCATCAACAGAAACCATGTTGTCTGAGATTTGGGCCGCCTGATAGCTCCATTAATAATAAATTTTTTTTTCATTAAATTAAAAATAAATATTTCATAAGCGTAACTGGTGCACATTGCATTCCCAAATACACGATAAACTCAGCACATGAGCTGGAGTTAATGCCATTCATTGTAAAATGAGACCCTTCGCTCTGAAACACGCAGCGTAATACTTATTTAATTCAAATGCACACTGAAATGCGTCTCTTCGCTGTCAGAGAGAAGAGAGCAAGAAAGCACATCTTGTATCAGTGCATCGATACTGCAGAAAATTAATTAAACTATTTCAAATTTCAGTATTGAAAATTTGACAACACTACAATTTACAGCTTTGGTAATGCAGGGGAAAAAGGAAGAACTGAGAACAGTTGACAAAGAATGTTATGCACTTTTGATCACGACGTACCCTAAACTTCCTTTTTTCTCAAAAACAACGACAGAGTGAAACTGTGTCCCTCGAGACCCTGCAGAGGTTGGCTTGCACCCAACTCCTTAAGCAGGACTAAATCCCCAGTCTCTAAAACTTCATTGAAGTTACTACCACTCAAACTGTCCGGACAGCCAGAAAAGAACTCAGGGAATGCAACCCACTGCTCTGCATGGGACACACCCCTAATGGCTGTCGGTTCACAATAAGGACACAGAAATCCATTCAAAGCACATCAGAAAGAGTTTAGACTGGCTGATTTGGAGACAGGAAAACATCTAGTACCACCTTATTTGTCCAGGTGGTTGGCAGAGGGTGGTGAGCAGCTCCCAGGTGTCCGGGCTCCATATGGTGACCACTTCTTGGAAGCTCACCGCCAGTAGAGAGCTATCGGCTGAGAAACTGCAGTTGGTGGGCTTTAAGTTATGGTAGTTTCCCACAAAATCACATGACCAGAAGTTCTGGTCCTCTAAAACAGAAATGGAAACGTTGCGGTGAGACAGGTATGTCTGGATTCAGACTCATGATCTTTGGCCAACATTAACACCTTTGTAAACGTCTGGAGGGTTTGACTCACGTTGAGTGTCTGCGTCAGCACCCGGACACCATGCTTTGAACTGGCCGTCTTCTGCTGTGGTCACCAGCATGGTGGTCTCCTCAGAAGAGCTGAAGCACATGGATATAATCCGATCCGTGTGGGCGGCAGAGATACTAGTGTTCAGAACGAAGCTAATGGGACAGAACAATACACAATTACAGTCAGAAATAAAGCCTGTTTAGAAATATGAAACTTTCAGTTTCAGAAAAGTCAGTTTCTTTATAAAAAAAACCCCTTTAATTCCACAAGGACTCATGAAAGAGACAGTTAAAACATTTAAATAAATGCTTACCTTTATTTCTCAGGATTCTTTGATTAATTGAATCAAGGTTTCCAGACATATTAAATCAACACAATTGTGTTCAACATAGAAAAAATAATAAAAAAATGTTTCTTGAGCACCAAAATAGCATATTAGAATGATTTCTGAAGGATCATATGAAACTGAAGACTGGAGCTTATAATTGATGAAAGTTCAGCTTTAACATCACAGGAATAAATAACATTTGAAAATATATATTTAAATAGAAAACAGTTATTTTAAATAGTTAAATTTCACAATTTTACAGTATTTTGGATCAAGTAAATGCAACCTTGTTGAGGATAACCGACTTAATGTTCATGTTTTTTTTAATCGCTGACCCCAAACTTTTTAATAGTGGTGTAAAAAAATATATATAAATTTTTGCCACTGCACTGCTAGCAAAATGTTCTTTGACAAACCTGCAGCAAAAATACATGTCTAAAAGCTAATAAAAATAAAATTAATAATGAAATTATTATAATGAACAAGAAAATGTATACACAGTTTATGTAATGTTTTGGGATTTAGGAGCACCTAAATATTTGATGGAAGTGATTTACGTGTGGACCGTGACAAATATTTTACATTATTCAAATTTCATAAGTTGACCTCAGACAACAATATAATAAAATTTAAAAAGCCAGTTCATGACCCCTTTAATCCATTCAATGGCGCTCAAAATGCGAGAGGGAAATGCTGGTATCGTCACATTTTTAAAACTTCAGTACCGGCTTTTTTGAAAACACTATTCCATACTAGCATGAATACCTTTGCGTTGTCTCATCGAAAGCCCACAGTTTGAGAAAAAACTCAAGATCTGAGGATTCTCGTCCCCTTTCCTCCACTGTAGCAAGCCAGGAACCTTTTACGTCAAAGACAGCCTTTACCACTTCAAACTGATCCAGACCGGCTTCATAAATATATTCTTGCTGCACTATGTCCAGCTGTGAATACAACAAAAAGACTGTTTTGTACACATTTATCCAAAATATGAAATAAATAAATATATTTTCTCATGAAAATGGGCCCACATATCATGTGATTTCACCTGACATGTTCTTGCAACAGTCAATGACCCGTGTCAGCAGAACGCACAACTAATAAGTCATGTGATTATAGATTTTCCAAAACATTCTTCCCCATATACTTGCTTATGCTTGAGAAAAGTTAGGCTTTAACGTAGCATCGACACTTTTACACTCACATTGTAGAGATGCTTGTCACGTAACAGGGAGTAGAACTGCAGATGTCCCGGTTTCCCATTCAGCACTAAAGCTTTACTGCGCGGATCAATCATTAGATCAGTCAAAACGGCATCACCTGAAAGCATCGGAAGAAATAAACTTTTACTGCCATAGTTGTGAAGTCCAAACGGTTCGTGCAAATGAGACTTTACAAACCTGTGACTAAACCCTGAATCAATCCAGACACTTTGAAGTTGCTCTCGATAACTGTGATCTCTGAGGAGGAAGAGAAGGAAAATGACAATCCAGAAAGCAGTGCAAAATTATACCATACTGAAATATGGGGCCAGAGACTGACTCGATCTGTCAATTTCACAAAATCCCCAGGTTGTAATTCATCCACAAAATAATAAAAAAAATACTTTACATAAAGTGAAGCCATTTAGTTTTTCTGAAATGAAACATTTGGCAATTTCTGCCCATATTTTCATTAGCTTGATCAAGGGTGATGTTTACAAGATTATATAATAAACCGCTAATCAGGTAGAGAAAGATTTCTTATGCTCACAAAGGCAGCATTTATTTAGTCTTAAAGGAGTAGTTCACGTTTAAAAAAAACTTTTGCTGATAATTTACTCACCCCCGTGTCATCCAAGATGTCCATGTCTTTCGTTTTTCAGTCGAAAAGAAATTAAGGTTTTTGATTAAAACATTCCAGCATTTTTTTTCCATATAATGCACTTCAATGGGAACCAAACGGTTCAAGGTCCAAAAGACAGTTTCAGTGCAAACTGCAAACTGTTCAAAGGGCTTTAAACGATTCCAGACGATGAATAAGGGTCTTATCAAGCGAAAAGATCGGTCATTTAAAAAATAAATAACAAAGTTTAAGTTTTATAAGCTCAAATGCTCGCCTTGCTCTGTTCTGTGATGCGTGTTCGTGACTCTCCTGTTCGAAAATCTTATTCCGAGTCAATTCGTTCATTTCATTCATTGAATGAACCAAATGACTCGAAAACACAGAACAGAGCAAGACGACCATTTGAGCTTATAAAACTTAAACTTTGTTTTTTTTTGTTTTTTTTAAATGAGTGATCGTTTTGCTTGATAAGACCCTTATTCATCGTCTGGAATTGTTTAAAGCCCTTTGAACAGTTTGTAGTTTGCACTGAAACTCTCTTTTGGACCTTGAACCGTTTGGTTCCCATTGAAGTCCATTATATGGAGAAAAATCAAAAACCTTAATTTCTTTTCAACTGAAGAAATAATGAGATGGACATCTTGGATGACACGGGGGTGAGTAAATTATCGGCAAAAGTTTTTTTTAAGTTAATTATTCCTTTTAGCCCGGGACACACCAAGCTGACGTCAAAGAACTAGCGGAGACGAAAGCAGACTCTGTTGTTGCCTTTCGGCCATAAAGCTGTTCTTGAACACACTAAAAGGACTAAAGGCTAGCACGTGCGTTCTGCGCCTGCATACAATTAAATATCTGTCTATATCAGCAGGTATCAATAACCTTTTTTAGTCATTGAAAAAGGGAAACGGAAAACTGACTGCACAAATCGTAAACAAAGCAGCACTTCCTTATTTTGGATATCAATCACACTGATCATTTTCTTCATTCCACTCAGCTCTTGTTATTATGAAAATATTTGTGCATTTGAACGCTCAGGTAAGACGACAAAATTATAACAGCCTTCTGTCTGTACCGCTCTTTTATTATCAATTCGCTATGATTCTCAAGCACTGACTAGCTAAGCTGAACAGCCAATCAGACTTCTCTCTCTCTCTCTCTCTCTTTCACTGATGCTGATTCAACATGCAGATTCTGTCAAAACATACCTGACAAAAGCCAATGCTTTTGAGGAACACAGCGAAAAAACGAAGACGACTGACGCTCAAAAACGTTTTACCGTTTTCGAATCCATTCAACCGATTTTCTGATATTTAGAAGAATATCAGTAACCAGACAGTTTCTGGTCTCATTGACTTCCATAGTATATATTTTTTTCCTACTATGGAAGTCAATGAGGCCAGAAACGGTCTGGTTACTGACATATCAGTAACCAGAATGGATTCGAAAACGGTAAAACTCAACTGTTTACCTCAGGGGGAGTTGTAAAAATGAGACTATTTCCAAAATTAAAGCTGCAAGCAGCGATGGGCGGGCCCTCGCACCTGTAGCACGTCGGGGTCTGAGGCGGCCGCGTTTCATTTTCTGCAGCTCAGCCAGTGCGGCTGTGCATTTGCCACACTGCTTCGTTAAAGGCCACTTCCTGTTGCCAGCAGGTGGCGCTATGACTGTGGGTGAATGTCGGCATGTAGATTTGATCAGGGCGGGACTCTTGTCAAATGTATTAAATTTCGTGCAGATCTGGGCATTTACAGCCAAGTTACTACAACTTCCTGTTTCATGGCGAATCATTGACGCCACGGACACGCCCATCGACGAAAACCCGCAGATAGCACAACTTTACATCGTCAATGCCTTTAGAAGGTACAGCAGAAATTTGAAGTTGATCCGACTAAATCCCTAGGAGGAGTTCGTTAAAGTACGGAGTGTGTAAATCGTCCCAAATCGGTCGCCGAATTCAAAATGGCGGACTTCCTGTCGAGTTTAGGGTATGGGTTCTTGAGGCTTTTTTGTGCGTCTGGTCATGGTAGATGTACCACAGAAATTTCGTACATGTCGGTCAAACAAGCGGCGGGGGCTGCTTCGTTAAAGGTCACTTCCTGTTGCCAGCAGGTGGCGCTATGACTGTGGGTGAATGTCGGCATGTAGATTTGTTCAGGGCGTGACTCTTGTCAAATGTGTAAAATTTCGTGCAGATCTGGGCATTTACAGCCAAGTTAGTACAACTTCCTGTTTCATGGCGAATCTTCGACGCCACGGACACGCCCATCGACGAAAACGCGCAGATAGCACAACTTTACATCGTCAATGCCTTTAGAAGGCACAGCAGAAATTTTAAGTCGATCCGACTAAATCCCTAGGAGGAGTTCGTTAAAGTACGGAGTCTGTAAATCGTCCAAAAATGGCCGCCAAATTCAAAATGGCGGACCTCCTGTCGAGTTTAGGGTATGGGTTCTTGAGGCTTTTTTGTGCGTCTTGATATGATACACGTCCCCACCAAATTTCGTGCATGTAGGTTGAACGTGGACGAGGGGCTAATTTTTTCCAATTTTCTAGGTGGCGCTAGCGTGCCATTTTGCCCCGCCCATCTGCGAAACCCACAAAATACGAAATTTTTCACCAGTCCTGACATGCGTGCCAAATTTGGTGAGTTTTTGAGCATGTTGCGGTCCCGAAAATGGCACTTACTTTGCAGAAAAAAAAAAAAAAAAATAAAAAAAATAAAAAAAATTAAAGCTGCAAGCAGCGATGGGCGGGCCCTCGCACCTGTAGCGCGTCGGGGTGTGAGGCGGCTGCGTTGCATATTCTGCAGCTCAGCCAGTGCGGCTGTGCATTTGCTACGCTGCTTCGTTAAAGGTCACTTCCTGTTGCCAGCAGGTGGCACTATGACTGTGGGTGAATGTCGGCATGTAGATTTGTTCAACGCGGGACTCTTGTCAAATGTGTTAAATTTCGTGCAGATCTGGGCATTTACAGCCAAGTTACTACAACTTCCTGTTTCATGGCGAATCTTCGACGCCACGGACACGCCCATCGACGAAAACGCACAGATAGCACAACTTTACATCGTCAATGCCTTTAGAAGGCACATCAGAAATGTGATGTCGATCCGACTAAAGCCCTAGGAGGAGTTCGTTAAAGTACGGAGTGAGTAAATCATCCAAAAATGGCGGTAAAATTAGAAATGGCTGACTTCCTGTTGAGTTTAGGGCATCGCTCCAAGAGACTTTTCTGTGCGTCTGGACATGGTAGATGTACCACAGAAATTTCGTACATGTCGGTCAAACATGCGACGGGGGCTGCTTCGTTAAATGTCACTTCTTCTTGCCACTAGGTGGCGCTATGAATATGGGTGAATGTCGGCATGTAGATTTGATCAGGGCGGGACTCTTGTCAAATGTGTAAAATTTCGTGCAGATCTGGGCATTTACAGCCAAGTTACTACAACTTCCTGTTTCATGGCGAATCTTCAACGCCACGGACACGCCCATCGACGAAAACGCGCAGATAGCACAACTTTACATCGTCAATGCCTTTAGAAGGTACAACAGAAATTTGAAGTTGATCCGACTAAATCCCTAGGAGGAGTTCGTTAAAGTACGGAGTGTGTAAATCGTCCCAAATCGGTCGCCGAATTCAAAATGGCGGACTTCCTGTCGAGTTTAGGGTATGGGTTCTTGAGGCTTTTTTGTGCGTCTGGTCATGGTAGATGTACCACAGAAATTTCGTACATGTCGGTCAAACAAGCGGCGGGGGCTGCTTCGTTAAAGGTCACTTCCTGTTGCCAGCAGGTGGCGCTATGACTGTGGGTGAATGTCGGCATGTAGATTTGTTCAGGGCGGGACTCTTGTCAAATGTGTAAAATTTCGTGCAGATCTGGGCATTTACAGCCAAGTTACTACAACTTCCTGTTTCATGGCGAATCTTCGACGCCACGGACACGCCCATCGACGAAAACGCGCAGATAGCACAACTTTACATCGTCAATGCCTTTAGAAGGCACAGCAGAAATTTTAAGTCGATCTGACTAAATCCCTAGGAGGAGTTCGTTAAAGTACGGAGTCTGTAAATCGTCCAAAAATGGCTGCAAAATTCAAAATGGCGGACCTCTTGTCGAGTTTAGGGTATGGGTTCTTGAGGCTTTTTTGTGCGTCTTGACATGATACACGTCCCCACCAAATTTCGTGCATGTAGGTTGAACGTGGACGAGGGGCTAATTTTTTCCAATTTTCTAGGTGGCGCTAGCGTGCCATTTTGCCCCGCCCATCTGCGAAACCCACAAAATACGAAATTTTTCACCAGTCCTGACATGCGTGCCAAATTTGGTGAGTTTTTGAGCATGTTGCGGCCCCGAAAATGGCACTTACTTTGCAGAAAAAAGAAAAAAAAAAATTAAAGCTGCAAGCAGCGATGGGCGGGCCCTCGCACCTGTAGCGCGTCGGGGTGTGAGGCGGCCGCGTCGCATATTTTGCAGCTCAGCCGGTGCGGCTGTAAATTTGCTACGCTGCTTCATTAAAGGTCACTTCCTGTTGCCAGCAGGTGGCGCTATGACTGGGTGAATGTCGGCATGTAGATTTGTTCAGGGCGGGACTCTTGTCAAATGTGTACAATTTGGTGCAGATCTGGGCATTTACAGCCAAGTTACTACAACTTCCTGTTTCATGGCGAATCATCGATGCCACGGACACGCCCATTGAGGAAAACACGCAGATAGCACAACTTTTCATCGTCAATGCCTTTAGAAGGCACAGCAGAAATGTGAAGTCAATCCGACGAAAGCCCTAGGAGGAGTTAGTTAAAGTACGTAATGAGTAAATCATCCAAAAATGGCGGTAAAATTCGAAATGGCCGACTTCCTGTTGAGTTTAGGGCATCGCTCCAAGAGACTTTTCAGTGCGTCTGGACATGGTAGATGTGCCACAGAAATTTCGTACATGTCGGTCAAACATGCGACAGGGGGCTGCTTCGTTAAAGGTCACTTCCTGTTGCCAGCAGGTGGCGCTATTACTGTGGGTGAATGACAGCATGTAGATTTGTTCAGGGCGGGACTCTTGTCAAATGTGTAAAATTTCGTGCAGATCTGGGCATTTACAGCCAAGTTACTACAACTTCCTGTTTCATGGCGAATCATCGACGCCACGGACACGCCCATCGACGAAAACACGCAGATAGCACAACTTTACATCGTCAATGCCTTTAGAAGGTACAGCAGAAATGTGAATTTGATCCGACTAATTCCCTAGGAGGAGTTCGTTAAAGTACGGAGTGTGTAAATCGTCCCAAATCGGTCGCCAAATTCAAAATGGCGGACTTCCTGTCGAGTTTAGGGTATGGGTTCTTGAGGCTTTTTTGTACGTCTGGTCATGCTAGATGTACCACAGAAATTTCGTACATGTCGGTCAAACATATGGCGGGGGCTGCTACGTTAAAGGTCACTTCCTGTTGCCAGCAGGTGGCGCTATGACTTAGGGTGAATGTCGGCATGTAGATTTGTTCAGGGCGTGACTCTTGTCAAATGTGTAAAATTTCGTGCAGGTCTGGGCATTTACAGCCAAGTTATTACAACTTCCTGTTTCATGGCGAATCTTCGACGCCACGGACACGCCCATCGACGAAAACGCGCAGATAGCACAACTTTACATCGTCAATGCCTTTAGAAGGCACAGCAGAAATTTTAAGTCCATCCGACTAAATCCCTAGGAGGAGTTCGTTAAAGTACGGAGTCTGTAAATCGTCCAAAAATGGCCGCCAAATTCAAAATGGCGGACATCCTGTCGAGTTTAGGGTATGGGTTCTTGAGGCTTTTTTGTGCGTCTTGATATGATACACGTCCCCACCAAATTTCGTGCATGTAGGTTGAACGTGGACGAGGGGCTAATTTTTTTCAATTTTCTAGGTGGCGCTATCGTGCCATTTTGCCCCGCCCATCCGCGAAACCCACAAAATACGAAATTTTTCACCAGTCCTGACATGCGCGCCAAATTTGGTGAGTTTTTGAGCATGTTGCGGCCCCGAAAATGGCACTTACTTTGCAGAAAAAATAAAAAAAAAATAAAAAAAATAAAATAAATTAAAGCTGCAAGCAGCGATGGGCGGGCCCTCGCACCTGTAGCACGTCGGGGTGTGAGGCGGCCGCGTTTCATTTTCTGCAGCTCAGCCAGTGCGGCTGTGCATTTGCCACACTGCTTCGTTAAAGGCCACTTCCTGTTGCCAGCAGGTGGCGCTATGACTGTGGGTGAATGTCGGCATGTAGATTTGATCAGGGCGGGACTCTTGTCAAATGTGTTAAATTTCGTGCAGATCTGGGCATTTACAGCCAAGTTACTACAACTTCCTGTTTCATGGCGAATCATCGACGCCACGGACACGCCCATCGACGAAAACGCGCAGATAGCACAACTTTTCATCGTCAATGCCTTTAGAAGGTACAGCAGAAATTTGAAGGCGATCCGACTAAAGCCCTAGGAGGAGTTAGTTAAAGTACGTAATGAGTAAATCATCCAAAAATGGCGGTAAAATTAGAAATGGCTGACTTCCTGTTGAGTTTAGGGCATCGCTCCAAGAGACTTTTCTGTGCGTCTGGACATGGTAGATGTACCACAGAAATTTCGTACATGTCGGTCAAACATGCGACGGGGGCTGCTTCGTTAAATGTCACTTCCTCTTGCCACTAGGTGGCGCTATGAATGTGGGTGAATGTCGCATGTAGATTTGTTCAGGACGGGACTCTTGTCAAATGTGTAAAATTTCGTGTAGATCTGGGCATTTACAGCCAAGTTACTACAACTTCCTGTTTCATGGCGAATCATCGACGCCACGGACACGCCCATCGACGAAAACGCGCAGATAGCACAACTTTACATCGTCAATGCCTTTAGAAGGTACAGCAGAAATTTGAAGTTGATCCGACTAATTCCCTAGGAGGAGTTCGTTAAAGTACGGAGTGTGTAAATCGTCCCAAATCGGTCGCCGAATTCAAAATGGCGGACTTCCTGTCGAGTTTAGGGTATGGGTTCTTGAGGCTTTTTTTGTGCGTCTGGTCATGGTAGATGTACCACAGAAATTTCGTACATGTCGGTCAAACAAGCAGCGGGGGCTGCTTCGTTAAAGGTCACTTCCTGTTGCCAGCAGGTGGCGCTATGACTGTGGGTGAATGTCGGCATGTAGATTTGTTCAGGGCGTGACTCTTGTCAAATGTGTAAAATTTCGTGCAGATCTGGGCATTTACAGCCAAGTTAGTACAACTTCCTGTTTCATGGCGAATCTTCGACGCCACGGACACGCCCATCGACGAAAACGCGCAGATAGCACAACTTTACATCGTCAATGCCTTTAGAAGGCACAGCAGAAATTTTAAGTCGATCCGACTAAATCCCTAGGAGGAGTTCGTTAAAGTACGGAGTCTGTAAATCGTCCAAAAATGGCCGCCAAATTCAAAATGGCGGACCTCCTGTCGAGTTTATGGTATGGGTTCTTGAGGCTTTTTTGTGCGTCTTGATATGATACACGTCCCCAACAAATTTCGTGCATGTAGGTTGAACGTGGACGAGGGCTAATTTTTTCCAATTTTCTAGGTGGCGCTAGCGTGCCATTTTGCCCCGCCCATCTGCGAAACCCACAAAATACGAAATTTTTCACCAGTCCTGACATGCGTGCCAAATTTGGTGAGTTTTTGAGCATGTTGCGGCCCCCGAAAATGGCACTTACTTTGCAGAAAAAAGAAAAAAAAAAAAAAAAAAAAAAATAACCCTAACAGTTTCAATAGGGTCCTCGCACTGTTAGTGCTCGGGCCCTAAAAATAACCCTAACAGTTTCAATAGGGTCCTCGCACTGTTAGTGCTCGGGCCCTAAAAAGTGGAGTATCCCTTTAAAATCGTTTGGAGTGAAATTTGCGAGATTCACAGCAAAGCTGAAGACTTACTGTTGTCTGAATGGGAGACACAAAACAACTGCCCATCAGGTGATGCAGATACATGTAAAATGGATCCTCCGAGACGGGGCAAGAAATCTTTTTTGCCGCTTGCCCCACACTGCCACTGGACAAGCACCGACTCAATGCCTCCACTCAGCAGAATAGTGCCTGTAGAGACAATAACAGTCATGTTTTCTCAGATGGGGACTCTAACACACAGCAGAAGAGGAGAAAAGGTGTGAACCCACCTTCAGGAGTAAAACACAAAGTGTTTACAGCATTGTGATGCCAGTGCAGGGTGGAATACGTGTACTCCTTTTTGTGATTGAAGTTTCTCCTGTGGCAAAACCAAAGCAAGGTAAATCAAACCGATCATGTGACCTGCATATGAACTAAAAACACTGGACGATGAACTCTGGCCTTACCAGAGTCGAATCTTTCCATCTTCATGACCGGTGGCGATGCAGTCGTCCGTAGGGTTACAGGCTATGCATGTGAATGCATTTTTGGCTCCTTTCTTATCTGTGGCTTTTAGATAAAAACTACAAAAGAGGACAAAAATATTGAAACTTTAAAGGAACAGTTCACCCAAAAATTAAAAACTGTCAGTAACACTTTAGTTTAAGGTCCAATTCTCAGTATTAGCATACACATTACTAGAATATTTGCTTTTTATTAGTACTTATAAGAACTGGATGGTGTGACAGCTGATCAAATTGCAAAGTGTGAAAATCAATAATACCTTTTGTGTTCAATTGAAGAAAGTCATTCAGTAAATTACCATTTTCATTTTGAGGAGAACTATTTCTATAAGGCTCATTTCTGTTGTCTCAACTTTGTTGTTTTCACAAAAAAAGTGGTGGTTTTTGAAAAACCAACAGAAAGCCCAAAACACGTGTCATGTGTTCCCTAAGGCCAGTAAATAAGCAGTGCGGTTGGACATGTTCCTACATGTTCTGACCTTAAAAAAGCTATTCAGGATACAGCGGTCATTACCTGTATGTCTTCTGCTTCCTGAAGAAAAAAACATCAAGTTGGAGGTTCTTGGCAAATGCTATGTATTCCCCCTAAAAAACACACAATTTACATAAAACACAATGTTAAAAAAAACGACTGATTCTCTAGAGCTAACTGGAAGGTTGCTGGTCCAATGCCTTGAGCTTGAAAAGAAGTATACCGTTTTTTTCTTGTTTGTACATAACCACAAATAAGGTTGAGAAGTCATGATGTATTATGGCTTTATCAAAACAACTGGTAAAGCTGCAATCGGGTTGAACATGGTATTCGGTCTACAAAAATAACACCAGGATGCGCCACGATAATTAACCCACAGGGGGTTCCTTCCAACCATGTTTACTTTCCACATCAACCCTCTGACACGGGCAATGACTGAGCAGGATATCGATTGATTTATCCATGACAAGCTGAGCAGGTATGACATAATCTTCACCCAGAGCAACCTCCACACAGCCAGACGTGAACTAATGTTTAATATTACAGCATAATAATAAAAAATACAGACATGCAAATTGGATTTCAGCTTGGCTCTGGTATGGAGAGGTTAATACAGCTTTTTGCAATTAGTCTGTACTACTAGTTAAACTGTAGACTTTATTTTTATGGTCTACAGACTTGTAGACATGACTTAAAGATAATTTATGACTGCATCGTCATAGAAATAACTAATATTAGCTGATAGTGAAAACTTTATTGTGCATGCTCATTTCTAAAATTTTACACTTTAGTTTACCTTTTTGCTGCCATCTAACTCTCACTTAAAGAAAAAATTCTGTCAGTAATTACCGGTACTCTCCCTCATGTTGTTCCAACCCCGTAAGACATTCGTTCATTTCCAGTTTCGTTCATTGTGTCAATTACACAAAGGGATAGTTCACTTTTAAAAAAAAATGTTTCATATGTTTTAGCTCAATATTTTATACCTTTACCTCAAGGGCATCCAAGATGTAGTTGTCTTTGTTTCCACAGTATTTTGATATTTTTAAAGGGTTAGTTCACCCAAAAATGAAAATTAAGTCATTAATCTTCGGAACACAAATAAAGATATTTTTGATTGAATCTGAGGGCTGGATCACTTTTCCATAGACAGCCTGAGGGACTGCCTCTTGACGGCCCAGAAAGTCATTAAAATAAAAGGTTTAAATATTCCATGTGCCTACAGTGGCTCAACTATAACTTTATCAAGCGACGAGACTACTTTTTGTGCGAAAAAAAAAACGTAAATAACGACTTTATTCGACTTTCCATTACTTCCTTATGGGCGCATGCGCGAGAACTGAGACGAGACCGTTCTTCTTCGACTACTTTTTGTTACCGGCTGCTCACCGCTTAGGAGTTTTACCGCCCCCTACCGTATAAGATGACGTACTGCTTGTAAACAGAACGTTTTGCGCCTCCGGCTATATCAGTACGTCATCTTATACGGTAGGGGGCGGTAAAACTCCTAAGCGGTGAGCAGCCGGTAACAAAAAGTAGTCGAAGAAGAACGGTCTCGTCTCAGTTCTCGAGCATGCGCCCATAAGGAAGTAATGGAAAGTCGAATAAAGTCGTTATTTACGTTTTTTTTTCGCACAAAAAGTAGTCTCGTCGCTTGATAAAGTTATAGTTGAGCCACTGTAGGCACATGGAATATTTAAACCTTTTCTTTTAATGACTTTCTGGGCCGTCAAGAGCCAGTCCCTCAGGCTGTCTATGGAAAAGTGATCCAGCCCTCAGATTCAATCAAAAATATCTTTATTTGTGTTCCGAAGATGAACGAAGGTCTTACGGGGTTGGTACAGCATGGGGGTGAGTAATTAATGACTTAATTTTCATTTTTGGGTGAACTAACCCTTTAAGTCCAAATTAAACAAGATTTAATGACTCGTAAATGTAAGAACACATTGATGGCCTAAGACACGAAACGAGCGGTTTGTGAGAGAAAACAAACAGTATTTATATCGTTTTTACCTCTTGTAACCACAGTCATGTCCAAGTGATCTGAAGGCACAGGCGCTTCATTCTGCACAAGTGCCGGAAGTGATCTCTTGCGCGGTAGCGAAAAAAAATCAACGTTGTCTGTTGATATATCGAAAACGTCTTCCACTGCGTTTCCTGTATATTTAAATACGTTTAGATCTTCACAGTGAAGGATAACACTTCCGAAATCTGTGTAAACAATGAGTAACGTACACGCGCGAGAAATCACTTTCAGGGCTTTCCGGCGCTTGCGCAGAGAGAAGCGCTTGCGCGGCGCTCGTCCTCAGATCACTTGGACGTGACTGTGATTACAAGAGGTAAAACGATATAAATACTGTTCGATTTCACACCAACCGCTCGTTTCGTGTCTTAGGCCATCAATGTGAACTTACATTTACGAGTCATTAAATCATGTTTCATTTGGAATTCTCTGTGCATGCTCTTTGAGGTGGTGACCATAGACCTCCAGACAAGAACGGTTTGACCTAAAAATATCTAAATTGAAACTACTGTGGAAACAAAGACACCTACATCTTGGATGCCCTTGAGGTAAGCTAAAACATATCAAAAATTAATTTCAAAGTGAACTATCCCTTTAAGTTGAAATAGTTGCCAAGTGCTCCTTTAAGTTTATCAAGCGACGAGAATACTTTTTGTGTGCAAAACCCCCCCCCCCAAAATAATGACTTTTTTCAACTATTCATCTTCTATCATGTGGCCCTCTGAATGAGTTACATATTGTAACAGTGCAGCACTACTGTGTTGTACGTCAGAACGTAGGCTCACTATTGGCCGACACTGGTCATGTGTGTGATGTGTGTGTCACTCAGAGGCCCACAGAAAAGGAAATGAATAGTTGAATAAAGTCGGTATTTTTGGGGTTTTTTAACTATTTTTTTTATCCTTTGTTATTAATCTTAAGAATAACATAGGGTGAGATCTGTTACTGTTTAATGTTCTGTTATGATGGGAATTATATACACAGTGAAGTTTCATCTACACAAAGAATTGGAATTAAGTGTACAGTTTAAATGTATATTAAGAAATCTGCTTTTCATGCGGTCATTGTGTCTTTGTATTAATGCAAGTACAATTGTATTGGTTTGTTTTTCACATTAATAGATTTTAACACCTAGAAAAAGACCTACACGTTAGCAAAGAGTAGCATCAGCTACATGTATGAATCCTAGATTTGTTCAGGATGGCATAATGTTTTTATGGCCTTGTGACGTTTTAACATTCTGTGCCTGAAAGGTCTATCAATGTACAGTAGATATTAACAAAAATGTATCCCCAGCCAAGGACTAATAAGAAGTCAAAACAGAAACTTCAAGAATGTGCTTAAAACAAAAATCCTTTCAAAACATTATTAATCAACAGGCAAATCCTTGAAAAAATAAAAAGGATGCATTAACCACCCAAAAAGAAAGTGACGAGTGAGCTCTTACCCCTCGACCGATTGCCGTGCAGCTGGGGTTAGGGCTGATATGACTGGAAACAGCAGACAGCTCTTTGGCCTCCACCTCCTGATCTGCTGACTTGGGCAGGTGTGTGGAAACCAACTGGAAAGACTCTGGACATGCAGCAGACACACAAAGCTCAGGAAATGCACCTCATTCACCTCATGAAACGATTTGTTAAGGTCCTTCTTTCGAAATCTAAATTGGCTGTCTTAACTTATAAACAGTGCCTCTATTATGCTTATTCAGATATTACCTTTCACGTAGTGTGTAATATTGCTGCTTGTGAATGTAAAAGGTCTGCAAAGTCTCAAAGATCAATGTGCAGATAAATGGTTAATGCCCCCCAAAAGAAAGAGCCCGATTCGGAACCGCCTGAAACGAGTCGTCAGTAATTCCAGGCTTACTTCCTGCTTGAACCTACGTAGATTTTTAACAAATTTGAATAATGCCAGCCTAAGGTCTTTTTTGGCTGCCCGTGAACAATGCCTACCACAACCAAGTCGTGCTTGAGCAGGGCGACGGTAGTTCGGGTTCATCAGCTACTTCTTACAGTTTCATTATTGGACTCAGGCTTGAATTGACATGGTGAAATCACAGCAATCAATTAAATTTGTATCACTGTTTATAAAAGCACTGAGGAAACCTCCAGAATTCAGAGATGGTAACGGCAATTTTTGTTTCCGACACACACTGCAAATGGTAGACCAATCACAACAGACTGGGAGACTTGTAGGAGACCCCGAAAACTAAATTCGTAATATTTAATATTACATAAAAACTGCAAATCAGTCCTCATAGAAACAATGCTGTGTTTACAAAGTCTAAAAAGGACTAAAACAATAAGCTCTTTGAGACCAACTAATATTCAGATTACCTAACATTAATAAAAAAAAATTCTGTTTCGATGAGATTTGTTTGCAATCAATTGAATTCGATTTTTCACATCAGTTTACAATTGTGGCAAACAATTTTACATCTTCCTCATATAAAAAAACGAAGTAAACTGTGGTTGCTGGCTTTACGCATCAGTCTGGTGGTTTCTTAATGTTTAAAGGAGTAGTTCACTTTTGAAAAAACTTTTGCTGATAATTTACTCACCCCCATGTCATCCAAAAGTCCATGTCTTTCTTTCTTCAGTCGAAAAGAAATTAAGGTTTTTGATAAAAACATTCCAGCATTCTTCTTACTTCAATGGGAACCAAACGGTTCAAGGTCCAAAAGACAGTTTCAGTACAAACTACAAACTGTTCAAAGGGCTTTAAACGATTCCAGACGATGAATAAGGGTCTTATCAAGCGAAACGATCACTAGTTTTATAAATAAATAACAAAGTTTAAGATTTATAAGCTCAAACGCTCGCCTTGCTCCGTTCTGCAACGCACTCCTATTCGAACTCGTTCATCAAAATGAACAAATCTTTTTCCGAGTCATTTGGTTCATTCGGCGAAAGAAACGAACGAATTGATTCGGAAAAAGATTTGTTCATTTTGTTGAACGAGTTCGAATAGGAGAGTCACGAACGTGCACTACAGAACAGAGCAAGGCGAGCGTTTGATCTTATAAAACTTAAACTTTGTTATTTTATTTTTTTTAAATGAGCGATCGTTTCGCTTCATAAGACCCTTATTCATCGTCTGGAATCGTTTAAAGCCCTTTGAACAAGTTTGCAGTTTATATTGAAAGTTTCTTTTGGACCTTGAACCGTTTGGTTCCCACTGAAGTCCATTATATGGAGAAAAATCCTGGAACATTTTCATTAAAAACCTTCATTTCTTTTCGACTGAAGAAAGAAAGACATGGACATCTTGGATGACATGGGGGTGAGTAAATTATCAGCAAAAGTTTTTTGAAAAGTGAACAACTCCTTTAAGTGGGCAGGTCTTTGAAAAATTAGGCTGCAGTGTGGAGCAGAATATAATATATGTGGATGGACAGTCAAAACCCTCACTATGCTAAATATCAAGATATTCCGCAATAATTCACAGCGTTAGAAAATGAATCTTTTCCATGCAGTATTGAAGAGATGTAAGAGTGTCCGCTCCTAATCATTGCATCACAAGGATGCGGGCAGCAAACTACATGACTTCATTAGAACTCAACTCGGCAGTGAAATACGACGTACCCTTTTTGTAAACTGTCCCCATGGAAAGATGAAGGAAAATGACTCCCTCATGTTCCTTGGACACGTATAGAGCAAACAACGGGGATCCAATGATAAATGTCTGGGTGAAAAAAAAAAAAAAGAACAACATTTAAGGAATGACAATATTTACTGCAGCAGAAGCCTTGTCGACACAAATCGTACCTTGATGAGGATGCCGTCAATGAAGTCCCATAGTTTAACAGTGCCATCTGCTGAGCAAGAGTAAACCTGCAGCGGAATTAATAAAAAGCATTTTGATGAGAGAATCATCTGTTTATGTAAGGGATAAGTAAGTCAAAATGAACCTATTTCTAAACTCAGGGTAAAGCACACAGACCTGCAGGTGATTGGCAGGATTGAAGGCGATGCCTGTGACTTGGTTGGTGTGGCCCTGCAGACTATGGACCCACTCTTCTGTCCGTGTGCTGTAGACCTTCACTGAATCTCCAGACACGCACAATACAAACCTGCAACCATGACACATTACATTTAAGTGATACACACAATGGCTCTCATTAATGAAACATTCGTAAATATACGAGTAAATATGAGAGTGATTTGCGCGTAAAGAGACCTTCCCGAAAACTCTTCTCCTGATTCACAAATACTTCGTAAACGTCAGATGTGATAGTGAAATGTGTGTGTGTTAATGAATTCCATTTCCAACCAGTCGTAAATGGGATGCGTGTGCACGTTCATTCTCAATTACCATAAATCCCGCCCATTATATCCAACTGACATCTATATAGGCATATAATATAACATGAATGCGAATGAAAAAAAAAAGATTTCTCAGATGCAGAAATTGAAGTTTAATTATCAGAAGTTCATATTTTTTTTTCAAGCGTACATAGTGGCGTATCAGGTCCTAAAAAAAGGAAGCTTGGCAGCATATTACAAATGCAGTTAATGGAGTTTCATCTGTTAATCGAACAGTCCCAGAAGTGAAAAGAGAAAATGGTTCGACATTAAGCTTGACAGCAAAAAACGAATTAGTTCACTTTGGAAAAATCGTATTCAAACTGGAGAAGGACCGCCATCAATCACTAGATCTGCTATTACTGGCTCTCATAATAAAAGTAAAAACGTACAAAATATTTTTTTTCAAAATGCTGTTAAATATGTACCCGATTAAGGTGAATTAAAATGCAGCTTTATTAATGAGCAAAACGTTCGGATGTTAAGCGCACCATTTATGCGTGACTGGGAGCAGGTGTAGATTTCTTGCGTACAAAGTAACATTTGGAAAATACGAACATTTTAATGAATCCAAAAATTGACGCCAGAACCCCTTTACACACGATTTACACAAAAATTTGTTCTGCTCGTGTTTCATGAATGAGACCCAATGCCTTTGCTGTAATACTTCATGCCTGGGGTTTACTTGGAAAAAATTATTCTTGTTCATTGATCTTATTCATATGCACATTGTAATTATCAAACAACACGCACACGATTTATTTGGCTTTCTGTAAAATGGAATTGAATGTTTAATGTAAAATTACTAAAAAGGTTGACTGTGGCTATTTATTTTAATCTCTTGAAAGCCCAAACTTAAGAAAAAAAAGAAAAAAAAAAACGAAATCTACTACACTATAGAAAAATTACATAAGCATTAATGATATTCCTCATTTTCATTTTAACTAGGGGAAATAAAATACGATTAAATCGCATCCAAAATAAAAGTTTGTGTTTACATAATAAATGTGTGTGTACTGTGTATAATTATTTTGCATATATATATAAATACACACACATGCAAGAATATATATTTAAGAAAAAATGTGTTATTTATATATAAAATGTTAATATTTATATATAATATAAAATGACGTAGAAATATACATACAATATATACTGTACATGCACATATTTCTTAAATATATATACATTAATGTGTGTGTATTTATATATAGGCCTACAAAATAGTTATACAGTAACACACACATATTATGTAAACAAACTTTAATTTTGGATGCGATTAATATATATATATATATACACACACACACAGAAAAATACTTCTAAAAATAACTTTAATAGTATCTCAAAGATATGAAACCAAACTAGCAAATGTCAACGATGTCAAATAAACCCTAATTATTTATTTTATTTTGGAAACAGAACGTTGTTGACTTTATAGCATTTCTCACAGAATAGATAAGCATTCTTCTGCATACAAATATAGCCATCTTTAATTTTAGGAAGAATTTTAAAAGTAAGTTAAATAAAAAAAGCAGCACTAACAGACTTGTCATAGCAAACGTCAAGACTAAATTTTTACTGATGTCAATCTGTGATATCTGCAAAGTACTTAAACGTCAGAAGTGAGTGTTGTACACTATTATAGATATTTTTATTAAGAAATAGCATGATGTGTCTATTGAACAGCGTTGAGTAAATATCTGTATACTTGAAAGCAAAAACCAACAACAAATTCAGCAGTTTAAACAATCAGCAATGTTCAAGACATTTTAAATATACAACTGAACCTGCCATTCAGTCAAACAAATGCAGGTCAGAGATTGCCATAATTTTCTAACAGACTGACCACGCATCACTTAGGGACCATTCCCTCCACAACACAGCTCAATGTTTATTAAGACAAGAAATTAGAGGATCTACAGACAGATTCAGGCACAAAAATGTAGCGGATACCTGGAGTCATTTGAGATGATCGGAGGTCTAATGTTAATTTTACTGCCGCCACAGCGAACCACGCGGATATCACTCCTTTCCACCATGTTTTTAGCCTCTCTGAACATCACATGTGGCCGCTGTGTGATTCTTCTTCGTCTGTAGTGAAAAGAAACTAAAAGAGCACAGCGTCATCATGTGGCCGGGGAGCTACTGCGAGAACAAGGATAAGTTATGAAACAGTAGCTATGTAAAACAGGTAAATTTGTTAACTGATAGTTAGGGTTAGCCTTAGAAAATACGGTAAAGCAATCGTATTATTCATTTTAAAAAGAATAGGCCTTCACACAATCTTGACTTTACTAACTCTGTGGTAAAGAAATAAAAAGTACATTTATGAAGAAAATTTATATTTCACATGCCAATACATAAAACATGTGGAAATAAATCATGTTTGTACATACATACAAAATTTAAAATAAAAATAATGAAAAAAGAGCATCATGCAAATCATTATTCTTGCTGACCGAGAGAAATGCGGTCGTTTTGATAGCGTCATAAAATTATTGTTGGCTCTTGTTCAGGTGAATAAATTAAAATGAACTATTTTTTTGAACATTTCGACACAACTTAATTTCGTTGTGTTCAATTCACTTCAATATATTCACAATATATGCTATTTAAAATGTTTACCTGTTTGTGGTTCCCAGCATGCTTTGCAAGGGATTGCAATTGGAAAGTAAATTTAGAGATTATAGGCTATAACTTTATTTTTCAGGAATGGGAAAGACATGTTAGTGTTTAATGTTCAGTTATTGTGAACATTTGTGTTTCTGCAATGTGTTTGAATGTGGTTAGGCTATCTTGTGTTAAAAGAGTGGGTGACCGTATTAGCTCAGACTGATTAAAATGATGAACATGAATATGACTCAACTAAATATGGTTTGTTCCAATGAACTTGTTTCATTCTTATTTTATCGACCAAAACTAATTCTGTGGCAAAAGTTTTCTTAAATGGATTAATTAACTGAAGAAAAAAAATCCCTATATTTTTTTTTTTTTTAGTTCAGGTCCAAAGAGCATCAACCATCTTGAAGGTGTGAGTCAGATAGGGGCAGTCAATATAAAATACCCTACCAACACACTTGCTGTCATACGTATAGGGGAGTTCCCATTTGTGTTTTTTCTGTTACTTTGTTTCCGTGTTCGTGAAGTGCTCAACATTTCCTTGAAGAACCCACCTGTTTACCCGTTCAGTCATGATCACTGGATAAGACAGCTGAAATTCGTGCCCAATAGGACTTAATTTATGAGCGAAAACTGGACCGTACACACATATCCAGACTTCGAACACTTGCATCTTTAGCCGGATAAGGTCAGTAGTCTGTGGGCAAGACTCTTGAGGAACTTCTGGTTAAAGCGTGGCTGCTGCTGGTTACTCTGAAAACATCAAGTTCATTGTGTGAACTTCTCTGAATTGTCTCTCATAAGAGCAACAGGTAATTCTTTTGGACCTTAGTTTGGATTTTAATGCAGATTTGACCAATTAAAGAATTGAAATGTAAATGTATTTACAGGTTTGATTTATGAAATGTGTAATATGTGTGATGTTTATATTTAAGTTATTGCTGAAAGGTAGGAGAGGCTGGGAAATATAGAACATCTTGCAACATCAAGTCTCAAACTTTAGTATACTACATTAAATAGTTTACAAATATGTAACTTATTCCTGAGCCATGCAAATTAGTTGTCAATCAGAACTATGCTGCTGTTACCTATCCCACTACTAAAGTAGTTGTAACAGTATTAGAAACACAGGTTTTGAATCATATCTACATTAATATCAGCATCTGCTTTTATCCAAGGCAACTTCATTTCAAAGTCAGTCCAGTCCTTGGAATCGAACCTTTTGCTTTTGCTAGTACCATTCTCTACATTAAACTTTTAATTTCAAGTAGTAAGTATATAATACATATTTAATTCATTACAGCAATTAAATTGGGAACAAATTTCAAGTATAGTTTTTTAACATGCTGAAACTAATTCAGATTAAGTCAGCTCTGTTATTTAGCATTCATTTGCATGGTCACAAATCAATTTGAGATACCCTGAATCTTACAATCTACTGTCACCTCAAGAGTGTGATGGGAAGATGATGGTCGTTGATGATAGTGGTTTCAACCGCTGTAGCATCCTAATTGGTTATACAGATGATTTTATCTCCCCTATAATCTCCCCTGATTTTCCTTTTTTATTTTTCTTCCCAGCAACACAATGAGTCAATGGAAACAAATCCAGCAACTGGATATTAAGTTCCTCGAACAGGTGGACTTTTTTTATGATGACTTTCCAATGGAGCTGAGGCAGGTGCTAGCCAACTGGATTGAAAGCCAAGATTGGTATGTGGATTTTTGTACATATTGATCAGAATTAGTGTTTTGAATCACATTTTAAATTTCCATTCCAAAGCAATCGTAGAACATTCGCCCTAAAATAATCTGATGCTCATAATACAGATTATATATGTTTGTAGCACAATTCCAGTGCAGAAAGGTATTATGCCTCCTCCTAAAGCATTTTTATCTTCATCGCCACAGGGAAACCGCTTCAAACCATGAATCCATGGCTACTGTACTCTTCAATAACTTCCTCATTCAGCTGGAGAGGCAGTGTTCTCAGGAGCAGAACTTTCTTCACAGGCACAACCTAAAACGAATATTTCATCAGATACAGGTAACAGATGCACACTGCCCTCCTGTTATTTCCACCCATCTGATGCAACCCTGGGCATCATTATTTCCATTAATGAAAGCATTTTTCTCGCCCTTTGAATGATACTGTAGTTGTGTGTATCAAAAGCATAGTGAAGCCTTCTTGCCTATTATTTCTCACCCTCTCTGAGAAGTGAAAGAAAAGGAAAGTACACATTGTACTTGTGAACTGTTGATATGACTTTATTTAGATGCACAAATGGATGCTCATATTTTCTATGTGATCATTTAGCAGGAAATAATCCATATGGCTCAACATTGAGATTTACAGTCATAGTCAACAAGCTAATTATATAACAATAATATAACTCAAGTAAATGTTTATTATAAATTCTAATTTAAGTGCTGTATTCGGTTGCGTCAACGGATGCAACGGTGCACTCAGATGTGGTTTGTGATAACTTTTCATGGACTTCAGTGGAAACAGGCACCTACCTCACATAGAGTTTACCACATTTAGTAAGTAAGCATGTTTAGAACTGCGTAGAAGTCTATACACAATTGCTGACATGTACACTAAAGATATTACTTTGATGTGTTCGCTGTAGTTGCAAAGTCTTGAAAGGAAGTCTAGTAGGAAGACAACAAGAAAACTATAATAAAATCACTGACAAAAGCAAACTTTCAAACTATTTTTAGGCTGCTGAAGACATTTTATTCAATTATGCTGTATTTTCATGAGTGGGTGCTATGGGGATTTCTCAGTAGATAATATCTGAAGAAACTTCCACTGAAGAATGAAAGGTCGGGGGTTTCGCTTTGTTTAAAAAAAATTACATACTGTAGCTGTCTGTAACTGGTTTCGCCACCCCAAAACACAAAATGACAGCACAGTGTGGGTAGACAGCATCTTTTTTCTCTTATTTACAAAGACAGTAATTAGGGAGGCTGCCAAAATGGTTGGGTTTTTTTTTTTTTGGAAAAACCTTTAGAAATATCAACATTGCATGAATGTCTAGACAAAACACCAACAATATGTTTTGTCTAAAAACAGAAAAGTTCAAAAGAACTTGACATGATTCTTATTTCCTGTACCATCTAACAAATGTCACCTAAACCCCTAAATGAATCTGAAACTCTGCGAAGTGTGTATTTCAAAGAAAAAAATTAAATTAAAGTGCACCCTTCTAAAGCCATTTGTGTGATGACCAGACTAAAATTTTATTTACACTAGTAATTTTTCCATATGCTTCCAAATCAAACATGATGAGGCTTTGAGACATTTTGCATCAGGTTCAACATTATGACATTAAACATTGCTTTTGTATCTCATGACTAAATGTCATTGACATCAAATCTGATTAAAAAAAAAAAACACGTTTCTTAATTGGAAACAAAACAGATTTTAGCCATGATTTATTTCATTCACATCAATGGTTATTCATTTTAACTTTCACTTTCCAAGATTACTTAACTCATTGTTATGTCACATTCCTCATGATACATGATTCCTGTAAATTGTCATGAGTGGTGTATGCAGAGGAAGACGAGAAGTCGAATTTCCAAATTCAATAAACTTTACTTACAATGGGCTATATGCACACATAAGTTCCGCATTTGACGCAAGGATGCTCGTCCATTTCCGGTTGTGGAGATTTAAGCGGAGGAAAACCGAGAAAACGGGATTAGTTGACTAGTTGACGTTATATTGTCCTAAAGTGTATTCTCACCGTGTACCGCCTGTGTACACTGCTTCAGTAGGGGCTGGCATTGGTTTGCGGGCTATGTGACGTCAGAACTCGTAACTGGAAGTACATCGATCTAGTACGAGTTCACTGGTGGGAAGTCACGGGTTTGACTGCCGTTCCAGTGCACTTTCACGGGTATAAGGTTGGAAAAACACGAGTTACAGGTTGCCTGGAACGCGGCATGCAACGTGGAGCCGGAAAGCCTACACCGAAGATCCAGCAGGACATGGCGGGGTCGCTGACTCAGGCGACTGAGGTGCAGGCAAGGGGGTAATCCATCGACCGGAAGTTGAAGCCTCGCGGGAGCTGCCATCTTGTAGCAGAACTTCACTTGCGTTAGCATTTTCATTGACTGCCATTCATTTTGGCGTCACTTTGACAGTGAATAACTTTACATCTGAGGCGTTTGAATACCCCATTTGTCCATTATTTATTTCTAAAGAAACACGACAATGTATAAAATGCTCCATTACCTCGTAGCTTATGTTATGGCCCCGTAGAAGCAGTTTTTTGTAAAAGTAGGCTAGCGATTGCATCATAACCAAGCGACTCTCTGTTTCATAGTAGAGAGATTACCGTATGGACAGGAGGAGAAGCTCGCAGGCAATCGGGGAAATGTGGAGGCAAAATGACAAAATAATTAATCAGAATACCTTGCAAAAGTTTCTCCTGCTCCTAGCTCATGGACAGCTCCTACTCACACTCTCCGCCTCTGCGAGTTTCGGAAGGGAATGATTCAGGTTTCTCATGCCACAGCCACTAGAAGACGGACTGGGTTGTTCACATCACATCTACGTCGTCAAGCTCTGTTTGAGTCTGCGTGTCAGGAACGGAAGTGCTAAAAAAAATTGCCAAAAACGGGCTTCAGGCTCTGTGCTGGACGGGACCAGCGGTGAAGGCTCTGTGCTGGACGGGACCAGCGGTGAAGGCTCTGTGCTGGACGGGACCAGCGGTGAAGGCTCTGTGCTGGACGGGACCAGCAGTGAAGTCTCTGTGCTGGACGGGACCAGCTGTGAAGGCTCTGTGCTGGACGGGACCAGCGGTGAAGGCTCTGTGCTGGACTGGACCAGCAGTGAAGGCTCTGTGCTAGACGGGACCAGCGGTGAAGGCTCTGTGCTGGACGGGACCAGCGGTGAAGGCTCTGTGCTGGACGGGACCAGCAGTGAAGGCTCTGTGCTAGACGGGACCAGCGGTGAAGGATCTGTGCTGGACGGGACCAGCGGTGAAGGCTGTGTGCTGGACGGGACCAGCAGTGAAGGCTCTGTGCTGGACGGGACCAGCTGTGAAGGCTCTGTGCTGGACTGGACCAGCAGTGAAGGCTCTGTGCTAGACGGGACCAGCGGTGAAGGCTCTGTGCTGGACGGGACCAGCGGTGAAGGCTCTGTGCTGGACGGGACCAGCGGTGAAGGCTCTGTGCTGGACGGGACCAGCGGTGAAGGCTCTGTGCTGGACGGGACCAGCGGTGAAGGCTCTGTGCTGGACGGGACCAGCAGTGAAGGCTCTGTGCTGGACGGGACCAGCTGTGAAGGCTCTGTGCTGGACTGGACCAGCAGTGAAGGCTCTGTGCTAGACGGGACCAGCGGTGAAGGATCTGTGCTGGACGGGGCCAGCGGTGAAGGCTGTGTGCTGGACGGGACCAGCAGTGAAGGCTCTGTGCTGGACGGGACCAGCTGTGAAGGCTCTGTGCTGGACGGGCCCAGTTGTGAAGGCTCTGTGCTGGACTGATGTGAGGCATGGCTGGAGACAAGGGTAAAATATGAAGATCCTCTAAAGGTGTGGTCTCAGCGGGATGAGAGTGTGCTCCGGATTGGGACACAACACTCTCCAGACACCGGATGACGGTGTCTCTCCAGCCTAGTCCGATGGTGTAAGGGAGGTCGATAGGGTTGGTTAAAGGTGGCTCCGATCCAGAACAAGGTGCACAAACGCTCATCGTCCTGATCGCTGACGACAGCAATGCGGACAAAGCCTGCAACAAAAGAAAAAAACACTTTGGCTCTCCTGAGGTGACACAGATGATGATATTTAACTAAACAAGGTGAGACAACTGAAGACAAACGAGGAGAGGGAAAACTGAACAAGGAAGACATGTGACAGATAACCAAAACAACAGAACAGATGAACATGACTGTGACATAAATGGTATTGAGCTTTTACTGTCAGCCAATTATTTTTAGAATTATTTTACCTTACATTACCCAGTATTATCTTAGGTAAGTACACTGTCAGTACACGCAAGTTCACGTTTCTGTAAAATAAAGTGCAACTTCAAATAATGCTGTAGATCAGGGGTGCCCAACCCTGCTCCTGCCGATCGACTGTCCTGTACAGTTCATCTCCAACCCTAATCAAACACACCTGCCTTTAATTTTCAAGTGATCCTGAAGACCTTAATGGGCTACAGGGGTTGGACAATGAAACTGAAACACCTGGTTTTACAACACAATAATTTGTTAGTATGGTGAGGGCCTCATTTTGCATCCACCAATTCATCTTGGGAATGACAGATAGAAGTCCTTCAAAGTGACCAGAGGGATTATGAGCCGTTCTTCTTCCAGAACAGTGTCAGGTCACTATATGATGCTGGTGGACTCGCTCCTTCAAAACACCTCAATAATATTTAGATCTGGTGACTGTGCATGTTCAATGTCACTTTCATCTTCATCAAACCCTTCTGTCACAAGTCTTGCTTCAGGTGCTCATGATCCTCCAGAAGGGTTTGGTAGTCCTCGGCAGTGTCGTGTCCATCAAATACAATCAGGATTGTCATGATATTGGAGCTCAAACCATCACTGACCCACCCGTGCTTCACTCTGAAGATTGGCCGCCAGGCATATAGATGTGAAACCTCCAACATTGGCCAGTGTTTCAGTTTCATTGTCCAACCCCTGTATATGCACGCATAAGTTCCGCATTTGACCCAAGGATGCTCAACAGTTTCCGGTTGGGGAGATTTAAGCGGAGGAAAACAGAGGAAAACGGGATTATGGCAGAGTCTTCAAAATTTACTGTCCTCCCGTCTTTTAAACGAAACGTTCATACGTTTAGATCTAATTTTATATATAGTTATATTTATTTAATATAATTTTAAAAATAAGCCTAAACACAACGAGGGGTGTCTGTTTTATCTGTTTTTGTGACTAACGTTTCTTTAGTATAATCATGGAGTATAAAATTCAATATAAATTCTCGGTATTGCATTGGACTCTATGATTGGCAGAAGTTATCAAGCATCCGTATGCTTACATGCTTACGTAGGTTCATAGAACAAAAACAAACAATTGCATAATTAGTACAATAATCAAAAGCAAAATTCGCCCTATTTACAACCTTGACACTGTCAAGCAGACTTTTGCGTTTTTACCCTTTACACGGGAACGCGGCGGTGGAGCGTTTTTAAGATTTCCACTCTGGAGGGTGGTTTCACTTTTTTGCGTTTTTAAGCCCCCAAAACGCCGTCGCCGTGTAAACGAAAGGCACATCCGATAAAATATTTTTACGTTTGCACCCGCGAGCGTTCTCGTGTAAACAGGGCCTAATTATACATTTTCAAAGTTGTTTGATTGTTAACCTCTGCATAACAACAATAAACATCAATGGATAGTGATTCCACTCCTTTTTTCCCACTCAGAGTCCCACATTATCCTGCTTTCCTCATTGCAGAAAACATTCCAGCTAATCAGACATCCGCTGTACTATCCTGTTTCACATTAAAATGTATTTTTACCAGTGTACGATGTAGTGTGAATAGAATTCCCTGTCTCACGTCAGTAAACGCTGTTGCATCACTCATTCAGGTTAAATACAAGGCGAACACTATTCAGATGGCTGCCGTCATCTGTAACTGCCTGAGGGAAGAAAGACGCATCTTATCCACAGCTAGCATGCAGGAACAGGTATTGCCAACCTAAACTTTGTATATTCTCTAGGTTAAAATAGTTGAATCCCAAATGTTCCTTGTGGACCTCCCTGTAGATTTTGATCTTCTGTTTTACATGTTTCCATTTCATTAATGGCAGGGACCACTGGAGAAGTCCATGCAAAACTCAGCCGCTCTGGAGAAGCAGAAAGTTCTTGACAACAAAGTGGCAGTGATTAGAAGCAGCGTTCAGGTAATTCACCTTTAGTATTGGTTTAGTATTATCATCACAGACATGGTTTAGGTTTTTGAAAAAGTGCATGCATGACATGTGGAATTATTCAAACATGCTCTATCTATCAGATGCTGGACCAGGCTGTGAAGTATCTTGAAGACATGCAGGATGATTTTGACTTTCGCTACAAAACGCTCCAACTTCGAGGTGAGCCATCGAATGACCATGATAACTTCAGAATACGTACCAAAAATGTCTCCATCCTGCTGTTTTATGATATAACATGAAGCAAAAAATATAATATGAGCATATGAGAGATGGTTTTTGAAATACATCTATGAAATACATCCTCTAAAATTCTGTAGATCCAGTTGAGAGGAACTCTATGGCCATGAAGCAAGAAGTCACCACACTTCAGGAAATACTGAATCGCCTGGATTTCAAAAGAAAGGCAAGTGTTTCTCTAGGCTGTTATTACTCTTTTCTGTGTGTCTCTTCACAACCATTTTCTCTTCTTCTCATATTGCTTATTTATATTGTTTTGTACTTTTCGAACTACCCTGGGAACTTCCTGCCTCAGACGGGTGGTTTTGAGTGTTTCACATGTCTTTGCTCAGGTGTGTGCATTGTTGTTGGCTGGTCATTGTTAAACTTTTTTGCACTTTTTTGTTCCTTTGCAGGAGATTTTGTCAAAGATCGCAGATGTTATAAAGGAAATTGAAGTGTTGATTTCCAGCCAGCTTAACCCTGAACTTAAGGAATGGAAAAGGAGGCAGCAGATCGCCTGCATCGGAGGACCGGTTCTGATAGGACTGGACCAGCTCCAGAACTGGTATAATGCTATATAAATATAGAGAAATAGAATAAAAAGAAATAATATTATATTTCTGTTATGATGTTTAATATAGATTTTTAAAATGTTGTCATACTAAAACGTCTGTCACTATGCTCAATGTAAAGACAAGGAGGAAGTAAAACTGCAAGAGATTTGGAGTTTGAAGGGATGTACACTACCATTCAAAAGTTTGGTGTCTGTTTGATTTTTTTTTTTTGGGGGGGTGGGGGTTAGAAATATATACATGCAGTCGGCAAAGCGTCATAGTTGGGGGGCGTGGTCGGCGTGGGGGAAAGCAGCGCGACCATCCTATGTATTTGAATGACAAAAATGAATATTGCGAGTCATTTATGCCTGCCGACCGGCAACGGTACATTGCAAAATTAACTGTAATAGGTTATGATTGCCCTTATTTAATTAAAAACTGGGTCAATGACCCAACCAAATGGCCGGAGGTGTCGTTTCCAGACTATTGTTATCTGGTTGAACCTTCAGGTAAGACGTCGCGGAAGCTACCGGCAACACAAGCCTATTACTCAATCAACTTGCGTTTAAGTTACTATAAGTCCATAAAACCATGTCACTTACCAATTGTACGTATGCTTCACTCCAAACTATTAATCCTTTTGTAAAACGGTGATCAGTTAGTAGCTACGAAGTTGCAGAGGGACTTTGCTGACAGTTATCCGAATTCTCACAGACTGCAGTCTGATAACCTTCAGCTGATAACGCTAATGTGACTGAGACATCCCTTATGAAAAACAACTAAAGGAATCTTGTAGTATTTTAGGACAAAATATTATACTAACGTTAATCCTATAGGAATACTATAGTATTTTGGGACATAGCCTAGAAGTATATAGGTATAAAGAACATCACAGACGTATTATACACTACTATAGAATACTAATAGCCATAGGATTACTATAGTTCTTTTTCGTAAGTGATGTAACGTCAGACAAATCTGGTCCACTGCCTAATACGAGTTAAACATCTACTACTATATCACACTGGGACCTCTACTCACACAGTAATATTAATTTTGCCATTTTGTCCTCCTATCCGGTTCTGTATGTATGTAAGAAAGGCTGTAGAACTTCAATTTATAATTTGTTAGTTTATTGGTGGTACAGAAAACGACACAGGAACTCTTCGGCATGATTGTCCCATGTATTTCAATGAGCGCCAAGGCAATGTTTTCCCCCACGGGCTAAATTCACATCACGTGACGGGGCGTTCCCGGGGGCGTTCCCAGACCAACCGACTGTATCTGTACTTGTATTAAGCTTTATGCATTACATTGACCAAAAGTGACAGTAAAAATGTTTAGAATGTAATAAAGATTTATATCTTGAAAAAAAATTCATTGTTTACAAAAAATGTCAAGCAGCTGCTGTTTTTAATAATAATATTAAGAAATATTAATTAATCACCAAATCAGCATATTAGAATGATTTCTGAAGGATCATGTGACACTTATGAAATGTATGCTTTGCACCACAGGAATAAATTACTTTTTAAAATGCTTTACATGTAAAACAGTTATTTTAAATTGTAGTAATACTTCATAATATTATACTGTTTTTACTGTATTACCCCTTACAGTCACCGAACTATTTAAACGGTTGTGCACGTCTTTTTATGCGGTTTCTTAGGCTTTCTGAATGCTTGCTAGGCAGTTTCTGGAGTATTGTGGCTGGTTTCTATGGTGTTTTATGGTTGCAAGATTAGTCTTGCTAAACTTTTAATCAAACCTAATGTTTATGTAACATCACTTTTACAGGTTTACCCTGACTGCCCAGAGTCTGTTCCAGATTAAAAGGCAGCTGGACAAACTGGGCGAGCTGATTCTGAAAGTCACTTACGAGAGCGATCCAATTCCTCTCCAGAGACCTCAGATGGAGGAGCAGGTCAAATACCTCATCTACCACCTCATTAAAAGGTACAATTTAGGGAACACATTACATTTATTTACAACTAAGGCACAGCAATTCCCTTTGGGATTATAGTGTCGTAAAAGCATTAAACTCAATGAACGAGAACAATAGAAAGGATGTTGGATGATCAGGTACGGAAGCAAATTGCATTCACATTAGAAAGCAAAATCTACCCTTTTTCTAAATTAACGAGTTACTCCTAATTTTTTAGATAATCAAGTCATTAATTCAGAAAAACCGAGCAAAAACTTTTTTCCATGAAAAATTATCTCGTAATTCTGAGATAATTAAATCATTAATTCAGAAAAACAGAAAAATTATCTCGTAATTCTGAGATAATTAACTCATTAATTCAGAAAAATAGAAAAATTATCTTGTAATTCTGAGATAATTAACTCGTTAATTCAGAAAAACAGAGCAAAAACTTTTTTCCATGAAAAATAATCTCGTAATTCTGAGATAATTAACTCGTTAATTCAGAAAAACAGAAAAATAATCTTGTAATTCTGAGATAATTAACTCGTTAATTCAGAAAAACTGAAAAATGATCTCGTAATTCCGAGATAATTCACTCATTAATTCAGAAAAATAGAAAAATTATCTTGTAATTCTTTAACTCGTTAATTCAGATAATTAACTCGTTAATTCAGAAAAACTGAGCAAAGACTTTTTTCTATGAAAAATTATCTCCTAATTCTAAGATAATTAACTTTTGATTTTGTTTCCTAATGTGAATTCAACACCCTTCCGTGAAAAATAAGTTTTTGCTCTGTTTTTCTGAATTAACCAATTTATTATCTCAGAATTACAAGATCATTTTTCTATTTTTCTGAATTAACGAGTTAATTATCTCAGAATTACGAGATCATTTTTCTGTTTTTCTCAATTAATGAGTTAATTATCTCAGAATTACGAGATAATTTTTCATGGAAAAAAAGTTTTCACTCTGTTTTTTATTAATTAATGAGTTACTCCTAATTTTTAAGATAATCAAGTCATTAATTCAGAAAAACAGAGCAAAAACGTTTTTCCTTGAAAAATTCTTGTAATTCTGAGATAATGAAATAGTTTATTCAGAAAAACAGAGCAAAAACGTATTTTTCATGAAAAGTATCTTGTAATTCTGAGATAATTAACTCGTTAATTCAGAAAAACAGAGCAAAAACTTTTTTCCATGAAAAATTATTTCATTATTCTCAGATAATTATCTCGTTAATTCAGAAAAACAGAGTAGATTTTTTTTTTTGTTCAAGTGAATGTAATACGTTTCCGTAATCAAGAGACCTGGATAATCTTTCGTGGTCATGTTTACAGCTCGTTTGTGGTGGAGAAGCAGCCCTGCATGCCTACACACCCTCAGAAACCTCTAATCATCAAAACACAGGTGCAGTTTACCACCAAGGTCAGGTATGAACCACAGCCTCCTCCAAACTCTTCATGTAAACAAGTCTAATTTCGCAGCGTGTCGGCTGCCTTTAAGTCAAACACAAATATTGCCCATTTAAGTTCACTTTTTTTCTTTTTAGATTGCTGGTTAAGTTGCCTGAGGTGGATTATCAACTCAAAGTCAAGACAACTTTCGATAAGTATGTTTCCTGAATTATGTTTACGTCTTGAAAACCTGGGTCATTAATAGTATGCAATACTTTTTCAGCCCAACTTATTCAAAAGAAATATACTGGTGCTGTAATATTAGGAAATATTTCTGTAAAAGGGTAAAGTCTTGAGTCTTAAAGAAATATAATCTGGTCAAGATCCGACACTTAAACAATATTTATAACTTGTTTACTTACACAATGTCAAGACATTTAACAGGCTGGAACATAACAAGATGGAAATCTAAAGTTAGCCATTGCTCAGTGAGGGATGACATTCAGTTTACATATAGATGTGTGTGTGTGTGTGTGTGTGTTTCTATTTATTTACATTTTTTTTACTTTTATTACTTTTTATTACTTTTATTGACATTATCATACATATTTCTGTTATTTTTATTAGACCGTATGGAATATTTTTGAGTGAAATAAACCATCTAATGTCAGAAAACACCACATAACTCATAAGAATATTAACTATATTGAAGTTTGTGATGTTGTTTTCCTACCACATATGATGTCACTTCCTGGAGAATGATGTCAATGAACATATACACTCACCGGCCACTTTATTAGGTACACCTGTCCAACTGCGCGTTAACACTTAATTTCTAAGCAGCCAATCACATGGCGGCAACTCAGTGCATTTAGGCATGTAGACATGGTCAAGACAATCTCCTGCAGTTCAAACCGAGCATCAGTATGGGGAAGAAAGGTGATTTGAGTGACTTTGAACGTGGCATGATTGTTGGTGCCAGAAGGGCTGGTCTGAGTATTTCAGAAACTGCTAATCTACTGGGATTTTCACGCACAACCATCTCTAGGGTTTACAGAGAATGGTCCGAAAAAGAAAAAACATCCAGTGAGCGGCAGTTCTGTGGGCGGAAATGCCTTGTTGATGCCAGAGGTCAGAGGAGAATGGCCAGACTGGTTCGAGCTGATAGAAGGGCAACAGTGACTCAAATAACCACCCGTTACAACCAAGGTGGGCAAAAGAGCATCTCTGAACGCACAGTACGTCGAACTTTGAGGCAGATGGGCTACAGCAGCAGAAGACCACACCGGGTGCCACTCCTTTCAGCTAAGAACAGGAAACTGAGGCTACAATTTGCACAAGCTCATCGAAATTGGACAATAGAAGATTGGAAAAACGTTGCCTGGTCTGATGAGTCTCGATTTCTGCTGCGACATTCGGATGGTAGGGTCAGAATTTGGCGTCTACAACATGAAAGCATGGATCCATCCTGCCTTGTATCAACGGTTCAGGCTGCTGGTGGTGGTGTCATGGTGTGGGGAATATTTTCTTGGCACTCTTTGGGCCCCTTGGTACCAATTGAGCATCGTTGCAACGCCACAGCCTACCTGAGTATTGTTGCTGACCATGTCCATCCCTTTATGACCACAATGTACCCAACTTCTGATGGCTACTTTCAGCAGGATAATGTGCCATGTCATAAAGCTGGAATCATCTCAGACTGGTTTCTTGAACATGACAATGAGTTCGCTGTACTCAAATGGCCTCCACAGTCACCAGATCTCAATCCAATAGAGCATGTTTGGGATGTGGTGGAACGGGAGATTCGCATCATGGATGTGCAGCCGACAAATCTGCGGCAACTGTGTGATGCCATCATGTCAATATGGACCAAACTCCCTAAAGAATGCTTCCAGCACCTTGTTGAATCTATGCCACGAAGAATTGAGGCAGTTCTGAAGGCAAAAGGGGGTCCAACCCGTTACTAGCATGGGGTACCTAATAAAGTGGCCGGTGAGTGTATATATATATATATTTATACCATGGTCTGGGTGAATACTCGATTCTGATTGGCTGCAGGGTGTCCGTTAAAAAGTGATAGAGGACACCTAGTAAAGTAGTTCTGGTGAAACTGCCTGTTTACCATTCGAAATGAATAAATAAATGCGCTGCCTACAACGGCTGTGAGTAACCATAGCAACAGGCAGTCACATGCTCTATCATCTAACGTTAGATATTATAGCCTAATACAACAATGAGCGACTTCGTGCTATTTCTTTTAACATTTATGGAGAATATGGCAACTTTGACGACTGGTATGCTGCTGAAGAAAGAAAAAATGTAAATAAAACGGAGAAAATTACACCGCTGCTGCTCTGCTCCATTGAACTCTATTGGTAACGACGTAACTTGCGACCATAGTTGGATAACGATGCTTTCGGGAAACGCACCCCTGAATGAGACCCTGCGGGAGTTTTACGCAGCTGTCCAGACAACCAAGGCAGGAGAAGGCTGAACGTTACAGCGTTTCAAGCCTAAGGAGCCTGAGGCAAATGACGCTCTCTTTGATCTGATTAATTTATTGCCCTCTATAACGTTAAGCGCAAATCGCTGGAGATCAGAGGCAGAGCTAATTGTTTTTTTATTGTTGTTTGATTAATTGTTTTATGTGTAATAAAAAAAAAAACTATTCCTACCTTTGTGTTTCATGAAAAAAAAAATGCATTTGTGAACCTGAAGGGATACGAGCTAAGCGGACTATAGGCTAAATATCTCCGGTTGCTAAATAAACAGTCAGGCAAGGCAAGTTATTATTTGTAAAAACTAGATTTAGCCTAATTAAAATATAAACTAATGTTTTAAAAATGTTTTATTTGGCAAGTGACCATGGTATAAGCGGGTTAATGCCCTCCGAGGTGTCCATTGTCAGGTTTTAATGGACTTCGGCGGAGGCAACCGTCCTCCGCTGCGCGTCGGCCGGTTTACGCCTCGCCGTCGTCCATTAAAACCTGACAATGGACACCTCGTCGGGCATTAACCCTTACATATATATCACTTAATTAGCCTCAACATAGATTCATTAACAACTTAGACAAAACGCAAAACTATATATAATCTATTAAAAACTTATGTAGCAATATTCAATATTTCCCTAGACAAAATGCTTTGTTTACTTTATTTTGATTATTTTAAAACACAACTGTTTATTAGACCAATTGGTGAAATTATTGAAAATAATTTCCTTAAAATAATTCTAATCCCTAATATGAATTCCATCTTTAAAATTGTGAAATACATATTACGACACACAGTATATGATTGGGACATGAAAAAGTACTGCACACTAGGAATAACCCACATATTCCAATGGCTATAATCATTAATCATCAATAGCATAACCTATACTCTTTCTTACATTTACACTCAAGTCATTGTGTGTATGTGTGTATGACAGGTGTTTTTAGCCCAACGTGACTATGTTTTTCTACTCTTTTCTGTTTGTGTCTGCAGAGACCTTCCACCAGGCAAAGTGTGAGTGCACTCAACCTCAAAGTGAAGAGGCAACTTCCTGTTGTTTATTTAGGCCGAATCTCAATATGAGTTTTTCAGCTATGTGTGGGGGGAGGGAGACAGCAATGCTTTACAAGCTAAATAGTGGGTTATTGTAATTATCAGTACAGGGGAAATTGTGACTAAACAGAAAATATCATAATTAACATTACTGATATTTCCTGATATAGGAACAGACAGTTCTTCATCCTCACCAACAACACCAAAGTGATGGATGTTGAGGAGTCGACCAGCTGCCTTTCTGTAGAGTTCAGGCATCTGGTACTTCACTCTGAATTCTTGCACATATTTGAAGAACAATACGGTTTATTATGAGACTTTCTATCAACTGATTAACGAGTCATAATTTACTCACCCTCATGTTGTTCCAAACCCATATGATGATGTTGTTTTCCATGACACATAAAAGGAAAAATTTTGAAGCTTTTATTCCATACAAGGACAGTTTATAGTGACCATGGCTCCAAAATAACTCACATAAATGGCATTCATTTTTTCTTTTTCTTTCTATGATGAGCTTGAAATTGTGTTTCGCTATAAACTATTGCCCAAAGGAACTGTGTGAAAATGAACATGAGAGTAAGTAAAGAAAATGTATTTTTAATTCATTTGGTGAGAGATATTTCATGATGTGTTTGTGTTCTGCAGCAGCTGAAAGAGAGAAAGTGTCCTACCGGAGGAAAAGGAAATGAGGTAATAAAGAGCGCACTATTTCTATTCTAAAACAGTTTGGCTGCTGCCTTTATAGGTGTAAATCTCTTACAGTGGCCCATCTTAGAAGTCCTACGCGATGTCTTATGTCTTGTTATTAATGAGATATTATTTTTGTCATGTTGTTAGTCGATGTGGAATGCATCATCTTGCTAAGTGCCAACAGAGGGCATCCTCACACTGTATGCTTGATCTTGGCAATGAAGTGTAACGATACTGTGTTTTTATCACAGGGTCCCCTGTCAGTTACAGAGGAGTTACACTCACTCAACTTTGAGGCCATGCTGATGTTACAGGGCCTGGATATTGATCTCGAGGTGTGCTTTAGTTTGTGTGTGTGCATATATATATATATATACTGTATATATACACACACATACAGTACATATAATGTGTGTGTATATATATATATATATATATATATATAATGATATAATGATTATGGGAATGATTATATATATGTATATTAATATTAATATATATATATATATATATATATATATATATATATATATATGTATGTATATTAATTCATGCCTTAGAAATATTTGTCTAATTTGGGTTTGGTAAGAGTTTTTTTTATATTTCTGCTCACCAAGGCTGCATTTATTTGGTCAAAAATACATTTAAAGTCTAGAACAAAATTGCATTTCCAGTCTTAAATGTCACATGATCCCTCAAAAAATATGTTTATTTAAACTTATACATTTTATTAAGGATTCTTTGATGAATAGAAAGTTTAAAAGGACATTTGAAACAGAACTCTTTTACCACTATAGCCATACTTAGATATTTTTTCATTAAAGTCAAGACAGTTTTAATGGTAAATTGTATTACAGGAAAATATGTATGACTAGTTGTATTTAAAGTTTCATTGAAAATTAGGACTCATATTTTTGTCTGTAATGTTTTATTTCTATAGATTCACAAATTACATGTTTTATAAATTACAGCTGTAATCATTTGCATGGGAAATTAGTCTGCTAATACAATGCTTTTATGGTCTTGTATGTTATTAACCATGATACCGCTTACTTGGTTTATATTTTCTCCTGTGCAGACTTGCTCCCTGCCACTGGTGGTCATCTCCAATGTCAGTCAGCTTCCAGGGGGCTGGGCCTCCGTCATGTGGTACAACCTGCTAACGGACGACCCTAAGGTGGGCTTCTCAAAGATCTGATGCAAATGCAAATTAATGGATGTCTAGACATATAGTATCTTGTCTATAGCTTTCAGCACTTGGTAGAAACATGGTTACGGTCATGTGGTCTAGTATTATATAATATGACTAAGAGAACTAGAGATCATAGTTTTTATTAGTGACCAGACTTGACTTCTAGTACTATTTGAACGTGTTTAGAACCTCGGGTTCTTCGGGAACCCTTTGCGGGCGAGTTGGAGCCAACTCTCCGAGGTGCTCAGTTGGCAGTTCTCCAGTTTTGCAGGACGAGGACTCAACAAGGAGCAGCTTAACATGCTGGGAGATAAACTTCTGGGTATGTTTTTATAAACATGTTGGATTATTATTATATTAGTAATAGTGCGTGCCATTTTCAGCTGCTTTACACTGTGTGTTTCGTTTTTCCTCATGCATTTTTTTCCCCCTTGAGTTTTATTGTGAACTTATTTTTGCCTCCGTCTAAACAGTGTTTTGTAATTGTTTCTGAAGGTCAACACGCTTCTTTTAATGACTGCCAGGTTTCTTGGTCCAAATTCTGGAAGGTAATATTGAATAAAGATTATATTCTCTTGTTATGTTCAAATTGTACTTGAGCATTATGAAAACCACAACGATGTAAATCCAATGTTTTGTTTTTTTATGTTGCTCTCAGGAAAACATCCCTGGAAAATCATTTAGTTTTTGGCTGTGGCTAGACTCTATCCTGGACCTTATTAAGAAACATTTACTTCCTGTTTGGATTGATGGGTCAGTGGCCTAAACTTATGACATTCAGATGAATGATAAATAAAACACATAATAAACGCATATTAACTCTGTTGTACAAATAACCATGCGATACATGAATACAACTATTTGGTAAACAATTTTAAATTAGATTGAACTGTTTTAACCAAATATATTAATCAGTATATTTATAAATGAGAATTTTGATTTATCTGCCAAGCTGGATTCATTTGTTGCTCTTTGCAAAAGCTGTTTCTACTTCTCAATGGATTTTCTGCTGTTTTTGGTTGTCAGTTATATAATGGGATTTGTGAGTAAAGAGATGGAACGTGCCTTATTGAAGGAGAAGAAGCCAGGGACATTCCTGCTACGCTTTAGCGAAAGTCACCTTGGAGGAATCACCTTCACCTGGGTTGAGCAGGATGAAAATGGTTTGTTTTTCTGCTATATATTATGTTTGAATAACCATATTCACAGGTAGGAGACATGGGGCTTTATCTTGCACCCAGCGCAAATGACTTTGTACACTGACGCATGTATTATTCCTATTTTGCACCCGCAAAGCGGACTTTTCCCTCCACAGACGCACGTCAGTAAACTAGGGAATGAACTTGCGCTCCCTGGGCAGGTTTTCCATTTTTTTTCCCCTTTTTTTCCATTTTGTAGAAAACAGTTGCGCCACTGACCAGAAAAAAACTAGTCTAAAGTCAGTGGCGTGTTGCGCGTACATTCAGATGCTATTTTAAATAAGCGCACATGCTTGGCCAAAATACAGAGTGTGAACAACGCGCATACACTGTAGATGATTCTCTCATCTACACGGATGAATTTTACTTTTTGCAAATGATACATTATTATAAGGAAAAATATTTAAACACTAGGGAAATAGGCAGAAAGCCTACACATTTACCCAAATTATGATATGCATATTTAACCAAAGCTAATTTGGGTAGGTTTGTCCCATCCCCAATGTCACTTCTCTTTCTTTTACGGCCCTGAGGAGAATATCGATCTCCTCGGCTGTGAACCGATTGTGAAGCGCGTCTAGTAAATGCGCCGTTATAATAGTATTGCGCCATGGAACAAGCGCACCTTGTTCATCATGCTCTTAAAGGGAATGTGATATGACACTCTTATCCACAAGTTTCCGAGGGGCGCTCCTGTAAAAAATAAAGTGGGTGAAACTTCCGGTGACGCGGCGGAAGTAGCATTCCAATGGTATTTTGTGTGTTAGTTAGCGAAGAGGCTAGCTGTTTTTCGGAGAATTATTTTACTATTTAAAGACGCAAATCTTTATGAGAGATGTCGTTACGGAGCTCAGGGACAACATGTGCTGCTCGCGGTTGTATGTATAACCGGACTAAACTAATTTAGTGGCTTAAACGGGATTGTTTTGAACATAAGCTGAAAACGAAATTAGAGTGATTCTGCCAGAGCCCGTCTCTGATCCTGCCAACGACTGTAGTTTCCATCACCTCCCAAAAGACGACGAATCTTCCTGTGTACATTTGTTTAAAATCTTAATATTCTATGAACTCTATCAGCATGTGTTTGGCTGTTCTCTACTGATGTTACACCTAAACTCAGGATCAAAGCCTGTGTTGACAGAATACCAAATGTGCCAGTTAATGTATTCAAGTAGCACATTCATTTATAATTTTGAATAAACTCCAAAGCACAATGACTAAGTGTGTATTTTTTATTTTAATTGTTTGTCAGCTCACACAACTGTCTGTCACCATGCCTTGATGAGTTTTGATTATTAATAATGTTATTATAATACTCCCAATCAACTACTGCGGAGGGTAAAGGTACTGTTATTTCACCCTTTTTCATTTCGTTGAGGTTGAGGTCCCACATCGTTAGCTAGTTTGGATCGCTATAACTTGAATGACTGTCAACTGTTGAATGAACGAGTGTCAAGCATGTCAAATCGCGCTTTGTTTACGTCCAACCGGAAGTCGCGCCCACTTTTGACGCAAGGCCTCATGGGGCGTAGGAAACTTGTGGATTGGTTTGTTTCCTGTTACGCCCAAACCACTCCTATGAATAGAGAGCCTAAGTCCCTCCCCTTCCGGTCGACAACCATGGGACCTTATTTCAGAAAAATATTGTATGGTAGTCAATGGCGAGAAACAACAAATATTTTGATCTCGTTTGAATTGTGCCCTGAATTACACATATGATATTTGTCAATTTAAAAGATAAATTTTAAAGTAAAGAAAGTCGCAGTTTGACGTAAAACCGTTGAGGTATAAGACTGTGAAAATACAAAGACTACAAACCCCAAAGGCGCACATTTTCTCTCAATGAATGAAGCTAACTATACTAAGGCCAATGTCTGTCATTGTTTCCATAGTCTTACATTATAATCGTAACGTTACGCCGTCATGCCTGAATGTTTTGTACCAGACTGCACACACACAAGCAGCGGATCTCGCTCGTTGTTTCGCTTCCCGGGAGATGGAGTTCATAGAGCGATTTTCACATAAAACTAAATGTTACTCTTCTGTTTTATCACAAACTGTGACGTTTTTGACTCTCAGAATTATCTTTTAAATTGACAAACATCATATGTGTAATTGAGGGCACAGTTCAGACGGAATAAAAAGATAAATTGTCTCTCGCCATTGACTACCACACATATTTTTTCCGAAATAAGGTCCCATGAGCCGAAAGCGGATGGGCGGGACTTAGGCTCTCTATAATGAAGCTATGTCAGACCAGCCCCTTTTAAACTTGCGTCGGGCGCAAGAGTTATTTATCCCACCGGTAAAATACCAACAGCGCCCAAGACCCGCCACAAAGTTACTGATACTTGCGTTTCAGATCGTTAAAATAGGGCCCATTCTGTCACAGGTGTCCAGTTGATAGTAACACAAAACAAGTTCCACGCAGTGAACAGTTAAAATGTTCTGTTTGCAAGCCCACACAGTTCAGGAACTCGTGCCAAGTTAAGCATTTACTGTAATATCCTCACTTGGATTCGCTGAGGGAAATTCCAGCTTTGGAGTTGTTCCAAAATTTCAAAGATGCCTTTTATCTTTAATGCCTTTAATTGTGGAATGTTTTCTTAAGCACATGTTTTCTGCCCACAGGAGACCCAAAGTTCATCTCTGTAGAGCCGTACACTAAAAACCGTCTCAACGCCTTGCCCATCGCTGATATAATACGGGACTATAAGGTCATTGCAGATGGTGTTGTCCCAGAGAATCCTCTGAAGTTCCTTTACCCCGACATCCCGAAGGACGAGGCTTTTGGAAAACATTACAATAGCCAGCAAAACAAAGGTTAGATGTCTGTAAACTTTATCTGGTTGATTATATTTTACTGTGTTCCATATTTTGTGCATCACCATATTTTCTCCATCACAAAATATTAAAACATTCTGTACTGTTGTGACACGCCTAAGAAATGGCAGGAAGGAACAGGAAATTTCTTTATCTTCTGTAAGGGTGGTTTGCCTACAGAGCTTCAGGCTGCCGGATGACAGAATGACTAAAAAAACATTATCAGATGGTAGAAAACTGTACATTTCTTGTCTATTACTCACTGCTACTTATACCAGTGATGGAAATAAGCACAGTTATAATAGCAAAATGTGTGGGAGAGCGTTTCTATAGGGTGACGATATTGTTCTGCAATAGGTAGCACTTTAAAGTCAATACCAAATCAAAATGAGTTTGCTCATAATTTGTGGTTGACAATATCTGGTTATGGTTACACTTAAAATAGTTACAAAATAGATCCATGAGATGATAAAAACTTACCCAGCTTATAATGCAGAATGTTACCTGAGAGATAGAAAGTGTAGAGTGAAAGAGGCAAAAGAGTGCCCCAAGAAAGGGACCCAGAGGAAAAGATGAGACAGAGCAACAGTTACAATCTTTTTTTTATCTCTTCCTTGACCATGTGACTGAAACCCAAATGTGAGACATTTAAACTGACCAATCAGATAATTACAACTTCCCCCATACTAAAGGTGTGACGATTCGTAGACCCCAGAAATGCACACATGAGCACCTCGAGCACCTCTGCCTTTAGGAATGCCAAATGGCCCTTGTCTTAAGAGACAAGGTTGATACAGTAAAGCAAATGTCTTTGTTTATTTTCAAAATATATTTGATTATTTGCAATTCTACACTTCATTTTTACACTATTTTTGACTATTTACCATGATTAACTCATCAGCTCTGTTCCCAAACTTTTTAAATGATCAACCTTTTTCTTTATTTTATGGGTGATATAAAAAAAAATGTTAGCTTGTTAAGTGACCGCATAATTTGGTCTACGTTGTCCATTGGAGTGTTTCATTATATTTATGTTCAATACACTTTTTTTTCTATTGAATGTTTACTTTATGTGTTCTGTTTGAAAATTATAAAGTCACACAAATCAAAGTTTTTAATCAAACATTCATTATTATCGCTTTTCACTGACCATTTGTTTCTTGACCTATTGTTTTAAAGGGATCATGAACTGGCTTTTTAAATTTTATTATATTGTTGTCTGAGGTCAACCTATGACTTTCGCTTGGTTTTTACTTTAAAAACCATCTAAATCAATAAGTAATAGGCTATTTTCTTCCTTAGTTTTGAGCCTAGCTCAAAATAGCTCGGTTTTTATGGGCGTCTCGCATTGAAGACTTGGAAGTAAACGCCCACTGCTGTGAGTGGATGACAGTTTTGTATATTATAATGAGTTTCACTCGTCAGTGCATATTTATTTCTCGGTAGCTCGATCCAGTTTGTCATCACGAGGTAGGGATCTATGTTATTTAGCTATGCGTGCGATGCGCGAATCGGTGGGCGGGGCTAAACGGCCGTGTTGAAGTAGGCGTTGTCATCTACTGCGGGGGTGGTGTTTTATCCTCTTTGACGTCATAGTTCCCCACTTTGAAAAACGAGTCGTTTGCTGAGGCCGGTGTCAATAAAAGCTGTTATTGGACTAACGAGGACGTTTTCAGTTCTGAAACTTACAGGATATTCTTATAATATGATGACCTCTTAGATGTCAAAAGCTCAAGGAAAATTTGATTTCTCAGTTCATCACCCCTTTAATTGTGGAAAGTGCAGAGTTGTGTAAAGATTAGAAATAGCATATGCTATCTCGAGTCAGGGATGGCCACTTTCTTCATCCCTATTCACTATTTTTATTGAACCCTTAGAAGCAGCTATCCGCCATAACCCAGCAATCAAAGGTATTGAAACACCAAACAAACACATAAAATCTCACTTTATGCAGATGATATTTGACTATTTATACAAGAACCTCTATCATCTACTCCAGAAATAATTAAAACAATCCAGTCCTTCTCAAACATATCAGATAAACTGGACCAAATCTTCCATCCTCCCTTTACATAAAACCAAATGGCATGTGGCACCCCACCAATCACCTATACCTATATGTCATGATCACATCACTTGCTTAGGCATTAAGATCTCCTCCAGACTGTCAGAGTTGGTAACACTCACCTTCGCACCACTGCTAAAAAAATTAAGACGATTTGCTTTGATGGCTCAACCTTCCAATATCCATAATTGGCTGGATAGCAGTAATAAAAATGACGACTTTACCTAAAATTAATTATCTATTCTCAATGATTCCACCCCAACCCACACTCACCTGTTTAAATCACTAGACTCCATTATCACTCACGTATACTGGAAAACGCCAAGGATAAAACTCACTGCACTTCAAAAAAACAAGGTTCAAGAAGGTTTAGAAGCACCAAATTTTCAATATTACTCAATGGCTAACCAACTGCAATATCGGATTGGGTGGTTTGGATCCATTTGTATATGTATTGCAGCAATACATATACAAATGGATCCACCCCAACCAATCCGATATTATGGCTAGATATAGAACAATCACTATGTAAAGAATTAAATATAGCTGACATACCATTCCTCACCAAATCAATCAAACAACACACATGTTTTAATGCAGTAACCACTCTGAGAGCCTGGTGGAAATTTCACCAAATCATATTAGCTCCATCTAACCTCACCCCACTGTGCAACACCTCTGACTTCATAAACAATAAAAAACACCGAATTTTCACACTTGGGCTGAATGGGGTGTCACTCAAATTTAACCATATTTTCAAATCTAACACATTAACAACATTTTCGCAATTGGTCCATGAGTATGACATTGGGAGCAATGAATTTTTAAAATAACTCAAATAACTTCTGTTCTGGCAAAAATAAACATTTAGAACTCCCACCGGCAATATCAGATTTGGTTAACAAGAAACGTCTCTCTAAAATATACAAAATAATTTCAAATCAACTTCTGACCATATACTTACCAACAATAAAATGGGAAAACGAGCTCCTGATGCCAACTTCTGGACCCAAATCTGTAAAAACATCTATCTCAGGTCCAAAAATGCTAATCTTCAATAAATACAATTCAAAATACTTCACAGAACACATTACACGGGCAATAGATTAGCTAAAAGGGGTCTCAAATCAGAAGTTTGCACACATTATATCCTCATGAACTGGAAAACTCGTAACAACAAACACATTAACCATTGGGAATATCTTATTACAGACGTCTTTACAATGGAACACACATCTCCCCCTTATAATTACGCATCTGAAACTGACCTCTGTCATCCAACACTTTCTGACCTCTTACAGCTATCAATCCGTTCTCTCCTCTCAACTCCGACTACTCCCAACTTTTTAATCAATCTATGGATTTCACTGCATTTTTGTTGTTTGTCATCATTGTCATTATTATCATTACTGTTACTGTCATGATTTACTAGTTTTATTTTAATTTTTGTTTTAAGTGCTGCTGTTATTGTCATTGCTTTCATCATTGCTACCACCATTGCCATCATTATTATTATTATTATTATTAGTGCTGTTTTGGAATTACTAACCTGGTGTTTATTGTGTTCACATGTTTTTAATGCACCACAACACAGAATAGAAAAAAAAGATGCGTGTGTGTGTGTGTGCGTGTGTGTGTGTGTGTATATATATATATATATATATATATATATATATATCTGTCCCAAGTTGAGACACTCTCACACTGTACTCCTTTTAATGCACCTTTGACACTACATAACATAAAAAAATACAAATTGGAGAAAATAGGAACTGAAGAGATATGGGGGGATGGTTATCTTATATTATGTGATGATGGTATCTTTTATTTTTGGAGAGTGCTGACAATGGTAATTGTTACATAGCAGGAAAGATGGAAATAAGAATACAAATAAAAATTAACTTATACAATGTTGGCAGTATGATGGTAGTGAGAAGTGGTGGTGGTGATGGTAATGATGATGGTAATAAATAATAAATGGTTACTTTCCTGATGCACACAGACACACATACACACACACACCCACACACACCTATACATTTACACACATTTATTTCACTTCTGGAATTATGGAATTACTGGATTGTTCATTACTGCATTATTTTGGTCTGCATGTCTGTCTGTTAAATAAAATAAAAAGAAAAAAGAAATAGCATATGCTAAAATGCTGTTTTTTTGTTGTTTTTTTTCCTTTTACAGTTTGTCCTTACATTCAGACACAGTTAGTTCCAATTTCCCGTCGGAAGTGAGTACCTTAATTTCTTTCAGATGAATATTTAACTTTATAAATTGTTGTCTTTAAATGTTGCATGATTGAATGATGAACTGATCATTTCAAAAAATCAAAAATTGATTTTCTTTTACTTTCTTTGATTTCCTCATTCCTCAGTGGTCCAGTCCAACATGCATGTTCCTCTCCTGAACCTCCAATGTCTCCTGGAATGTTTGAAATTATCACCCAGCACCTCAGTCCCTTTGAGTTTGAAAGCGCTGTAAATATCTTTTACATATTTATTTATATATAATTTTAGTGCTGTCAACTGATTTAAAAAACTGCTAACTTTCTGTAATTAATCATGATTGTTTGCACCTAACACTTCGCTAAGCCACGCCCAAAAACCGCCACTGGCCAATCGGGTCTTAGCAACCATAACTATGCGCGGGAGGTCCGGCAAGCTTTCGAACGAGGGAAATATGCTGAAGCATTGTGTGTATGGATTGTGCAAATCTGATACCGGTATCACCGGTATACCGGTATATAGAGGAATTGTTTTCCGTAAAAAGCTAAAAGCCGAGGGGAGAAATGATGGGCGTGATCAAGAAGTGTGGGAGACCCATTCACAACTACCGTTAAATGTCGACATGGTTAAAGGATTAGTTCACTTTTGAAAAAACTTTTGCTGATAATTTACTCACCCCCATGTCATCCAAGATGTCCATGTCTTTCTTTCCTCAGTCGAAAAGAAATTAAGGTTTTTGATGAAAACATTCCAGGATTTTTCTCCTTATAATGGACTTCCATGGGAACCAGGTCCAACCGAGGTCCAAACGACAGTTAATAACAGTTTCAGATGCAGCTTCAAATGTCTTTAAACGACACCAGACGATGAATAAGGGACTTATCATGCGAAACGATCGGTTATTTCAAAACTTATTCTAAAAATGTAACTTTTCTAAGGACAAATGCTAGCCTTGCTCTATTCTGTGAGGCGCGTTTGTAACGTCACGTAATACGTAATTACATTCAAAAGGTCACGGGCGACGTAGCCGGAAGTACATTTTGGAGGATATTTAGTAAAATGCAATAAAAGTCACAATCTGTGATTTGTTCATTTGTTAACCTTTTTTAACTGACAAAAGTACAAAGAACAGTGTTCCAGTGTTTTCACTGACCAACATACTTGTATTTTGTAAATGTAAACATATTATGATATTGATGGCTGCGTCACACTACTAAAAAGTTGGGACATAGGCAAAATAAAAGTGAAAAGATTAAAAATGTTCGATTAGCCAACTCTTTTGGAACAGTCCACAATGAGTTGGTGAATTGGTAACAGGTGATGGGATCATGTTTGGGTGAAAAAGGAGCTTCTCAGTCTTTTTCACTTAACACACTCTGACGCTGCATTTAGAAATGTCACTTGAATCTCTGTTACACAAAGAGAAAGCTATACATCAGTTCCATGCGGAGATGCCGGCGAGTTCTCTGGGCCTGAGCTCATCTGAGATTGTCTAAAACACCATGGACATGTGCTGTGGTCAGATGAGTCCATGTTTAAGCTTGTTTTGGGGAAAAACAGACATTGAGTTGTCAGTCCCAAAGACGACAGGGACCATCCAGACTTTCATCAGCGACAAGTGCAAAAGCAAACATCTATTATGGTATGGAGGTGCATCAGTGCAAACAGCATGGGTGACTTGCATTTGTGTGAAGGTACCACTGACATGGAGGTGTATATTTGCATCAAGATGACATCTTTCCTGGGAAGCAAAACGATGCCAGGCCTCATTCTGCATATTCTGTAGAGTGGATGTGCCTGCAGTCCAGATCTGTCTCTTATTGGAAGTGTAAGAACCATCATGAAAAGGAGAATCAGGCAACGACGACCACGCACTGTTGAGCAGCTGTCTTATATCATTCAAGATTAGGCAAATATTCAACTTGCAAAACTACAATAATTAGTATCCTCAATTCCCAAATGATTAAAAAGTGTAATTAAAAGGAATGGTGATGGAAAAGATCACTAAAGATGCCTCTGTACCATATTTTGTGGAGTGTGTTGCAGCCATCAAAATCAAAACTTGTTTATATTTACAAAATAAGCGAAATAAGTTGGTCAGTGAAAACATTGGAAATATTTTCTGAAGGTAAATAAAGGTTCAAGAAAACGAAGAAATCACAGATTCTTGATTTTAGTGCATTTTGATTGCATTTTATTGCATTTTACAAAATGTCCCAACTATTCTGGAAATGGGGTTGTACATTAATGACAGACATCAAAGCAGAAGGTTTATTTGGTCACTTAAAGATCTAAAGCACGAGACGCGGATCTGACACGTATCCCATGGCCTCACAACTCTTTAGTCATTTAAGACTTAAACTGTGCTTACGAGGATACTCGACAAAGAAGGCATCTTGGTATGCGTTTGTGTGTTTATGTCTGTTTAAAGAGAATGCGCGTTGTCTGAAGCGGCTTTCTGTGCACACTGATATCAAAAAAGTTTAAGTTCTGAAGACATTGTTTCAACGCTGTACCAAAAATAGCCACCGGGGCGTCCCACTAGCAGAACGGAAAACGGATGCTACGTTAATAGCTTGAAATATTATTATTTTTTTTAAATTCAATTTTGACAGCCCTAAAATACATAGACTACACACGCAGTGGGGTAAAAAAAAAATGTTACATTTAAATCTATTTTAAATACTTTTTTCATTACAAATGATATTATTTGCATGGCAATTGGAGTGAAATATTAACAAATTTCACAATTTGAATTTTATTTAATTTATTTATTTTTAAATTATATTGTTTACATGGTCAATGTCACGCTTTTGCTTATTTGGTTATTGCTTAACCATGCAAAATCTTAAATGTGTATTATTCATTTTCAAACCCATAAAATTTAAGTTTATATCCTTGTTTAAATTGAATGTGGTTTGAGGGTTTTTCAGGCTGTTGCTCAGAACCATATCTTGTGGGTAATTTGGGACAGTCACTAATAAGCAAAACATAACTGTTTGAGCATCCATATACTGTATTTAAGAAAAGCAAACTAATCAGAAAATGACATGACACGTTTTTCTTGTTTACATTGCAGATGAATTCACCGTAGAAAGGGCAACAACCAGATTTCGCTCAGTTCCAAGATTTTGGATTGGTTCGAAGCTTTCCATCTCTGTATTCTGGTTTCTTTTGCCGTTCTTAAAGTCCCCCCGTGGCGCAAATCAAGTGTTTAATGTTGTTTATATATCTATGTGGTGTTTTTAATATGCTTTAAGACAAACCATGTACAAATGCACAAGTCAACACCCTTTTGAGTATTTTCTCTTTAAAACTGCAGTGAACCAAAGACTCAAAAACGCTGTTTGAAATTGCTAGTGTTTCTGACATCACAAACTGTAACTAATCAGGTCAACCAACGTGTGATTGTCAACGAGTGAACCTCTGGTGTGAGTGAGTGGAGGCGGGGGCCAATTTGCATATTCATGGTTCCGTAAATATACTAAATGAGGCGAGGTTGTAGAGTTACATTCAAGATATTTTAAGGCATGAGTAATTTTTATAGACTTTTAGAAATGTAATTTTGATGATCAAAGATGAGTTTTAAGGAAATAAAATCATTGACTACAGGTGGCCTTTTCTGGCTCTATGCCATTAAAAAACATAATTTCTCTCCCTTTGAGTGTATATTCCAAAATACTGTCAATATGAAAATGTATCATGTACTTTTCATTGTACTATTCAAATTCTAGTTATGTGGTCTCATGTATCTCTAAAATTCAGATTTGACTAAACTGCCTAACATTATATAAGTTTATGTATATATTATGACAAGTTTTTTGTTTTTGTTTTTTAATAAAAAAATGTATGGTTTCATTATTGTATTATTTGTTGTAGTAGTAGTAGACAGTAATAGCAGTTTACTAAACACCAGCAATGTGCAGTCTTAAAATGCAATGTGTAATCCTGGCATTTTGACTAGGAATTGTTCGTTGTTGACATCTCGATGATGGATATGTTGTTGAGTGGGCAGCAGCCAGCATGTTCCAACATGGGAAAGACTTAGTTCCACTTATTGCAGCATATGTGAAGTGGTTTCACTTTTCACTGTTTAATCCAGTCATTTTAAGATATAAATAGCAATATAAACATGTTCCCCTTTAGCATGTGGAAGGGAATCAGAAAACTTCCATCGAAGTCTATTTCTAGATGCATTCTATGCCTGCAATATGATTCATGGCATTTAAATTCAGACGTTTATTTTTTCCAGACACTTGGCTTTATACACTGAGCTTTTTGCAAATGTGCATTAAGTCTTTTGCATTTGTGCAACTAAATATGCAAACATTTTGACGTCTACTTCATTGTCTTATTGGTGTGCTGATGTGACAAAAAGTGCTGATATCTATCATAGGGAAATGCTATCAAAAACATTTGACAGGACTAGGCTACAGTATGAATCATAAATTGATCATAATAAAGAGTTTCATTTCTGTTGCAATCCACACACCACTTTGAAGTAGATTTTTATATACCTGTCATGTTTTAATAATATATTAGATCAAATATTAAACTCACAAAGAATATTTTATTTCTTTATCACAATTAGGTCAACATATGGGCTAATTTACATTTTTTTGACTAAGCCAATGTTTTTAAAAAAATTAAGTATTATTTAAAAAAATATGCCAGGTGTATTACATTGTTTTAACTGGTAATCAATGTATAGGTATTTATATCCTCTATTTAATTCTGTTTAACTAACATAAACAGCAACTTAGTTCCTTGATGAAATCATCCTCCAGGAGGTGACATCATTTTGGTGGAAAAACAGCAATGCATACATCATCAATAAATATTTGGCAAAGGATTTGTGATATTAGTTGGTTTGTGTCACTGTAAAACTTTCATTCCTGTTTGCTAAAATTGCAGAAATTGTTCATTTAATAAAAAATATACCACAATAATCATTTTAAATTTAAGTGAAACAAACGTCGTATCTGTTCTTCTCCATTTCTGCCTACTTTTACAACAGAACAGCACATTTAAACGCCAAGGGGTCTCGTCTCCATAAACACATCCAGTGACATAGTGTAATGATAGGGAGCTGACGCAAATCCTAGTTTCGTTTCTCTGTTGAATTCCTGCATTCAGTTCGTTTAGGTCTCGCTTTCTCAGAAAACGCGTGCTTGCCTTGCTGGCTATGCCATGAGTTTCACAACCCCCCCGTCCAGACCGCAGCCTATCAGCGTGAAATACTCCTCCACGGAAGGTCAGTGGTGAATCAGAAATGTCTTTTTATTGGTTGAAGGAACTTAGCTACTTATTATGAATGTTTTTTTTAATTATTTATTTATGTATGTATTTATTATTTATTTCTAGTGTGTCGCTAAGTTTCTGTTTTCTCAGCAGTTCCTAGTCTGTATTCAGTGTGATTGCCGAGGGAGGGCTGCACTTCGCTGGAACAGCCATTCGCTAAAGGGGCGTGTTTTAGTTTACGCACTAGAACATTATTGGTTGTCATCGCTACTACATTTACATATGGTAATTACAGCATTCCGATTGGGCTACGATGATAATGTGGGCTGTAACCTCCGTCAGTTTTTCATGTATAACCATTTTGTGGCCACTAAAGAGAATAAAAGTCTGAAGCAGAGACAGTTTAATCTACGTGTGTGTTGTCTACTTAGCCTGAGAAAAACTGCTTTTGTGCCTTGGTCCAACTTACATGTTGAAAGGTAATTTTCTGTTATGTTGTCTAGAGTTTTTATCTGAATTCGTTCTTGTAAAAGGCTGTGGGAAAACTGAATAATAGTATAATTTAATGTCGTGTAATTTAAAGCAGTTTTGCTCTGTTTATAAAGGAATGAAACATAAAACATAGCATATATCCATTTATTCTGTTGCATACAGCTTTAAAACTAATGGATATTAGTTGTATGATACAATTGAAGCAATTAATTAATCTCTCTAAAATTATATTTTGCCCTTTAATCTCACTCATGTCGTAAAAGGACAGTTATGGGTGTAACGTCATCAAACCCTTGAAGTGATTTTAATGGATGAGCTAAGCTCTAAAACTCTAATAATGATATCTATTAAATGTATTAATTCTAAATTATTTAAATTTAAATATAATACTTTTAATAAAAGTCTAATTTATTATTAAATTTGTGCGTTTTTCTAACATTTTATTTATTTTATTTTATTAGCTTTTATTATTGTTATTAGCTTAATGCCTAATGTTAACATAACTGCGCATAAAACAAGTGTTAGGTGACAAATGTCAACACGGACAGGATGTATGTAAACAGTTACACTATTACAGTATGTCATAATGGTTTGCGTTTTTATGTTTGCAGATGACACTCTGGAACCAGCTGCAGCTGCTGGACTCTCTGTATTTGGAGCAAGTGGACCAGCTTTACGATGAGGCTTTCCCCATGGAGATCCGACAGTATCTCAGTCAATGGATTGAGAGTCATGACTGGTGAGATTTGTTGTAATTTCCTATGTCATTTGATTCAGTAGCATCACAAATTGCTGAAAAGAATTCTTTTTACGCATTATAATTGGTTGCAGGGAATCCGTTGCAAGTAATGTATCCTTGGCCACCCTACGCTTCCATGATCTCCTCAACCAACTTGATGAGCACTACAGCCGTCTCAACCTGGGAAACAACTTCCTCTTACAGCATAATATACGCAAAATTAAGCGTAACCTTCAGGTACAAAAAAAAGGATTACATTCAATATAATTATTTTCATTATTCTAATGAAATAGCTCAGGTAATGGAATGAATCGTCTCCCATTAGGAGCACTTCCAGGAGGATCCTGTTCACATGGCTATGATCATAGCTAACACTCTGAGTGAAGAGAGAAAGATACTGGAAACTGCACTTAGTACGCAAGTAAGGCTTTTTGTCTTGCATCGCCATCGGTTGTTCTTTATTTTACAGTCCTGTTCCCCATCATGTAATCTACATACGATGTTCTCATTACTGTTTGGCCAGCATCCATTTCACCTTGTAGCCCAAGACTGGTTGCCCTCTGAAGCTAAGCAGGGTTGAGTCTGGTGTTAGTGAGGCCAGTAATGCCCAGTATAGTGATGGGGACACTGTACTGTCAAACATTGGTGGCAGTTGAGGAAATTTCCACTTCCATATGTAAAGCGATTTGAGTACCTAGAAAAACAATATATAAATTTAACTAATTATTATTATAGTTAATTTCAATAACTGGATAACTACAGTAGGTATTAACCCTCAACCTACTCCTAAACTTAACCTTAAAGGGATAGTTCAATTTGAAATTAATTTTTGATTTTCTTTGTTTCCACAGTAGTTTTAATTTTGATATTTTTAGGTCAAACCATTCGTGTCTATCAGTCATATAATGGACGTTTATGGTCACCACCTCAAAGAGCATGCACAGAAAAGTCCAAATTAAACATGATTTAATGACTCGTGTAAGGACACATTGATGGCCTAAGACACGTACGAGCGGTTTGTGTGAGAAAACGAACAGTATTTGTATTGTTTTTACCTCTTGTAACCACAGACACATCCAAGTGATCTGAGGGCCTGTGCATGCGCTGGAAAGCGCCGTAAGTGATCTCTCGCGCGGTTTGAAAAAAAAAAATCAACGTTGTCTGTTGATATGTCGAAATTGTCTTCCATTGCAATTTTCTGTATATCGAAATATGTTTAGATCTTCACAGTGAAAGGCAACACTTCTGAAATCTCTGTGTAAACAATAAGTGACACGCGCGAGAGATCACTTCCAGCGCTTCTGGCGCTTGCGCAGATAGAAGCGCCCGCGCCCTCAGATCACTTGGAAGTGGCTGTGGTTACAAGAGGTAAAAACGATATAAAAACTGTTCGTTTTCTCACACAACCCGCTCTTTTCGTGTCTTAGGCCATCAATGTGTTCTTACATTCACGAGTCATTAAATCATGTTTCATTTGGACTTCTCTCCGCATGCTCTTTGAGGTGGTGACCATAGACCTCCATTACATGACTGATAGACAAGAAACGGTTTGACCTAAAAATATCAAAATTGAAACTACTGCAGAAACAAAGACACATAGATCTTGGATGCACTTGAGGTAAGCTAAAACATATCAAAAATTAATTTCAAAGTGAACTATCCCTTAAACCCATGTAGTTACCTCATATTATCCAAGATCTTTCTTGGGTAAGTACACAGTTAGTACACGTAAATGCACCTACTGTAAAAAAAAGTGCAACCCTTGCGTCACAGCTGTCATTTCAAACCTCCGCTTGTGTTGTCATTCATTTCTGTAATTTTGTTTTTAGGGTAAAGGGAATTCATCACAGGGAAATTTCATGATGGAACAACAAAATGACTTGGGCAATAAAATCAACAATTTGAAGATGAACGTGCAGGTAAAACATCTTAATAAAAAATGACAAAGCTTTTTGGGTCTTTACCACGAACATGATCCCCATTCTACATGACTACAGTTTCACAAACTACCTGCAATTGTGCAATATTTATTTGCTTCTAGGAAATAGAACAAGACATTCAGGTTTTGGAGGATGTACAAGATGAGTATGACTTCAAGAGAAAGACCTTGCAGAGTCGAGGTAACACACACATTCTTAGCATTTCGCTCTGGTATGATATCAATGAACACTTATCTGTATATATATTATCTGGATATCTGTAATTGGTCATATCAATGTTAGATTTGACAGATATGTTTGGTTTTTACAGTCTGAATGAACAAATGATTTTTGTTTTATATATTTTTAGTGGAAGTTGATTTGAATGGCCAGATAACAAAGGAGATCCAGCAGGAGGAATTGGCAATTCGACAAATGTTTATGGGGCTAAGCATGAAAAGAGAGGTAGGTCGAGATTATGGTAAGATGTAGAAGTAGCTGCAAGTTTTGTGTTCACATCAATAGGAATGTGCTTAATGTTACTGTTTTCTTCAGTATCATATCTTTTCTACAATATAGCATATGTGTGTGCAGGTGGTGATAAAGGAAATGGCTAATGTACTGACTCTAGCAGAGCAGGTCCAGCTCACACTCATATCAGATGAGTTACCCGAGTGGAAGAAGCGGCAGCAGATGGCTTGCATCGGTGGTCCGCCCAATGCGTGTCTGGACCAGCTGCAGGGCTGGTGAGAACCTCTCCAAATTACTTGTATTGCAAGCTGAAAACAAAATAATGGGTGCTTGAAGGCTGCATATCTCGGCTGCCACGTCATCAAGCGCCACTGAAGGCCGTCTCAATTTGAAGGACCTTCGTTTCGCATCCTTCATTTAGCTCATTTTGAAGGATACATCAAGTGTATCCTTCGCATCTTTAAGGCTACGTCCACATTAATCCGGATACATTTGAAAACGGGGTTTTCGTTTAAAAACGCTCTCCGTCCACACTAGCGTTTTCAGGCGTTTTCCGACGTTTCAGTGTGGATGAGAAACTTCTAAATTCACTTTACTGCGCATGCGTGAAACTTCACAAAAGCTCACTGAGATGATACAGATGGGAAAATAAATAATATTGTTATCGCACAATAACAGGTTAATTTTATTTAGCAAAATATCTCACCATCACGGATGCGTCCAGGTCGCATTCAGTCACCATATGTTTGGTCTAAAACGCAACTGCTCTCCTGTTTTGCCGCAGGACAGCAAATGTAAGTACATTATCTATCATCTTTGCAGTGCTGTGCTATGAAGAATAGCACATATTAAGTAAAATAGAAAGTAACATATTTTAGCAATAGTGTAAAAATGAATAACACATAACAGGCACAATACTGATAAACATGAATATCTATTGGTACTACATGGATCACATGACTAAACTTATGTCATCGTTTTGAAATACCTCCGGTTTCACTGTCCACACTACAACGCGAAAACAGAGTTTTCAAATTTATACACTTTGGAGAGCGTTTTCCAAACGATACGTTTTTGTTGACTTAAAACGGCATCTCAGTGTGGACGGAAGGCCAAAACGGAGAGAAAAATATAAGTTTTCAAACGATTGGATCGTTGTCATTTGCTATTGCTATGATGTCGTTGGAGGAGGGAGGGGAATTTTTTTTGATTAAACATTACAAGGGCACATGAATAAAAAAAATTATTTTATGGTGATTAAGATTTTCTATTTGATAAATATTTTTATGTCAGCAATAAGGTAAGTGGCAAGTGCTGTATCGTGAATAAGTAACGGCTGAATGGCGTTGTTAGGCCCGACACTAAGCAGAGTAGGGGAGAGCGGGGCACAAAGTAACAGTTTTTGACTTTGTCAATTTGTGTAAATCTACTTAGGGTTTAGAGTATTTTTTTCCCCCACATTAATTTCCCACATGTCAAGTACAATTTTGTGGTTTCGTTTTATTAATACAGTGTATACTTTTTTCTTGATTTACCCTGAAAGGATGGAAGTAAAATGTGACAACATGCCCCATAGGTGGGGAACATTGTAACATGTGAGGGGCACATTGTAATATCACCATATGACAGCTTAAAATGCTATCAAACCAAAATATTTTCTTAATAAAATACAATTATTAACTTTTTCATATAAAATAATGCCATTTTTTAATAGTTAAAAATAAACTAATTTTTGAGTTTGACAACAAACACATCGGAAAACACAGCTATACAGCATTGTTCAAAACAAAATAATACTTAATAATTTCTGAACATTAACTCTCAGTCTTTATTTTCATGTTTTTTCTCATGTTTTCTCAATAGAATCCATAAAAGAATATAATATAATAGCATATTTCTAATAGGGGCACATAGTAACACAGTGATACAACATGCCCCACCTGCACAACTAGGGTTTAAAACCTGCTAGTGTCTTCTGCTAGTTAGCGAAGCATTAAAGAACTATATCAACTCTTAAACAACAGATTGGAGATTAAAATAATATCAGATTTGTCTAATTTTAAATAAACACAAAAAATAGAGATGAAAATTTATTTAAGTAAGAAATGTACTTTTGTTGTGGTTAAATAAATGTTTAGTGATATCTTACAACGATTTCAGAATTTTGTTGCAAATTTTTCTCTATATAGTGTTGAAATGGCAACTAGTAAATACACCAAGTTTCGTCATGCTAGCATGTCTGGAAGTATTTAAAACAAGCGTGTTACAACTAGGCCCTTGTTACGTTGTGCCCCGAGCTCCCCTAACCCCTTCAGCTGTTACTTATTCACAATACTGCATTTGCCTCGAGTACCTTATTGCTTTTATAAAACGGTTACCACAGACTAAAAATATTAAAGTAAAAAAAATCTATTAGTGCAACTTTCATGAAGAAAAATCACTGAAATCACTTCCTTCCGCTAGAAAAAAATAGTCCCTGACCGTGAACAGCAACAACGTTCCAATGTGTAATATGCATGAAAGCTCAAATAAAAACAACATAGAACCGCAGCGTTGCGCAGTGATGCATAGAGCCGTTGGGTGAAGCGGTCATAGCCGTGTTATATCATGAATAAAGCACAGCTATTGACCAATCAGAATCAAGGATTGGAACTAACCGTTTTATAATCTTCAATAATTAGCTGGATCTGATGAGCTCATCTTGCCCATAGTTGTTTTGATGTTGTCCTCGTTACTGG